>JALBCR010000110.1:0-374351 GCA_030710515.1 Abscondita cerata | reverse complement strand
TTGTTTGATATTGCATCATATTAAACAAATTATGCTTGTTTTGTAGAGAAAAAGATGATCACTTATCAAATTAGTCAAGATAAATTACTTTTTCAAGATGTTAAATTAGTTGTTATTAATTTAATAATTGTTTAAAAAATTGAACTTTAACTATCAAACAATCATATAAGTTTAAATGGTATAATACTTTACTATTGAGGTCAATACAAATTTTAAAGTTTGAAGTCGGAATCATGCGTATCTATAAAACTGGGTCAAAGAAATTTAAAAAATCATTAAAGTGCATGTTATTAATTACTAACTTCATAGAAACAACGTGACTCAACGTAACAAATACTATATTAGTTAAAATTTACACGACCATTTCACTATATAAGTGAAAGGTTATTATTTATAAAATGTGTGTCTTGTGACATCTTGTGTAAAACATTGACACGTGTGAATAGTATAAATTAAGAAAATGTACAACAGTTAACTGTAACGGCATGTGTGTATAGGTGTAAAGCGCTATCTAAGCATAGCTTTAATGCTTGTAATACACGATAAAGCCAAGTATAACTTGTACAGGAAGCAGTTGATACTTTGCATTATAATGTTTTTAAAAAGAATAAAATATTTTTAGTATGGTTTTTATTTAACGAAATTATATTTATAGTTTTTTTCTTTAGGTACTGAATGTTTAAATGTTAAGTTATCCTGCTTCAAATAAACAACACAAAAGAATTAAATTGTTTATTACATAAAATTCTACAATATATATATATATATATATATATATATATATATATATATATAAACTTAATCTAAACTTAAAACCTAACCTTTCTACTGTATTCTTTATTAACATCTAATAAACACTTATTTTCAACGCGTATTATTTTTTCTTTTTTTTCTAATCCCTCCAGTTGCACCCGAAGATTATTTGTTTTGATTTTTTTGTAGCTGAGTATTCTTTTTTGAGTTTCATCACTTTGATACGTTTTATAAGTTCTTCTAATGTTGTATAAGACCTTTTCTATGGTGAACCACCACCCCAACAAAATCATCGTCACTGTCGTCTGGGCTCGCTTCCATGACGTCTTCGTTCATTAATTTTCTGAGATCTTTTTCCTGCCTTTCCGACTGCATTGGAAATACTGATGGGGTATCAACCCTCCATCTCTGGTTGTGAGCAGCTAATGATTGATGATATATCATCAACTGACTGTAATAATAACAAACAAAAATAAATATATTTACAATTTAATAAACAATGAACAAAATTAATAAGAATGATTTAATTTGTTTACGATTTACTTTGAATGCGATTATCTTCAATATCAAACTGGTACATTATATAAAATAAATTGTTAAAAATAATAAATATAACAAAGAATACTTACTTTAAGCCCAGCGGAATAGATATTAGGTGGTGGTTGAGTTGGTGCTAAATCCATCTTTATATGTAAAAAGCATTAGTGTTAAACAATGATAAGTAAATTATAAATCATTAAAAAATTATAATAAATTATTCAAAACAGGAAAGAATATAAATAAATAAAGTACTTACATTGAGCAAGCAACGTTATCCAACACATTAATTTCCTGCATTTTAGAAGTGCTTTTTAAAATTTTGGGAAAGTCAAATTTAAATTTTAAAATGACAATGGCAAATTTCATTAAGTATTCAACCTTTTTCTAGAATGCTAAATAAGCAAGCACATCTTTTCTATGGAAACTGCAAACTGCACTGTTTGCAAAAAAAAATGATGAATCATTTCCTTTCTTAAAGCTTTTTTTACATAATAGGAAATTTATTATCATTCATTAACGTTCTTTAATCGTAAAAAGATGTCAAGCAGAAGTTTAAGTTTAAAAAAATCGCATAAAATTAATGTGTTGGATAACGTTGTGGCTAAATGTAAGTACTTTATTTGTTAATTCTTCTTGTATTGAATAATTTAATTATAATTTTTTAATGATTTATAATTTACTTATCATTGTTTAACAACTAATGCTTTTACAGCCAAGGATGGATTTAGCACCAACTCAACCACCACCCCTAATATCTATTCCTGCTGGGCATAAAGTAAGTATTTTTTGTTATATTTATTATTTTTTAACAATTTATTTTATATAATCAGCAATTTTCCGGACCCCCGTGTGAAGATAATGGGCACATCATTCAAGTAAATCGTAAACAGGTAAATCATGCTTATTAATTTTTGTTCATTCATTTTATTAAGAAATTGTAAATAGATTATTTATTTTTGTTTGTTATTATTACAGTCAGTTGATTGGGATGATATATCATCAATCATTAGCTGCTCACAACCAGAGATGGAGGTTGAAATCACCCCATCAGTATTTCCAGCAGTCGGAAAAGGGAGAGGAAAAGATCACAAAATTAATGAACGAAAGACGTCATGGAAGCGAGCCCAGACGACAGTGACGATGATTTTGTTGGGGTGGTGGTTCACCATGAAAAGGTGTTTATACAAAACATTAGAAGAACTTATAAAAACGTATCCAAAGAGTATTCTGAAACTCAAAAGAATACTCTAATACAAAAATCAAAAGCAAATAATCTTCGGGCGCAACTGGAGGAGTTAGAAAAAAAGAAAATAATACGCGTTAAAAGAAATAAGTGTTTATTAGATGTTAGAAAATGTAAAGAATACAGTAGAAGGTTAGGTTTAGTTAGATTAAGTTTATATATATATATATATATATATATATATATATATTTATTGTAGAATTTATACTGTAATAAAACAATTTAATTCTTTTTGTGTTGTTTATTTGAAGCAGGATAACTTAACATTTTAAACATTCAGTACCTAAAGAAAAAACTAAAATATAATTTCGTTAAATAAAACTATATAAGAAATATTTTATTCTTTTTAAAAACATTTATAATGCAAAGTATCAACTGCTTCTGTACAAGTTATACTTGGCTTTATCGTGTATTACAAGCATTAAAGCTATCGCTTAGATAGCGCTTTGCACTATAACACACACATGCCGTTACAGTTAACTGTTGGCATTTTTCTTAGTTTATACTATTCACACGTGTCAATGTTTACACAAGATGTCACAAGACACACATTTTACTTAGAAACAATAACCTTTCGCTTAAAATATAAGTACAAATGGTCAGCAAATTTTAACTAATATAAACATTTTATTTACGTTAAAGGTCATTGTTTCTATAAGTTAGTTTATAACATGCACTTTAATGATTTTTAAAATTTCTTTAAACCCAGTTTTATAGATACGCATGATTCCGACTTCAAACTTTTAAGAATTTGTATTGACCCTCAATAGTAAAGTATTATACCATTTAAAACTTACATATGATTGTTTTGATAGTTAAAGGTTCAATTTTTAAACAATTATTAAATTAATAACAACTGAATTTAACATCTTGAAAAAGTAATTTATCTTGACTAATTTGATAAGTGATCATCTTTTCTCTACAAAACAAGCATAATTTGTTTAATATGATGCAATATCAAACTAGTAAAATTTTCAATGATAAATCAGTCTATTTTAGACGTTAACTTTAAGAGTTGATTTAAAAAAACACATTGATAAATAAAAATGTTCAATTTATTGACAAATTTTTTCTTTACAAAGGTTTTCATTTTGCTAATTTTATTTATTAAAACAGAAGTAAGTAATTGTTCAGTTGTCTTAATTCTGTTCTGAAACCGCATTTTGTCTACTAAATCATAATTCCGTCTGTCTTCTTGTGTGTCATTCAAATAATATATAATAACTTTTTCACTAAATCGCACGTGTTTATAATTCTTAACCATTATAACTGACTGTGCAAGTTTTTTTCTAATAAATTTTGTTCACAAATTGTTTTATATTTTAACGTCTTCTTTAAAAAGTATGATGTTAAAGTTTGTCACTTGCTTTTCACAATACTTTTCATTGTGTCTGTCTTGGTGGTCACTTTCTCACTAAAACGAATGTGTTTATATTCGGTCATAGTTACAGACTGCACACTTCTTTGTAATAAGTTTTATTCATAAATTTGTTTATTTTTTTGCGTCTTTTTAAAAAATATGATGTCAAATGTTTTCCACCTTGAGATTTGATAATATCTTGCACAGAACACATAAGGCACATTTGATTTTCTAAGTCAGTTTCTCCTTTACAATTTGGACACGCAAATTTTATTGATACTGGCATCTTAACCATACAACTATCAAAGATTATTTAAATAATATTAAATGTTACATATATTTTATAGAATAAAATAAAAAGTAGGTTAAGGAATTTGAAAACAATAATTATTTTTCAATAAGTATATTTTTACTCTAATTTGACATTATTGAAAGCTTTATAAACCTCATACATATTAATTTCATGTGATAATTTCTTTAATGATTTTATATATAACTTTAATCTTAACTTATAAATTTTTCTTAATTGCTTTTTCTCTTCGTTCATTTTTCAACAAATTCAATGTTTGCTGTTGGACCAACAGCTCTACTAACGAGGTAGATAGTTTTTTTTGATAATTGTATTTGCCTGTTAATCCTGTTGATGTCTTCAACCGAAAACTTTGAAGTAAATCGTTGAGGAAGAGGTGTCTTAAAATCCCCACATTCTACAAGCACTTGTTCACCAAATTTACCGTCAATTTTACTAAAAGATTTTACTTTAATTTTCTTGCACTTACATATGGCAATAAATGAGTTGATGTGTTTAAGTCAGCGAAAAATGCCATTTCAAATTAACACTTATCTTAAAATTTACGTTTTAACAAATTGATATCAATATGAAACTAATATTATATCTTTTAAAATGCCACCTTTATATTAACCCATGTCCCCCACTTAGCCACTCGTTACTCCGATCATACCCGACATTATGCTGCCGCTTTTAGACCAAACAAATTAGAACAACGGAATTTCTTGATGTTTCCCTCCGATCTTCCCCGAAACCATGATGCCGATTCTAGACCACACGATCTGCCCCACGATCGGCGCCGATCTTCCCCGAAACCATGATGCCGATCCTAGACCACTTCCAATGTGGTCCAGGATCGGCATCATATAACTACTTACATTAAATATTTTTTCGTTTATGATTAGATTTTCGGTATTTTTATTTCCAAAATCTCATTCTTGATATAAAATCATCTTACTGTTTTACATTTTAATTAATTAATACGTATTGTTAGTAAAAAGTTTGTCAAAAACGCTCTTTCTAATATACGTTAGGTAGATAACAAATGTAATTAGCAGGAAATTTTTGAAATTTTAACCTCTCACTTTTTTAATGAAAAATAGAATTAACGATGTTATTTTCGAATTTTCGGGTATAAATACAAAGTGATGATATATATTTGTTAGTATAACGAGTTACGAATTTAAGATGGTTAATATCTTGGTAAGTATAGATTTTTTTAATTATTAAATTGTGTTCCTTCATCTTTTAAAATCCTTTTGCTGCTGTTATTATTCTTGTTAATACTTTTTTAAAATGTGTGTGGTTTATTTTTATTTCAAATTACAGATGTTGGAGATGAATAACTGGTCGTCAATATAAGAAAACTGTATGTTTGCAGAAAGAAAATTTTGGTGACACCGTAAATGATTCTCGAGCTGGTAAACAAATGCTAGATGTGGTGTGCCATTCATAGATGGAACTCTGAAGTTGTAATGTTTCATATTTTTGTAAAATAATTTTATATTGTGTGAAACAGAGAGAGAAATAAAATTTGTTTCCTGCTTTCTTTATTCTTCCAATTAAAAAAACATGTGTTTATGGTATTTGTAAATGTGTTGTGTAACAGAGATACAAAATAAAATATATGCTCCTTGTTGTTTTTTTTTTATTTCCCTAACACATACATCACGTTGATGGTGTATTAAAACGTTAATGGTCTCGAACCCCTGATGTAGTTAAAGATTTTTTAATCAAATGTAAATTCAAAAACTATATGTTAAATACGTGGTGGTATATCAAACGTTAATGGTTCGAACCTCAGTATGTTAAAGTTTTTTTTAATCAAATGTAAATTCAAACTATATGTTAAAGCCGTGGTTAATGTAATTAATAAAGAAAATGTTGGTTTGACAGCCATATTGAATCGCTTTAGGTAATTGTTTTTCGTGTTTGTGTTCTAGTTTATAAAGTATGAGAAAGAATATGTTATTGGTATTTGTAAATGTGTTGTGTAACAGAGATACAAAATAAAATATATGCTCCTTGTTGTTTTTTTAAATTTTCCCTAACACATACATCACCTTGATGGTGTATTAAAACGTTAATGGTTCGAACCCTGATGTGTTAAAGATTTTTTAATCAAATGTAAATTCAAAACTATATGTTAAATACGTGGTGGTGTATCAAACGTTAATGGTTCGAACCTCAGTATGTTAAAACTTTTTTTTAATCAAATGTAAACTCAAAACTATATGTTAAATACGTGGTGGTATATCAAACGTTAACACGTTCGCTGCGCATAACTCTCATGAGAGCCATCTCAGTCGTTACCTCGAGTGCGCACGACTCTCATAGGAGCCAAGCAACTTACTTTTATTAAACGGCTTAGTTTAAAGCCAGCGTTGTACTGACGTTGATGTACGTATGTGAGCGTGTATGAACGTTTCGGACATAGAGAATTTTTGCCGTTTGCGATTTGCTTGTATCTAACTCCTGTAATGGCGGACGATGGGGCGGTCCGTCAAAAGCTAAAAACCAAAACTTGTATTTAGAAATGAAAAGAAACTGACTGATGACGAACTTTTGGCTGCGTTGATGTACTCCGACGAAGACGGCGATGTTTTTCCTAAATTGGGTATTTTGAGTGATACTGAATCAGATGGTCTTCTCGAACAAGGTGTGTCTGATTCGGAAGAGAATCCTACAGACGATGATGACGAAGACAACGAAGGTAAATAAAAAATAAATAAATATTAGCCACAATAAATGTAAAATTTTTGTTGTCATGACCAAATTTCTTTTTACGTTTAGTTCCTGAAGCAGCTTCACAGCCGGAGGTTGCAGATGCCGATGAGCCAGCGGTTGCAGATTTTGATGACGGTATTCCAAACTGGACTGATGTCTCTACGAATATGAAAGATTTTCCCTTCTTCAAGAACAATGAACTTTTAGTGCCGATTCCTAATACTTCTGAACCCATTGATTATTTTCGGATGATTTTTGACGACGTGCTTCTCAATCTTTTAGTTAATGAAACAAATCATTATGCTGAAGAGGTTTTTTTGGAGAAGGGATTACGGAAAAGTCGCGAATCACGCGATGGAAGTGTGTCACCGTAGACGAAATGTTGACTTTGTAGCGTTATTGCTACATACAGGGACAATCAAATTGAATAGGCTTCAGGATTATTGGAAAGGTCATCCGTTATTCAATCTAAAGTGTTTTTCAGCACATATGAGCCGTGATCGATTCCTTTTGATATTGCGTTGTCTTCATTTTGCTAAAAATCCTGATACCGAAGGTGGAAAACGTCCCAATGACCGATTATACAAAATAAGACCCGTGATAAATTTTTTCAACAATAAGATTGCATCGATCTATTATCCAAACAAACAACTTTCTCTCGATGAATCTATGGTACTATGGCGGGGACGATTGCTTTTCCGCCAATATATAAAAATAAACGCCATAAGTATTGGATAAAACTATACATGCTCACCGAACCAAACGGCATTGTTCTGAAATCAATGGTGTATACTGGGGCCCTGGATGATACTGGCGGAAAAGGCCACACTAAGAAGGTAGTTTTAGAATTGATCAAAGATTATTTGGACTCAGGACATGCCATTTACATGGACAACTTTACAATTCTTATGAACTCACGAATCATCTAACCAAACGGGGAACTTACTGCACGGGAACACTTAGTTCCAAACGAAAACATAATCCTCAAGAAGTTATTGCCAAAAATTAAAAAAAGGAGAAACAGTCGCTAGATATTCCAATAATATAATGATCGGTAAGTGGAGAGACAAACGTGATGTTTTGTACATAAGCAACGAGTACAAAATGAAATGATCCAATATATTGACAAGAGAAATCGTCATAAGGAAAAACCTGAACCCATTTTTATTACAATCAGCACATGGGTGGTGTTGATCGCCAAGATCAACTCAATTCATACTACCCGTGTGAAAGAAAGTCCATCAAGTGGTATAAAAAATTGGGTATACATTTTTTCCAGCTCATGCTCCTCAATGCTTATTTGCTGCATAAAAAGTATTCTGGAAGTAAACTATCAATGTACAATTTTCGAATATCGCTTTTGAGCAGTCTTCTTCACATTGAGGAAGTGAGAACGCCGATGCCTGTACGAAGGAATGCGCTGCAACATGTGCTTACGAAAATTGATGAAACAAGGAGTAATGGAGGAACAAAAAGGAAGCGTTGCGGAGAATGCTCCAAAATAAAGTTAGAAAGCAGACAATATACCACTGCTGAACAATGCCCAGGACAACCTGGATTTTGTGTTGGTGAATGTTTTGCAAATGCTCACAAGTAAAATGGAAATTAGGCAAGTAGTGGTGAGGATGTTTAGGAGGTTTTTTTTTGATGATTTTTTTTAGTTGATAACAGTTACCCTTTTTAGTTTTATGATATATATGTAGATAAATTTATGTTTTTCAAATGTGTTTGTATCATGTTTTACATCCAAACATCAAAACTTCTTTTGGAATTTTATCCGGCTCCGATAAGAGTCGGTCAGCACTGAGCTAGAAATTCTGGACCGGGTGCCATGGCTCTCATGAGAGTCATAGTCCAAAACTAGCGTACATCTTGTATATACCATTTTCATTGATACTTTTCGACTTCTGATCCCCAAACTAGCACTATTTAAAAAAAAACATTCAGCTCCTGGGGTAACCCAAAGTCTAAATAGTCGCAGCGAAAGTGTTAATGGTTCGAACTTCAGTATGTTAAAGTTTTTTTTTTAATCAGATGTAAATTCAAAACTACTTGTTAAATACGTAGTGGTGTATCAAACGTTAATGGTTCGAACCTCAGTATCTTAAAGTTTTTTTTTAATCAATTATCATACGTCATACAAAATGGCGCTACGTGAGTGTTATTTTTGTTTGTGAATTAGTTTATAATGTATGAGAGTGAGATATATATGTTTTATCCTTTTTCATCTTGTTTATTAAATGTTTAATCATAATGTCATACAAAATGGCGCTACGTGAGTGTTATTTTAGTTGTGAATTAGTTTATAATGTATGAAATTGAGATATATATGTTTTTTATCCTTTTTTCATCTTGTTTATTAAATGATCAATCATACAAAATGGCGCTACGTGAGTGTTATCTTTTGGTTGTGAATTAGTTTATAATGTACAACAGTGATAAATATATGTGTTTATCCTTTTTCATCTGGTTTTGCTACGGTTAATTGAAGAAAAGTAAGTTTTGCCGGCAGCCGAAGAGTAGGCGTGGGTGAGAAAAGGATCCACCGCTTCTTCAGAACTGTCTTGATTTAATCCGAGGGCGCCATAGTCCTAATGCGTGGATACAAACCTGCTTCCGAACTAAAGAAACAGACGCAACAATCAACCGTAACAAATTAAAGGAGCAATAAATACAATAAAGAGAGAGAGAGACACAAGTAACCTACAAAACGTTATATTTAATAACACACCATAAAGAAGAAGGAACAGAGCACAATTTAAATATATCCACTTACAACGTAAGTTAATTCTACGAAGCGTATTCGTTCGTACCCATATATATAGTCGTACACAAAAGAAGGAAAAAAATATAAGATTAATAGCAAGTTAATAATTTATGCGGTACGCCACTGGCGTTATTTAATCTAGACAAGATGGCGACGTAACCACACCCGCACAATACGAAGGTGTATTTAGTGTTCGCAGTTGCAATATTTAGCGTTAAAAAAAGTATCGGAGATTTAGGTGTTTCCCCAAAAAGAGCGCTCTTCCGTGGTCTTACCCTTATACTCTAAAATCCCCAAGCAATGGTGGGTAAATGAAGCAAGTTCGCGCCTTTACGGTACACATTCGTTTACAGATTGGGCAAGTATATGCGCCACAACAAGTTAATTAATTATATTGTAGTGAATTAACAAAAAAAAATATAAATACGTGAACAAATACGTTTCGAGTTCCAAAGATTTAACTGCACTTAAGGTGCCAAGACAAGTTGTACTTATTTAGGTGTTACGCTTGAGACGTTTTCGGTAGCAGTGTGACGTCCCGGAGATGGTTTGTTTTCAGCGCAGAAGTATAATTAGAGAAATCTGACCTTATGTTGTAGATAGAGGTTTACGATGTTGACACACACAGGAGAAGATACAGATATGTGGTGTCGGTTCCAGCTGCGGCGACCCCTAATTTCGGTAGGATGTCCCGTACTTCAGCAATCTTAACAGCAAACCCCAAGTATGCGACACACGCAGCGACAAGACAATAAAAGGTAGAAAGAGATCCCACGATGAATTTAATCAGCCAGGTAATTGGTTTTGTTTAGGCCAAAAGAACCTTTAAAGCCGAGTAATTCTAATCCCGGAGCAACTCAATCCCGGAGTAACTCTAATCCCGGAGTAACTCGCCTTATCTGAAAATTATGCACGGTGTAACGTTGAAGAAGCCATGAAGAATATTTGTCGTACCTGGAGTGCAATCGAGCGACCATTAGAAGAAATTAGTACACGCATCCGTCCTAAGATAAACTTCAGAAAATCGAGTAATCAACGCGGAAGTTGAATTCTGGGAATTAAATCCCCAAAAATTTTCGTTAAGGAGCGAACACGGAGAAATGTTGCGTTTACACCTCGACTCCGTGTATTGTGTGTTGCCTAACTCACAGTGACCGTTACAGTTTATTAAATGTTTATACATACGTCATACAAAATGGCGCTACGTGAGTGTTAATTTTGTTTGTGAATAATAACGATAAATATATGTTTTTATCCTTTTTCATCTTGTTTATTAAATGTTTTATCCTTATTCACCTTTTTAATTAACCTTATTCATCTTTTTAATTAACAGTTCTTCTCATCTTATCCTACATTTTACAGCATCATACATCATTAATTCATCTTAATCAACCTTTACAGCTATATACAAACTTCAAACTCTATCTTTAAATTGTCGCCGTAGCCTAGTGGTTAAAGCCTTGGCTCGGTAATGCAATGGTTGCAAGTTCGAATCTCAACCAAGTTTTTTTAAATACATAAAAAAACTTTAGGACGCCGTGTTGGAAATTCAAATCGACCGCCGAAACATCCGCCATGATGGAAATCAACTTCAACAACAACAGCCTAATGAGGTGAGAGGCCGTATTTTCCATTAGCGTCTTCAAAAACAAAAATATGTAATTAAATAGAATGCCTGCGTCAACAGCCTATTGACAACAACAGCCTAATGAGGTGAGAGGTCTAATTAGTGAACTGCCTGATGAGGTGAGAGGTAGGTGAGAGGTTGTTAGCCTAATTAGGCTTTGCCTAATTATGCCCTGGAGGGCGTCAAAGTATCCTCCTTCTACTATCAGTATTCCACACGGTGCATATGAAATTGATGAATTAGTGGCAACTAATAAAAAAGACCTACATCTCAATGAGAATATTGTACCCGATGCTACAAACCTAATAATCGAGGCGAATCATAATACTCAAAAGTGTGATATTAAATCTAAATTTCAAATCGATTTTTCTCAACCTGATAGCATTGGTCGGATATTGGGGTTTTCAAAAAATGCAGTTTTTAAAAGCAAACAGAAAGTATGAATCTGATATGAATGTAGAAGTTGTGAATCTTACAAACATTCAAATAGAGTGTAACATAATCAGTGGTTCATTTAGAGACGGTCTACCATCACGTATACTGTATCAGATTCCAATTTCAGTTCCACCTGGTTATAGATAAGTAAATACTCCTACGACTATAAGACAGGTAACGCTCCACACTTTAGTACCAGTCGAGTTGTCGAAGGGTTAACGTTCGGTGAAAAAGCATATTTATAATCTATTTGTTTAAAAGTAAGGCAATATTATGATGGATCCATTAAACGTTTTCCAAAAAATCAGTTTTGACGAAACAATTGACCGAGATGATATTCATACGTATCTACCATACGGATCTAGTAGTAATTACGGTCTTTCCGACGAAATTAGAATTGTAATTCAAAGTCAAGATTTAGTTACTGCCACGTACGATAGCCATGTTTACATTGAGGGTTCTTTCAAATTAAATTCTGAGGATAAAGCGAAAACTAGTAAACTGACAAATAATTTTCCATGCTTTTTATTTGAAGAAATTAGATATGAATTGAATGGAGAAAAGGTTGACACCTGTAGATTGCCAGGATTCACTTCTTCTATTAAAGGATATGCATCATATACTCCTAATGAGAGTAGGGGCTTAAACGAAGCCGGATGGGTTAGTGCTGATAATACATTGTCGGTTGTATACGAAGATATGAGTAAACCTTTAGAAAAGCAGTTTTATGTTAATATACCGCTCAAGCATTTATTTGGTTTTGCTGAAGACTATAATCATGTGATCGTCAACATGCGACAGGAATTAATCCTTATTCGTTCTCGAACCGCTTTAGATTGCTATAAAGGTGAAGCTTCAGGTTCAATTACGTTAACAAAATTGCTTACCACATATAACTCTAAGCGATAGTGCAAAAATTGCCTTATTTAACAATCTCAATCGTAATCCTATGTAATTAATGTACCGTTTCGACAATGGGAAATTTACGAACTGCCTGCATTAAAATCTACAAAATCGATGTATGACCTGTTAAAACTTCAACTCAGCTACAAAAGCCTCGAAGGGTGATCACTGCATTCCAAAAAAAACAGGAAAAATTCGCAGACAGAGAGCGCAGCCGATTTTAGTGATGTCGATATCACCAACATCAAATTGCATCTTAACTCAGAACGTTATCCTTACGAATCGATGAATTTAAATTTTAATGTTAACAAGTACAATACTGCGTATCAGAATTATGCTAATTATCAAGTGAATTACTACAACAAAATAATTAGAGAACCATTGCTCAATTATGAAGAATTTAAAAAATGTCCCATTTTTGTTATCAACTGTTCAAGACAAAACGAAAATTTGAAAATATCTACAGTGGATATCAAACTTGAAATTGAATCATCAAAGAACTTTGAAACAGACTATTGTAATGATCTTATATGTATTATTAGTGTGAAATATATAAAATAAGTTGTATCTTTGAGTTTTATTTATTATAGCGATGAAGTTTGTTCAACAAACAAGTAAATTATCAGTGTTTGATTTTGATGTTGCGGAAACTAGTAGGGTAAAACAGGGACAGATGACGCACCTTTTGGAAAATGCGCCGGAAATTTACTGCTTTGAACGGAACGTAGTTTTAAAATCACAAATAATGCGTTAGGTATTAAACTTTTATTGCATGACATCAACATAAAAAAAAACTCAAACATTTTAAAAATAAAATAAAATACAAAATTCTGATTTTGGCAATCTCCCCGCATCTTATGGGTGAGACGACGCATTAGGTATGGTAGAGATTGCTAATAGGAGATTCAACATAACATGGTTACATTTTCGCAATTGTTTTCTTCCCACAGGGCATACAGTAGTTTTTGAAAGACGTGCACGTGTCATGAAGCCACCTGCGGCACTCCATGCACTGAATCCATTCCGCTGTCGATTTGGTATTTTCGTAGCGCTCCAAACATCCTACGCATTCATTTTCGTCAAAAGTTTCGTCGTCTGTGGAATCGTTTGTAGAAAACGCACCATCTTCTTCAGAGGAGGAACTTGCCAAACGTCGTTTTGCAGAGTTTATTTTAGCAAGGTTGTTTGCCGTCAACTTCTTGGGTATGTTTTTGTCTGTCTTCTGTGATGTTTTTCGAATTGTTTTTTCTGACATTTTACTCTTCTTACGGTTTTCTACTTTTTCCCTGTTCAATCTTTTTCTTTCTTATCTGCAATAAATGATGAATCAGTCAAGTTTTGTGCAGATTGTTTTCTTTGTTTTGTTTGCTTGTTGATTTTGAGGACTGGAACTGGCGAAATTTCATCCAAAATTTTACTGGGTGTCCAATTATCCACACCAAACGAAGAAGCGCTTGCCGAAGGTCCAGGTTCAAAACGAGTTGGTGAAGGTCTGCATCTTTGTTCCTCTGATTCTCGGAAAATCTCTGTTATTTTATCTTGTTCTTGTACCGAGCTTTCTGGATTTTGATTAAGGTTATTTGATGATAAAAAAGGCATGTTCAGGAACTGCTGAGGGTTTCAAAGGAAAAATTCCAGTTGCGGAAAACCCCAAGCTCCAGTCTGGCTAGTTGCTGCGCGCGTCCACGCTGTAGCAAGCAGGTCACCAAAATGTCTACGCTCAATCTTCTTTTGGGGATTGGCTCTAATGAATTCGTCACATCCATTTTTAAAATATGTTTTGAGAGGTTTAAAAAAAGCACGGTCTAACGGTTGAAGAAAGTGTGTTGTGTGACTGGGTAAACACAGCAATATAACGTCATTTTCAACCGCAGTCTCCAACATCTCATAAGAGTTCATATGCGATCCATGGCCATCTAAGACTAAGAGGCATTTTCCAACAGGCTTTCTTGGTAAAAATGGGTTAGAAACCAGTCCATAAATAGATCTTCGCAAATGTAAGCTGACTCCCGTCTCATTTTGATCACCGATCCTGGTGGCATGTTCTCTTGCCAAATTTGTTGCAAGTTGACACCTTTGAAGATGCAGTACGGCGGCATAAAATTCCTTCTGCGTTGCAACATGCCACTACTGTTATAGTCTCACCTCGTTCTTGCGATGTAACTACATGGACGTCTTTACTGCCTTTCACAGCTACAACTTTACCAGGTACATTGTTTAATTGAAGCCCGGATTCGTCCATATTGAAAATGTTTAGAGGTTTATCAAGAAGGTCATTCTCCGTGAGTATTTTCGTCAATAGCTCAAAATATTTTTGCACCTCTTCTTTGTTCATACCTTCGGCTCGGGACATGGACACACCTTCGGCCTTTCGAATGCTTAAAGTGGGATTTCTTTTTAAAAATAGCTTGAGCCAATCAGCACCAGCCATCTTTTTTATCTTTATTGAATCGATTTTGTAGACCCATGGATTGTGCTAGATTATAAGCTATCACCCTCAAATTTTTTGGACGTAGGCGCAAAACCAGAGGCCTGTAGTTTTTAATATGGTTACACAGTTTTCTTTCTGCATCTTCGCCCAAAAAGGATTTCCCTCCCATACTGCTACCTTTAATGAATTGTTTTTTTTGTAAGCGTGCACGTAGTGTCCTATCAGGTATGTTGTTATTGCGAGCGGCTTGTCTGATGGGGACTTTATCTTGAAGCACAGCGTTCACTGCTCTTGTCAAGTCCTCCTGTGTCCATTTCCCCCTTGTACTCTTACGACTAGTGTAAAAAGTCGGCATCTTGGGTCTGAAAATAAAGAACCATAATGCATCATCTGTCCCGAAACGTCAAGCGTCATCTATCCCAAACACATGGGATACATGACGCACTTGTTTAAGTTACGACAAATTCCGAGAAATGGCGTTACTTTAGTGAATATAGCTTTTACAATAACCCAACTTCAAACTACATTCGTCAGAACGTCGACTTTTAGCGGATTTCTAATAAACAGTGGATCAACCTAAATACCTTGCAAACTTTTTCGTACTTACCAACTATATGTCACCAAATATCTTTTAAGTATATTGCACTTTCAACACAATTTTGCACAAATCGCAAGAGTAAATCGTCTGCATGTACCTATCTTGGTCAACTCGGGCCGCGTGCACCAACATCGCGAATTATCGGATTGCGTCGTCTCTCCCGCCGCGTCATGTCTCCCTGTTTTACCCTAAAGAGTCTAAACATGGTGCTTTATTACCGGATAGTATCCGATGTATAATTTGTGGTGCTTCAAATTGTGGTAAAACAAACGTTATGTTAAATCTTCTTACAGATATAAACGGTTTGAAATTCGAAAATGTTTATATCTATTCTAAATCATTAAATCAACCAAAGTATAAATTTCTAGAAAAGTGTTAAATAAAACCTCTACGAGAATTAAATTATTATGCATTTAGTAATAATGAAGATATAATGCATCCAAACGATGCCAAACCGCATTCCGTATATATATTTGATGATATAAGTTGTGAAAATCAAAAATCATGTACGCTCTTTCTTTTCAATGGGTAAACATAATTTGATAGATTGTTTTTATCTGTGTCAAACGTACAGTAAAGTACTAAATCAACTCATTCGAGATAATGTAAATTTGATTCTATTATTTTCTCAGGACGATCTCAATTTAAAACGTGTATATGAGGATCATGTAGGTTGTAACTTGATAGAGATGTTGATATTAATCACTGTCGCTATCGTAGAGGATTTGATGAATTCATTTACCCCTGACCAACCAAAGTTTACACTACAGCTGTATGATATTCGAACAGCTCTACATACAGCTTTTATACAGCTCTGTACAAAACCTGTACCGGTATAAACAGACCTGTACCTGTATAAACAGACCTGTACCTGTATAAACAGACCTGTACCTGTATAAACAGATCTGTATAAACAGACCTGTACCTGTATAAACAGACCTGTACTTGTATAAGCAGACCTGTATCCTGTATACGAAGATATAAATAGAGCTTCTAATAAGAGCTGTATAAAACAGGTATAAATACAGATAAACATTTATATAATCTATTTGTGTGAGTTTAACATCTGAGGAGAGTGATATAATCTGAGAGATATGAATTCAAAAGAAATTAAATTGAAACGGAAGTTGATTAACGAAAGAAACACTATTAAACGCAAATATGATATGTTAAGAAAAATCACCAACTCTACACTCAAATAATTCGATAAGTCGTAATTTTGAAGGTTCGCCAATATTTAAAAAGAACTATGGTAGGTGGAAAGTTCAACCCTTAGAAACATTTGGAGAACATTCGTCAACATTTTCAAAGAAATCAGTTCAACCTGCAGAAATATATGAAACTGGTGGTACTAACTACGATTTAGATATAGAAAATGAAGAAGAAGAACGTAGAAATGCAACGGCATCATTAGTACCTATCTTGGAGTCATCTTCAGGTGATTCATTTTTTAGAACAGTATCGTGAGTTACCAAGAATCTACGTCAATAGAATGATTCATAGCGAGAAGAATTATGCGGACATTGATTATACCTACGGAATTCACTATGACGTCAGTAATGATAAATAGATGATGGCTAAATCATACATCACTATAAATGATAAAGATATCGATATTCATGGTGTAAAGTAATGAACAATCCTGATTATAACATTGTAACTTCCAAAGACAGAAATAACTATAGAGATATTGTAATCCAAACAAATCTGCTCAGCGTAATTATGATCCTACTGAACAATTAATGGGTACACGTAAAAAAATGCATAGAATTAATTAAGCCGTTATTAATAGAGAAAGAAAAAAAAGATCAGCTCAAAAACAAGAAACGTGGGCAGTAGGGTATATTTGCCGGTTAAGGAACCTAAGGGTGATAGTTCCTAAAAGCAATTGTAGGCGGAGGTTCTTTCAAAGGCATCAAATGTCATCGTGCATCGTTAAGAAACGTCGTGCCGACAATGAAGGTTGCTCTTCAAGTGACGTATTTTGTGAAATGTGTAACGTATATATTTCGAGCGTGTGTTACTCTGCACATTTGCGAAGTAACGCACATAACGCGTTCGTTATAATAGATGACGGAATCGAAAAAATTGCTGGCGCGTTTGGTAATAAAATAGTGAGTTATAGAGTTAGCGGTAATAAACAGTACGTGGATATTAACGAGTTTGGGCATGATATTCGGGAAAAAGTTTTAGCTCTTGTACAAAGCATCATTGATTTGCACAAATCGATTAAAGTAAATTTGGAATGTTTCGGAGTGTATTTTTTGTCGACTAAAATGGATAGTGAAATAAAATCGTTTAATACCAAAAATAAAATTATCAGTATGGCCTCCGACTTGTATGAAATATACGAAATATTTTTGGAAGAAATAAAACAAAAAATGTGGGAATTTCAAGAAAGAGATTCTGGATGGTCTTTAGTAAATATTATATATATATATATATATATATATATATATATATATATATATATATGAAATTAATGTGAATAAATATAATCCAATAAGTGCATCGAGTTATATAGACTTACCGTATGCTATTAAAACAAAACATGCGGTTATTAACATTCACAATTCTGATAACGCTTGCTTTGCGTGGGCCATAACGTCTGCTTTTTACGAACCGAAAGGATTATCTCAAAGAACTTCGTCGTATCCCGATTATCGAACTGTCGGATTCAATTTTTCAAATATAAAATTTGCAGTACAATTAAGTGATGTACCGACGTTTGAACGTTTAAATAACATATCTGTAAATGTGTACGGCGTAAGTAGTAACTTTAATAGCGTTTTACAAAAATGACTCACACTATAATTACGTTGTACGTTTGTGAACAAAACAATCTCGCCATGTAAATTTGCTGCTGGTGACCGACGATTCGGGAAATAGTCATTATTGTTGGATCAAAACTTATCTCGTTTGATTTCATCGCAAAAGTCTCGTAACGAACATAAAAATATATATGTGAAGGATGTTTAGTACATTTTTCGATCGAAACAGATCTCATTCGACATCAAAATGACGATTGCAACAAAGTGAAAGTAAATTTACCAACTGTCACGATGAAAATAAACAAATATGGAAAAGAGGTGAGAGAAAACTTGTTAGAGTTTGAAAATGTTGAAAAACAATTGAAACTTCCGTTCGTAGTGTATGCAGATTTTGAAGCTATACTAAAACCGATTGCTGTAGACGACAACCTTAACCGGAACCCCGACATGGAAAATTCATCGTATACGGTACGATGTTACGAACACCAATCGTATTCTTTCGCTTATTACATTAAATTACGACGATGGCTTGTCAAAACTAAAAATGTTTCGTGGAAAAAACGCCGCTCAAACATTTATGAATACGTTAGAAAATGACGTTGTACAAATTTATAAAAAATATATAAGTGACGTGAAAGATATGATTCCTTTAGCAGATTTTCAAGAAGAATATTTTCGTAACGCTAATTATTGTCACATATGTACAAAATTTATGGAAATTAATGATAAAGTGTACGACCACGATCATATGACCGGTTTATATCGTGGTCCCGCGCATTCGGTGTGCAATTTAAATTACAAAGTTCCTAAATTTATACCGATATTTTTTCACAACCTATCTAATTACGACTGTCACATGTTCGTAAAAGAAATCGCTTTGAATAAGTAAGAAGTAGACGTGATTGCTCAAAATAAAGAAAAATACATTTCGTTTTCAAAAAGTGTTGGTAGATGTTTTGACCGATTCTAAAGGAAAAAGCTATAAACAATTTATAAAGTTGCGATTCGTCGATTCGTTTAGATTTATGGCGTCGTCATTGGAAAAACTCGGATCGTATTTAGAAAATGACAAATGTTCAGAAATTAGAAAATACTACCCGGACGATGTAAAATTTGAATTAATACGCCAAAAGGGTTTTTCCCTATTCCATTGTGGATTCTTTTGAGAAACTCGATGTTACGAAGTTACCTGATCGCATAGACTTTTACGATGTTTTAAACGATGAACACGTTTCGGAAGAAAATTACGCGAGAGCCCTGCGAGTGTGGAACGTTTTTCAGTGTAATACTTTAGGCGATTACAGTGATGTATATTTAAAGTCGGACGTATTATTGTTGTCGGATATTTTTGAAAATTTTCGCACCATATGCATTGAATATTATAAATTAGATCCGTGTCATTATTTTACGGCGCCCGGATTCGGTTGGGACGCTTTATTAAAGATGACCGGCGTAAAACTCGATTTGTTGACCGATATCGATATGGTGCATTTTTTAAAAGCGGTATACGCGGCGGCATCAGCATGTGTTCGAAACGTTTGGCTAAGGCGAACAATAAATTTACTCCCTATTATAACGAGTCGAAGCCGTCATCTTACATCCTTTTTTTGGATGCTATCGATTTGCGATCTCGATGAAGAATCAGACGTGGGATGCGTATTTGAAGTAGATCTTCAGTATCCGAAAGAACTGCACGAATACCATAATTGTTTACCGTTTTGTCCCGAAGAAATGTTTCCTCCCAATGGAAAATTTAAGAAGTTAGTTCCAAATTTATACGACAAAAGGAAATATATAATACACTACGTTAATCTAAAGCAATGCCTCGACCACGGTTTAAAACTTTTACACGTTCATAGAGCGTTACAATTTAAACAGTCGAATTGGATGAAACAATATATAGATTTTAATACGAACAAACGCAACAACGCTAGTAACGAATTCGAAAAAATCATTACAAGTTGATGAACAACATGGTTTTCGGCAAAACAATGGAAAATGTCGAAAATAGGGTAGACATCAGATTGGTGACGCATTGGGAATCGTATTATAGAAGAGCCGGAGTGGAAGCACTTGTAGCGAAACCTAATTTTAAATCGAGTAAAATATTTTGCGATAATTTGGTGGCCGTAGAAATGGAAGTATTAGAAGTTCGATATAATAAGCCTTTGTTTGTAGGATTTGCAATTTTAGAATTGTCAAAAACCGTCATGTACGAATTTTTTATGATTATTTAAAGCGTAAATACTACAATAATGTCGAATTGCTATATACGGATACCGATTCGTTGATTTTAGAAATAAAATCGGAGAACGTGTACGAAGATATGACAAACGACATAAGATTCGATACATCTAATTATCATATCGATAATATTCATGACATTCCTCGCGGAACACCGATGTTGGGAAAATGAAAGATGAATACGCCGGAAACGTGATTGCGTTGTTTTTAGGAACTGGAGCAAAAGCGTATTGTATACAATTATTGTCGGATTTAATAAAAAGGCCAAAGGTGTAAAGCAATACGTTATAAACAAACATTTAACTTTAAACGATTATAAACGAGTAGTGACGGAAGGAAAATCTGTATATAAAAAATGTATGTTTTTCGATCACATTTTCATACAATGTATACAGAATTAAAAAATAAGATTGCACTTTCTGCTCAAGACGACAAACGTTACATTATGGAAGACGGTTTTCACACGTTGGCTTGGGGACACAAAACGATTGACGACTTGGCAAAAGAATTTGAAATAAACGAACGTCTAGGCAATTTAATAAGCGTTTTTAACGATAATTAATTGTAGATTTGTTTATAATTAAATTGTTCATTTAAATTAATAATTTATGTTATGTATCGTTTTTTTTTTTTTTTTTTTTTTTTTTTTTTTTTTTTTTTTTTTTTTTTTTTTTTTTTTTTTTTTTTTTTTTGTATATATGTAATTAAATTGTATATATCCCGTATGTAAATAAAAATATATGTACTTATAATACGTTTGTTTTCGATATCCAACTGTTGTGTTTAGAATCGAGTCCCAACCATTTTACGTATACTCTGTTTCCTTTCGTCGTAGAACTTTTCTACTAAGTAAACGTCGGGATGTTTGACTCGTTGCAATTCTTTTTTCATAAAATCCACCTAAAATATTGTCACCCGTACTATCTTTTAGTATATACGTCCTGGGATTAGAATTTTGAATTTTCGAAATGCGAAAAATTTCGTTGGTCCAATTTGGAGTGTAATTTTTGTAAAAGCGTGTCTACTTTTTAGCTAATCCTAACGTAATCACCTTCTCGAAATTTAGCTACGGTAGGATCCGTAATTTTCATAAAATTATAAACCGTTTTAAAATATGCGATGCGTTTCTTTTATTAACATCTTGTGGTTTCATACCGATCGTTTTGTGAACCGTACTATTGTATTTTCGGACCAATTTAGGTAACAACGCTAACCAGCGGTAATCACCTTGCATACTAAATTCCTTCCACATTAATCCTTTTAAGGTTCTATTGAAACGTTCGACGATTGCGGATTTTACATTTGAAAATGTACTATAATGATTAATTCCGTATTGTTTCATTAATTTTGAAATTCCGAATTATAAAATTCCTTCCCGTTATCCGTTTGCAGGTTTTTAGGAACGTTATTCTTCTTGTCTAATAAAATTTGTTTCATGGCAGCCGTGACTTCTTTAGAGGATTTATTTTTGAGAGGTAACGCCCAAGCGTATTTAGAAAATGCGTTTATCGTCACCAATATGTATTTATATCCCTGGTTTTGTTTAGCATACGGTATCATTTCTACCAAATCGGCTTGAAACAAATCCATCAAACCTTTAATTATAGTTCGTCTTCGCGGAAATTTTTTTTATCGGTGCGTGAAGTTCGTCAACGACTTCGTCGTTTAATTGTTGACATGATCAACGGATATTATCAGAGCGTCTTTCCGGCGAGCACTAAAATCTTTTTAAATTAGTCGAACAAATTTATACTAATATTCATGACAACCGTCATTCCTCAAATGTAGAAATAACGGGAACTTTAAGATAAAACGTTAGTTTTGGTAGTTCCGAACTTGGATTTTCGATTTGCACATAAATTTTGTCCGTCATTTTCAATTTTTTCCGACGATCGTTTTGTCATCGTACCTTCTATTATTTATATATATGTATACTTTGTAATCCCATCCAACTTGTAGATCGCCAACGGGTGGAGTTATTTCTAAAAACGTAATTATAGCGGATTGCATCATAAAAGTGTAACAATTTCGATCGCCTTTTAAAATCATAAATCCGTCAGTTAATTGTCTTTCTGTGCTTAAATACAGTATAGTTTCAGAGTATAAAGTGCTTAGTTTTTGTGGCTGTTTTAGTTGTACGATGCCTTCAAGGTTTTCTTGAACTTCCTGTTTAAGATTTTGAAAATCTTTTTAACATTGTAACATGTTCGTTTATAGTTTGTTGTATATCATCTTCCCGTTTTCGAATATGTATGTCAACATATTTTTCTATGACATCTTTATTTAAGCGTTTTAAAATGAAGTTACTGTGAACGTCGTTCCCAAATTTATCTATAATCATTTTTCTGTGTACGTAATTAGAAAATTTATTTAGAGGCATGCCGACTACGACAGCAACTAAATCAAATTGAGCAAAAATTCTTTGAAACAAAGTATTTATAATATAAAAATCGAGTTTAATAGTAAAAGATAACTTATTTAACAATTCCGGCTTCACGCAATTCCTCCAAAATGGCAATGATTTCATTATCGTGACCCGTATGACCGGCGGCTTTAGAAGCAACTAATAGTCGAAGTCTTTCTACCAATTCGTTGGGATCGTCCCAATATCGATAATCCGTGGCGGCGACGTTAGATAAAACTTGTTTAAACGTTGATTTTTCTTGTGGTCGTAGTAGTGATTCTAATCCGCCACCGCTTTTCCAACGTTTTGCCCACCATACGTTAGGTTTCTTTCCGTTCAAGATGGGTTTAATAATGTTAACGTATTTATATCCTTTTGCTGGCGGATATCTGCTTAAGAGGGTCGTAATTAACTTTATAAGAATTGGTACGTCGCAAAACGTCTCGATATTGACGTGCGTCATTAATAGTAAATTGTCCCGGTTCTTTTTTAAACAATAATTCGTACAATCCGGTCGTGCCTTTGTATTTTAAACCGTCGATGACTATATTTCGTCCGTCTATGCTAAATTCACTGTTTCCTATTAACAAATTTCCGTCATCTTCGCGAACTCCGTATTTAGTGTCAAAATTATTATCTATGTCGGCTTTCAATGGCGTTGTCCTTTGTAAGACAAGGATAATTAAAAAAAGATGGTTTGTTCTACCAATTTAGGGATTAAAATAAAAGTAATGTTAGTTAGATCAGTAAGACACCCATTAATAAAATAACAAAAACTAAATAGAGGATTCTAAATTTTTAGTGATTTTTATGAATTGTTGTTTCTTACACTGTGTTGTACTTCCTAAAATCCCTCCATAGATTGGTAGAACAAACCATCTCTTTTAATTATCCTTGTCTTACAAAGGACAACGCTATTCCGTCAAATAAGTTCTAGGCAAAACGTGAAACTGATTTAAGACCGATTGAACGGCGGGACTGGCTAATTCCTCTTCTATTTCTTGTCGAAACAACCTTATTTGATTTTTGCACCCTCGTATGCCATAGATATGTTGGAATCGGTGGTATCGTGTAATTCTTCGTTAGCTTCGTAAGCGGTAGGTGTATTTGTTGTTTTTTCTTCCATATTATCTATCGTAGGATCGTAAAGAAACACTTCTTCGTCCGCTTTTTTGTACGACCTAGGTTTCGGAGTAGACGTTAATATTTGAGAAGACATTGCGAACGAACGAGGAGATTTTACAATTTTTTTCGGAAACGAACGTTTCTTTTTCTTTATTTGGGAACTTCGAATATGAGGATAAAATGAAGTCGAACGTCTTTTTTTATACGAAAAGATGAATCTGCAGGAAAAGTGTAATAATCGTCGGTTTGTATTTCGTCGTCGTCGTCTTTTACTTTTATATCTATAGGTTCTACTTTAACGTCGGTCGAAGGTACGACAACATCCAGTTTTGTCGCTATTTGTTTAAGTGGTTCGGTAATAGGAGCGTATGCAGCGTCAAAATGTAATTTGCTTTTTTCGATGTCTCCTTTAATGTCCGAATTTTTGTCGCAAAGCTTCGCGAGCGTTTATCAAGTCTTCGGCGAGTTTTTTATTCATGTTTACACGCGACCAATAACTACGTACTTGTTGTATCGAAAGCGCGAAAGATACTGAACAATGAATTATTGCCGACGTAAATTTAAAATTTTTAATAACGTATAAACGTATCTAAACCTTTTCTATATCGACCGTCGTTTTTCGAACAATCGAGATCTATCACCACCATGTCATAAGGAGCCTTCTAACAAAGGTTACAAAGCTTTTTAAACTCGTCAAACGTCATGTCGTTTGCGATGTGATCGCCGTAAATGTGTTTTAAATTCGTTAAATCTTGCTTAAACAAAACTAATAAGTTGCAATTGTCGCGTACTAATTGCTTAGGTACAGCACTATAATTTTGACACAAATAAAAACAATCAATGTTTTTATGTCTACCGTAAGAAAAATACTCCTTCATCACGTTGTGACCCGTGCAACATATGTCGTCGAACACGACAACAGAATATTCCGAAATGTTCGAAGGCGGTGTAAACGCCTCGATGTTGCAGCTTTCGGAATAATTGCATTCATCTATGGTTTCAATTAAACGTCTAAGAAAATCGTATTTCGTTTGATACAAAGAATTTGAGCAAACATACAAATTTAAAAAACGCAATCCGTTGGGCGATAGCAAAAGAGATAGCATAACGTTTGTTTTTCCACAACCGGAAGGTCCAATAATTAATGCTCTTTTACATACACCCCCAAATAGCGCACTATGCCGAGTAAACTTATTCTCGGCACTTTCAACAAAGTTTTTAATCGGTTAACAATTACGGTTGACATACAAATTTCATTTTCTTCAAATCGTAAGCACTCATTTTAGGTTTAACGAATCCGATCTAACCTAACTTATTTTAGGTTAAACGACTAACTTATTTTAGGTTAAACGATTTCGATCTAACGTAACTTATTTTAGGTTAAACAATTTTGATTTAACCTAACCTTTTAGGTTATACGTTTTTGAACTAACCTAACTCATAGGTTACATGAGTTCGATCATACCTAACCTATTTTAAGTTATACCATTTCGATCTAACCTAACTTATTTTTGGTTACATCTCACTTACCTATTTTAGGTTCTAAGTTTTCGATCTAACCTAACTCATTCACATGTTTTCCATGTCACTTACCTATATTAGGTCAAACTATTTCGATCTAACCTAACTTAATTTAGGTAACACCGAGCGTACGACATATCAACATTTAATAATCGACCACAACATTTATTGTTATCGTTTAAACAATAAAAGACGTCAATATTTCTTTAATTTATTTTATAAAGTTTTACATATTTACTGCGATTTCACAAAACAACAATGCGATTTCACAAAACAACAACAGTCATATAATATTAACTATCATTTGAATTACGACATACACCACATATATCCTTAGAAACAGGTGGTCCGTCCCAATGATCTCTGCTGGTGGATAAGTTATAATGTTCCAAACAAGGCAGTTTATTTTGCAACCGTTTGTTTTTGCAATAGGCGTGAGGAAGTTTCCACCATATTTCTTTCTAAGTTAGGGGTCTTACGTTTTTCAAACAATAATCTAAAGGTAAATATTGCAGTCTTTGACGTTCTTAAACGACAAATCGGTTTCATATCTATCGATAACATTCCATACTCGATTTATAATGTGACGTAATATCCCATACCGCAAAAAACTTTCCATAATGCAGTTAAACTGTATACACGTGCGTTTCTAAATACGGCTAACTTTGCACTGGTCTTATACTTGCAAAACAATTTTTTATTTTTCTCCTACTCTAGTACGTACGAGTTTTTGTCACTCACTGTCTTTGATATTAGTCGACTCTTCTTCATTAAAATTGATAAAGTCGGTTGTTGCGTTAGTTTGATTGTTATTTTCGTTGTTACTGCTAATAGTCGTCGACTCTTTGGTATTACATTCGTTCACCACTTGAGTTGTTGTGTTACTACCATCGGTAAAACCGTTTGCGTCGACATTTAGTTTCAAATCGTAATTAACAGTCAATTTTTCATACTCATCTTTTGCGAAACGAAATAGAACGCTGACGTTTGTCAATGCGCATACGCTTTTATCTTTCTTATGAAAGTGCAATGGGGATAATCGCGTCGCACACTACATACGTTTTCGTCCAATTCTGCAACCACGATAGGTGCTCTCAAAATATTACAAATAAACTTAGCTTTTTCTTTTCCTTTAACGTGCACCACACTTACGGATCGGCAAATAGACGTGATGATAGTATCGAAATCTGTAGCGGGCACGTATTCCGTGTTCCAATCGATGCAGTGATAGTTAGACGTAACCCATTTAACCGTTGTACGATATTTTCCCGTTAGAGATCCGTAACTTAGACTAGGTTTAAAAACGAAATGACTCATCCGATGTAATGAATCTCACTTTAAAACCTTGAATATCGACCACGATAAAATTGGCTGGTGTATGCACGTTACAATATAAAAAACTTGCCATTTGTTGTCTACTACACGCACTATTATTACAACAGCTTTATAAGATGATGTTACTTACGTTTCGATCCACCGATCGACTGATACGATTAAGTTTAAGATTCTTTCTTTTATAGTTTAAAGTTGACGCGAGTATCCCGAATTGAAATAAAATTATTATTTAGACCAATTGTTTTACGATTTTGTCAACGGAGAATATTGAAACGCTTTGTCGTGTAATATTAAACAGTATGCCGTCGTACCTTCCGGAATTTCTTTTTTCGTCATGTACTCGATCTTAATTTCGACACCGCTTTTATGTAAAACGTCGGTGTGATACGTACAATCGATTCCTATTATTGGAGCGTGTCTTTTAAATTCCCTGGGCGTCAATATAGGTTCGGATGGTTGATAATAATATGCGGTCTGAAAACGTGTATACATATCGTACATTAATGCGTAACGATTACTATCGAAGTCGACGTTTAAATTATTATAAGTATACCTTTCTCCGTTCAAAAACACGGTGATATTAGTTACGTTCAAATTATCGAAAGTAGACATGTTGGATTTCATTTTTCCTTTTCGACCCGTTTGAAATCCGACGATAATAAACCTAGGTGTTTCCAATTCCGGAGCTGTTTTTAACCGCCCAAGATTGTTTATTAGTTTTGGAATGGATGGATATTCGTGTATTTCCCAACTTCTAAACGGCACGTTTATGTACGTATTTTCTCCGATAATTTTGTTAAAGCCAATTGTTCTTTAAACCGACTGTCACGTGAGGAATTCTCCAAATTATTTTGTTTATAGTTAATTTTAACTTTTCCTCTTTTGTTTCTTCTTTCGGTTGAACGATGACGTCATTGTCGTCGTTATTAGGAATTAATATCAATTCTTGTCTCATGTTCATTATAATTTTTTTTATAATCTTCGGCGAAACCCAATAGAGTTTTGAGAGGTACGCTGTATGAAAAATTTCCATTTTCGTCCGTGGTATTCAAATAATATTGTTGCGTTTCCCAACCGGCATTTTCGAGTTTAAATATTTCGTTTTTGTTTAAAGAAAAATATCCTTTCATACAAGAAGTTATACCGACGTTTCGAACTGCGTCTATCTGTAGGGGAGAGAGAGGTACATTGATACAGGAGGCACATTGATACACATTCAAAATTTAGCGGCGAAAGAAGTCAATCGGTTTCAAACTGTTACCACAAGATAGCACTAGCGTGACGACATTGTCATAAAACGATAAGTTGAGTTACATGTGTTGTGTCATTTTCGCGTGAGAAAGTTATTTTTTATTACTTTTTACATGTTTGTGTTTTTACTAACGTGGTCTAATAAAGAATTGCTTGTGTCGTCATTCCCAAACGTAAGTATTATTCAAACATTGTTGCAACCAAATGTCTGTACTTTAAGGTTAGCTGTGCAACATGCGATAATTTAATGTCAGAGGGCGTTTGGGGCAGATTGATACATATATAAGGGGCACATAGATACAGTGTATCAATGTGCCTCGCACTGTATCAATGGCCTCGCCCAATGGTCTATATGATAATTTACTTATTATAATGAGGTGTAATATGTTATATGAGGATGTGTTACTTGTTTTAGGTTGATGGAAATGGTTCGCACCTACCACAAAAAGACTCAAAGAGCATTCATTGATGAAGAAGCTATAAAGGCTGCAATAACTGACGTGATTAAACATCACAAATCAATCCGAGCTGCAGCCGCTCATCATAATTTAAAATCTGCTACACTTCAACATAGAATCGAAAAATATAGAAAAATTCATGAAAATATAAATCCAGAGGTTTCAGATGACTCTGCATATGAAGATGAAGCTATGGACGAAAAACAGATGAGAAAATATCACTCTAAATATACAAGTCAACAAGTATTTTCTGTTGAAGAGGAATGTGAACTCGAGAAATATTTAGTGACATCGTCTCGTATGCATTATGGTCTCACATATCGTCAAGCCAGAGAATTGGCTTATCAATATGCCAAGTTACTACCAAACTGTTCCATTCCGGAAAGATGGGAGGTAAATAAAATTGCTAGCAAATTTTGGATGCAGTCCTTTATGAAAAGACACCCGTCCTTAGTCTGCGCTCTCCTGAAAATACGAGCTTAGCTAGGGCAACTGCTTTTAATAGGACAACAGTCGGCGAATTTTTTGATAATTACATGATTGTAATGCAGACCTACAAATTTTCACCAGATAGAATATACAATATAGATGAGACTGGGATTACCACAGTGCTTTCCACGCCTAAGGTTATTGCAGAGTCAGGTAAAATGAACATTATTTATTATAATATGTGAGATGAAGTTGATGTTCAAACATTTTCAGGAAGAAAACAAGTTGTCAGATCGTGTCAGGAGAACGTGGACAACTAGTGACCTTCTGTGGTATTATCAGTGCAACAGGTTCCACCATACCACCTGCATTTGTATTTCCGAGGGTGAAATATAAAAGTTATTTTATAAATGGTGCCCCACCGGGATCATTGGGATTATCTTCAAAATCAGGTTGGATGACGGGAGATATATTCTTGAATGTGGTCAAACACATTCAAAACCATACTGGCTCGTCGAAGGAACGACGCATTTTGATTTTACTTGATAACCACGAGTCCCATTGTACAATTGAGACTATAGTATTTTGCAGAGATAATGGAATTACCCTTCTTTCGTTTCCTCCACACACGTCACATAGGTTACAACCTTTGGACATCGCAGTATTCGGACCATTCAAAGCACACCTTAGAAGTGCATTCAATGACTGGATGTCATCCAATCCTGAATCCGAAGTTCATCTGAAAGTAAAAACGAAGTCGAAATGAGCTTATCTGATTCGATTAATGATATCAGTGATGAAGAGATATTATTGTTGTGCGACGATGATCAACTGAATGTAGGCGATTATATTGTCGTCAAGTTTCCAACAAAGAGAACAGTTATTCATTTTGCTGGACAAATCACCACAATTTATAGTGACACTGAGATGGAAGTCAATTTTTTACGGAAAAAGAAAACTGAGAATGGAACATTTGTTTTTCCTGACGTTCAAGACATTAGTTTAGTACTTCGAGGAGATGTGGTATTCAAACTACCCAAACCCATTGCTGCTGGTGGTACACTTCGCCAGTATAAATCTTTTATTTTTCATCAGTTCCTAATCTAGTAATTCAATAGGTATATATTACACAACGAAAGCTTGTTTTTAGTTGATATTCATAATAAACATGTTTAACTTCTGTATGGTATCAATGTGCCCTAGGGCAGTATCAATTTACCCCACTAGAGAGGCAGTTTGATACAAATCTAACCATTTAAAAAATTGTGAAAACTACCAAGTTGTTTTTGCTTTTCCCTCAAATAGGTAATCGTTTGAAAGAAAGATGTACAGCCTATATACCTAGTATTCAAAAATCGCGATAAATATTTTTTCTTCGACACAATCATAATCAGTAGAAAAATTGTATCAATGTACCTCGCTCTCCCCTACGCCGTTTAACAGATAGCGTATATCGCTGAACATAAAAGCTACCGGATTACTGGTTAAATAACACGTTTGGCTAGCATTTTTCGTAACCGTTCCGTCTTCTCCGATTTTTCTCAAACTACCTTCCACGTATAGATAGCTTTCGGACGGCAAGGTGTAATTATCAATTTCAGGTATGGATATTCGAACTTCGTCATTGTTACCATAGCTGGTCGATCCGAACGGTTGATGAGAATGATATTCGTATGACACTATCGAATTGTCGATTTTAAGTTTGTCCGTCACGTTTAAAATATCCATTAAGCTATGACTGTATAACCTAATTGCGTTAAAACTTTCGATTTGAAGATGTTAAACGTTTCGAATCTCTTCGTTTACTGATTTTGCGATGACGTTTGCTATGAAATTTATACTTGTTTGTAAAATCTCTTTTACCCTTAACGTTTTTGATTTTGTGTAATCTTGACATTTTTTATGGTACAATATTACCATGATGATGACGATGTTAATGGTAACGATGCTAATGACAATAATTATAATTATTCCGATGTCTTCAATCTATCGATCTCAAATGAAGTCTGACCGTTACTTCTTCGCCTCTTACGTCGACTGGATTTCTATTTTGATCTAACAAACGTATCGTCAAATTACTGATAATTTTTGTAAACGTGGGTAAATAAATTGGTTGTTGTGGCGATTCGATTATCTTAAATCCGGCTGGAACGTTTGGAAAAAAAATGATATAATACGTGTACGGGTTCTCCGTTATAATAAGATCCGTTGATTAAGTTACAATATATTTGTAATGCATAAAACGATTTATATTTACGATTTTATCCGAATGATGAACCTCATAAGGTTGCAACGTACGTCTGTTGAAACCCAATAAAGAACCGATGCTATTCTCTAAATTAAAATCTACGGTACAATTACTTAATATTGACACCTTTTGCGTATTATTATTTCCTTGGATTTTAATTGTACCGAATTTATTTGTTTGCTTGCTGAGTTTGTTTTCAATATATTTACATAAATCTTCTATGTCGTAGGAACCGGTTTCCACTTCGATTATTCCACTTTTAAATTCAATTAAATCATTTGCATTCTCTAATTTTAACTCGTCTTTCGAAACAGGCATCTGCGTCACTTTGTTTATTGCCCATAGATACGAAAACAAGTTACTACTTTTATCGACGTTCGGTATCGAATTAAAAGTTTCGAAATTTAATAAAGCTAATTCGTAATTGCGATATTCCTCCAGATATAAAGGCCGATTAAAATCGCACGTTAGTTCTGTTTCGTTTCCGGATAAGGTAAACGTATTTGATACTGGTTGTTTTGATTTCTCCATCGAATTGCAGTTACACACTGAAGATTTTCGTTCGGATCTCCGCCTATTTATTATTATTTAATAAAATTGTTAACACAACTGCCCACAATTTACGTCTTTAAATTTTGATATCTTTCATAATTGTAATTGATTTTAACGTTCGTTTCTCTAGATCGAAAATATTGTACGATTTCTATGGGTGGTGTTAAATCTCCAAAACTATCGAAATATGTTATATTGTCCTCTTGTTTTTATATGCTACCCAATGTGTGCCCGGTCCGTCGGCGTTATCTAAATTAATAATTCCGCACTCGTTTTTGTTAATTTTACTTGGAAGATCGTTTCGCATAAATACTCCTCGAAACTTTAAAATTCCGTATTTACGCGCATATTTTTCTAAAAACACGTTCGTTAACGCTCGACGAGGCAGTTTATTTAGTTTTTGAATATCCGTCTTTATATAATCCGCATCCGTTTTTATATGGTTTTAGGTAAAATCCGCTTCCTACTGTTTGCGCCTCCATTGCACGATTATGACGTTTATCTTCTTCCAATTTTTCTTTAGCGTTTTTTGCGTCGTTTACGGATTTTGCGATTGCAGCACCCCCACCTCCCAATGAACCTAATGCACCCAAAGCAGCAAACAAAGGTATCAATGGTAAAAATCCGCCTTTTTTTGGTAAACGTATTACACGAGAACGTGGCGCTTTGATACTCAAACGATGTTTCTTCAACGTACCGTAAGCCGCTTTAACGTTTCGCAACAAATCTTTAGTGCCGGAACGTGAAACGGCTAACGGCTTTGGCAAAAGTTAATGAACCACCCCGACGTTTCGACGCTTTCTTCGTGCGTCTCATCTTAACGCGGCGTTTACGTAGGCCCATCCATACCTGTACTGGTTTTTATTTTCATGAGTGTAGCTACTGTTGCGGCAGCGGCTTTTTGGCCTAAACTAGTCTCTTTACTACGTAACAATTCTTTTGCAGACTCGTACAATACTTTGTCCGCTTCGTGACGCTTACTTAAATCTTTGTGCAGATTATAGGCGATGTCGTGTCTTTTACAAGCTTCGTCTAATTTATTAACACCGGCGTCCCCGCGATCTAACCTTTTTGTAATTTCGTTCCGGGACCGCAATAATTATAACCAGGTATGTGCAATTCTATTGGTAACTTGTCGATTAACTTGTTTATTATTCCACGCCCGATAATCTGCTTCCTACTGCAGTTTTGCTTTAACGATCGTCGTTTTTAATACAGTCTTTCATGCGTGACTATAGTCTTTTATACGCGTGTTCGTCACTATCACTCTCTACGAAATGAAAAGATGATACTAATTTAACGACATTTATATACCTATTTATAAACTAAAATACAAGTTAAATATTACAAATTAAAAATAAACTATTTACATCATAAGCGACTATTTACAATTTACAAATTATCATCTAGATCACAACGCTACTCTTCGACGTCTTCACGCCGATCATCCTCTAACACTCCATCCTCCGACTGCTCCTCGAACCCGTCGATATCTTGGTCCGTTTCCCAGGAAACGTCAGATATGTTATCTAAGAGGTTTCCTAGGTAAACGGTATCGACGTCGAAGATATCGTCGGAGTCTTCTTCCAGCCGTCTTCGCAACTCATCTAACTCCGGCACTCTCTCGTCGCGACGTAACCTTATGTGAAACCTCGTCGTATTGAAAGCGTTGCCCGGTGAAACCGTCTACCAAATAAGCTTCAAACATCAATGTTAGAGGATCAAAGGGGCCCAGATAAAATTCGTATGTTAAATCGCCAATATGTAGGTTGCCCATCTCCAGACGTCGAAGTGCCATCTCGTCAGGTATTACTACAATGCGGTTGAACACGTTAATAAAAACTTGCTTCCGACTGATGATTTAAAACTATTACTTCACTCTTATATACTCAACTATCACCCTCACTACTATTATTACTCCCACTACCCACCGTTCGAATTAATTATAATGTTCACATTTACATTTACACTCTAACGAATTCGCGCAAATCCAAATCTAACAATATCTTATCCATAGCAAACATTATTAATTCTTTGGTAATACAAGTGTATTCCGATAATCCAGTTTTATCTAGAATTGACAACATATTTTGCTTAACTTCTCCGTTCATAGTTGCTACCGCTTCGATTGCACTATTATAGAAACGTACGTAATCTAATTTTGTTAATAAATCTATACGATTTGTTACTAAATCTCCCAATTTCCATAGTTGGTGGACTGAATCGTACGCTAAATAAATAGATTCTTCACCTCTCTGCATCCTCAAAACCTTCCGAACTTTATCCATCCATTCGGTAGTTATTTTGATACCGCAAACTTCGAGATACGATGGAGTACTACCGTTTCCCGCAAAGCTATTTGTTATAACGGCTTTATAACAAATCAGCGTTTTCCATTCGTTTTCTGTTAAAGTAAGACATTGTCCCTTACCCATAAATTTAACGACGGGTTCGAATTGCAGTTCTCCGCTCAATCCCACTTTGATCCATTTGCTATGACTTTTGTTTAACGGATACATACATTCCGCATACAACCGAGCGTTACACCCTTTCATATTGTTTTCAATTTTATTAAACGATGGTGTGGGTGTGTTTTTTGTCAAAACATTATCACTTACACTATTTATCCCACAATCTTGCGCCGTATACGGTATTTGGTCGTTATTTCCTAACATATTGTCCCATTCGACAGAAGGCAGCAAATTAATGGTGTCTTGAACGGCATCTTCCATTTCTTTTAACATTGTAATAGGGTTATTTATATTTAAACTTGATGAAGGATTATTTAAATTTAAACATGTCGCTTCTGTCATCGAACTTTTAGGTACCATTTCGATTTTAGTTTTCTTCGGCATTAATTTTTCACCTTTTCCGCTCATACTTCGCTTCGAAGATGATTTATATTGACCTTGAACTCTGCTTGTCACTATATATACAAAGTTACTATAAACATACGTTCCCACAAATAAACCTTACTTACTCGTTAAAACTTTGACGATTCCACACCAATTTCATGTTTTCGCACAACAAACACAATTATAATAACACGTGCTGTAGAGTTCGTTACCTTTTATACCCAATTTAATAATAATTATTGTCTCGTTTATACTGACGTTTAACAGACGACTAAACCAGAATCAATACTGAATTCCTACTTCAAACCCATCCTCTTATACAATACAACGACAACCTTGAGACGGTATTTAAGGGTCAAAATTCTTACAACTATGTATATACCAAACAACACAGGTCAATAAAATGAATACTTTCAGACAGTAATTAATTGTAAACATCAGAATTCTTTTAACGATTATTTTCGTCTGGTTTAAATTGTATACGATATCTATAGAATGCAGTACAGGTAAATGATACAGGTCAGTATGATGCATACGTTACGCCTGTTAAGACCACCAAGGATAACACGTACAATGCATATACAATTGCCTCCTGCAACGCGTACGAAAGAACCTCCGCCTACAATTGCCTTGAGGAACGCTTACCCATCTGCCGGTGAAAGAACCTCCGCCTACAATTGCTTTGAGGAACTGTCACCCATTTGCCGGTTAAGGAACCTCCTCCTTGACAAAGGATTTGATGTTGTTAATAAGCGTTTAGCGAACGTTGCAGATCCTATAAATAATCAATATGTCGTTACATTAAATTATTTGAGATCTTGTGTAAATAAAATTACTTCTCACGTAGATGTTGTACTAAAAAAAGTTAGAAGAAAAAATACAAAAAAACAGTGAACAATGGATGCAAAACAAGATGTTGTGAACGAGTTACATAAACCGGCTAGAAAAAATTTTCCTCGGCGAAAGGTAGTGATTACAGTATTGGATGATGTTTGGCAGAGTGATTTAGAGAGTTTACCCTGTACGCTAAAGAAAACAAAGGGCATAAGTATATTCTGGTAGTCATAGATTGTTTTTCTAAGTTTGTATGGACTCGAGCATTAAAATCGAAGACGAAACATGAAGTAGCCGTTGCGATGGAATCAATCCTCAAAAACAAAGAAAAAGAATACCTAAACATCTACAAACTGATAAAGGAACCGAATCCTATAATGATGAGTCCAAGAAGTTAATTAAAAAATTTAATATTAATCATTATTCCACATACAATATAAAAAAGGCTAGTATTGTTGAGAGAGTAATAAGAACGTTAAACACTAATTTGTATAAAAAAATGTAGCATGCGAGGTAAATACAAGTGGATTGATATTTTAGATCAACTTACAAATGAGTACAACAATCGAATACATCGAACAATTAACATGAAACCTGTTGAAGTATCCTCCAAGACGAATCTGTCTTCAGTCTTTAATGTTATTAAGACTTTTCCAAAAGCGCTAAATTTAAAGTGGGTGAAGTAGTACGAATAAGTAAGAATAAAGGTATTTTTCCGAAAGGATATACGTCAAATTGGTCTTCGGAGCTTTTTAAAATTAAAAAAGTTCAAGTTACGAACCCCGTCACTTATCTTATCGAAGATATTCGAGGTAGTCCCATTCTAGGCGGATTTTACGAATTTGAGTTACAAAAAACGAAACATCCTGATGTATATCTAGTAGAAAAAGTACTGAAACGTAAAGGAAATAAAGCATACGTAAAATGGTATGGATCAAATGAAAGATCTTGGATAAACAACAATGATATATTTAAGTAGAAATTGTACATTACAATCGTTTATAAGACTAATTTGTATGAATACGCTTAAGACATACAAATAAAACGGTTTAAAATATGTTTGTCTTTTATTAAATCAAATATGGTGCTAACATAGACAAAGTGTTTTCGTAATCAATCAAGTTTGTTGATGGTCATCGTTCACAGCATGGACCAGACTGCCAACCTAATGGAGCTGCTCGATTGCTACGTCCTTTTGATATGTTTTGATTCAACCATGTTAAAACTGTATCATGCCTCGGATTGTGCGAATGTTGAAATTTGAAGGGTATATTTTCATCACTTGTTATTGCATATCAACTCATCAATCCAACCGTCAGTAGATTGAAAGTTTCCTAAAATTTGTTCTGCTGTATAATTTTTGTTGTATTCACTATACTTCAGTCCTGCCAATAACTTCATAATATACAACTTATTAGAAACACTATGTTTTAACCCTCTAACGGTGTTCAGGTCTTTTTTTACCCAAATACTTTAAGAAACGAACCACAATTAGTTACCGTTAATGATTTTCAATTGACGTCTTTTTACTTTGTTTTGTTATTCATAAGGAATGTAATTTTATGATTTTATTTGTTTTATTTGGCCACAAACTTACACACAAAAATTTTACGATAACGGTGTTCGGGTCAAAAATGACCCAGCGGCGTTAGCATGCAATATATAAGGAGGGGTAGGTGTACTGCATTCCACCCCCCATCCAATGAGTGAAAATATTTAGTTCTTCGTAGTATACGGAGGAGTGTGTTTGTTATTGTGATAAAACCCGTGCTTGGTTGTGAGTAAAGAAAGATATTTCTTTCTTTATTTCCAAATATCTACAGGTGAAACCTGAAATATTTATTTATTATTTAGTGTTGTGCATATTTATTTTAGTTTTGCAATGGCACGTCGATATTTGAATGACAAGGAACTCGAAGATGAACTCTCCGCATCCAACATCGATGAAGTTACGTCCGAAGAAGAGGATTACGTATCCGAAAATGACATCGAATCGTCTTCAGATGAATCTGAAAACCTAAGTGAAACAAAACAAGGTTCTGTAATGTGTTCAAAGGATAAGTCAATACAGTGGAATTCCGAACCTCCTTCTGAGAACGGTCGATTTCGCTCAAGAAATATCATTACAATGACTCCTGGACTGACAAGATATGCGATAAGTCGACTTACTGATGAAAAATCAGCGTTGGATCTATTTTTTTCATGTAACTTGAAAAACATTATATTAGAAAATACTAATATTGAAGGCCAAAATATATTTGGAGAACAGTGGAAAATTATCCAGTCGATTGATTTAGACGCTTACCTTGGACTTTTGTTATTAGCGGGTGTTTATAAATCAAACAATGAGTCGACCGAAAGTTTATGGGATGCAGAAACAGGTCGCAATATTTTTAGAGCCACAATGTCTCTTCAAACTTTTAAAATTATAACAAGAGCAATTCGATTTGACAAACGTGATACAAGAGCAGAGCGACGAATTAATGATAAATTTGCAGCTATTAGAGTTTTTGGGATATGTGGGTGGAAAGCTTACCAAAATGTACAATCCTTCTGAATACGTTTGTGTTGATGAGCAATTAGTTGCATTTCGAGGGCGATGCCCTTTCCGACAATATATGCCAAATAAGCCGGCAAAATACGGTATCAAGTTTTGATTTTATGTGATAACGAAACTAGTTACGTTTGGAATATTCAACCATATACAGGTAAATTGGCAGGCCAACCACCCGAAAAAATCAAGGAATGAGAGTTACTTTAGATTTGTCTTATGGTCTAAAAGGTCACAATATCACCTGTGATAATTTCTTCACGAGTTATGAGTTGGGACAGTGTCTTCTGAAAAGAGATCTCACTATGATTGGTACAATCAGAAAGAACAAACCCTCAATTCCTCCAGAACTACTAATCTCTAAAGGAGTTCCTGTGTTTACGTCTAAATTTTCTTGTTCTGTAAACACGACACTTGTGACATATATTCCAAAGCGAAATAAATGTATTGCCCTTCAAAGTACTTTGCACCTGAAAAAGAAGTAAGTAATTCTCCAGGCAAGAAACCGCAAATAATATTAGATTATAATGCAACTAAAGGAGCTGTCGACACTCTCGATAAGATGGTAGCATGTTATAGTTCTAAAAGACAAACTAAAAGATGGCCTATGGTTGTCTTTAGCAATATGCTGGATATTTCCGCATATAATGCATATGTCTTATATACAAGTGTAAATTCCCAGTGGAAGAATAAATGCCCTTTTAGAAGAAGGCTATTTTTAGAAAACCTTGGAAAGTTGCTAATTAAACCGTACGTTCAAGCAAGAAAGCATTTTCCTCGAACAGATGCTGCTAAAGCATTTGTAACTGCAAGAAAACAAGAATTACCCCATACCGAAACACCCGTTTTGTTGACAGAAGGTATAAAAACGTAAGAGATGTTACATATGCCCAAAACTGACAACAAAAGCTCATTAATCTGTAATAAGTGCGAAAAAGTTGTTTGTAAAAGTCATTCAACTACAATTCACATTTGCAATAATTGTAAGTGAGCAAATATTATTATCAATAATCTTTGAAAAACATTGTATGCAATTCTCTTTGTAACTAAGTTGTATAAACAAAAAAATATACGTCTCTTTTGGACATGACTAGTGATGCTTTTTTTTATTTCTTCTATCAATTTGTAGACAGATAGCATGCGGGTCATTTTTGACCCAAACGCCTTAAGCGTACCGCTAAGATTAACACCGAAGAAAGGTTAAGTTATGATCAACTAAGATTTTATCGAGAGTAAAAATATCTATTTTTATCACATATCTTTGAAACACTTCTTACATAATTTTTTAATATTTTTCTTTTACGAATTAGGTTACGTAAATCGCTTGCATTGATTAACCAACCCCGTGTATTCACATATCGAAGAATATCTTCAGTAATAATAAAATCTTCCTTATTAAGCACAAAGTCAAAAACGTTTCTATAATTACCAACACAACGGTTTGCACTGGCTTGTTTCAAATGGTTTGAATAAACATCTTGTGCTTGTTGCTGAATTTCAAATTCAATTTCAAGCGTAATGTTCATTGTAGAAAACTGAATACTTTAGTTCAGTGATTACTTTAATACTCTCTATCCCCACTTTCGTTAGATAGTGCTCGTACAACGAACAAACACGACCATTATCGATATAGTACTAGTGCCTGTGTAGTATCACTTTAATTTAATTCTAAGAGTCATGGAGTGCGTTACAAGTTTGTGCAAACGTTCACAACGTGCGTTATATCTTTATATTAATAAAATAAGAAAATTGGAAGAAGTTGATAATATACTAATTTACATCAACCGCACTATTAGAATTGTTCGCAAAGCAAATAAAAAATGAAATTTACAAAGATAATATTTTGGAGTCCGCTTCATGTCTAGAGACAAGTTTAGCGTACCTCAAGCACTTAAAATTAAAGAGCTTAGGAAGAGTTTACTAGAAAAAAAATCTGGCACTGGTTTGTCAACAACAACACTAAAACGAAGAAAGTGCAATGTGATATGGGACGACATTGAATCGTGCTTTAACAAAAAACTTAGAACAGGAATGATATCAACAGTAAGCATTAAGGACCCTTTAGCATTTTTAAATAAATCTTTTAAATGTTTTTCAATTAATCTATGCTTAAAGTTAATGTAATTTCATCAGCCAATTTTATAAACCTAATAATGGAAAAACATTTGCTACTAAAAACCATCCAATTGATTGTTCAACTAATTTTAAAAAATGGTATCAGGACAATATCATAGATAAGCTCATTACAAAATTGCAAGAGTTTTTGTAAAAATGATTCAGGGTGGACTTTATTAGAAATTTTAGGGTTGAAAGTTAATATTAACAGATATGATCCCTTAAAAGTAGGTTATTCAACATACGTACCCGTTCCAAATTTTATCAAAAATAGGCATGCGGTGATTCATGTTCAGAACAATGATAGTCACTGCTTCCTTTGGTCTGTGGTTTCTGCTTTATTTTCAACGAACAATCATTCTAATAGAATGTCCTCCTACCCTCATTTCAGTGAGATGTTAAATTATGATGGCATTCAATTTCCCATCACAATAAAAGATGTTAGAAAGTTTGAACAACTTAATAACGTAGCTATTAATCTTTATTGTATTGAAAATAAAAAAGTTTTACCCTGTTCACTTAGTAATAACGTTGGAGAAAATATTAGAGTAATTAACTTGTTGATGCTGCAGTTAATTTCTAACTCTACCAATAATGCATTGCGTAATTAATTGTTATTGTTTCACTTTGTCTGGATTAAAAACATGTCAGCTCTTTTATCAAAGCAGTTATCCTCCAATTTACATAACATTTTTATTGTGACCGATGTTTGAATCACTTTACGTCAGATGTATTGCTTGAAAAACATAAAACAAATTGTTTGCAAGTTAATCACTGCAGGGTACAACTACCAAAAGAATAAGATAAATTTTTGTCTTTTAAAAATTATCGTTATCAAGAAAAGGTTCCTTTCTCTATATACGCAGACTTGGAAAGTATTTTAGAAAATTGTCATGAGACCAATTCGTTTTTACAAAAAACTTCACCATATCAAAAACATACTCCATATAGTGTAGCTTACTATTTTAAATGCTCTTACGACAATAATTTATCAAAGTTTTCGATATATCGAGGAAAGGATTGTATTAATTGGTTCATAAACGAATTAAAAAATATAGCTGTTTATTGATAAATTACAAAAATTGTACCAATGACAACCCTTGATGATGCCCAAAATTATAATTTTGTTAATACCAATACTTGTCACATTTGCAAAAAAATAATTGCTGATAATCAAATTCGTGTACGCGACCATCAACATCAGACAAGCCAGTTTAGGGGCGCAGCTCATCAGGGTTGCAACCTAAATTATAAAGATGACCATGTAATCCCAGTAGTTTTCCATAACTTGAGCGGATATGATGCCCATTTTATAATCATAGAATTATCTTCATCTTTTGAAGAAACCATTAAGTTGTTACCCTTAAATAAAGAAAAATATATCTTTTACTAAACGAGTTTCCGGAACAAATATTTCTCTCAGGTTTATAGATTCCTTTCGTTTTATGGCTGAAAGCTTAGAGAAGCTTTCAAATAATTTAAATAACGAACAAAAATTAATAACAGCACCCCATTGTAATAATGTTGAAGAATTTAATTTAATAAATAGAAAAGGAGTTTTTCCATACGATTATATCGATTCTTGGGAAAAACTAAATGAAAAAATATTGCCGACAAAAAATGACTTTTATAGTAGATTACATGATCAACATATTTCACATGAAGACTGTTGTCATGTTGTAAACTTTTGGAATACTTTTAATATTCAGACGCTAGGTAATTACTCGGATTTATATTTAAAAATGGATGTCCTATTATTGACTGATGTTTTTGAAGCGTTGCGTGATACTTGTTTAAAAACATATTCCCTTGACCCTCTTCATTATTTTACAGCTCCGGGTTTAACATTTGATGCCATGTTGAAAACTACAAACATTTCTTTAGAACTTATTACTGATATAGATACCGTGCTTTTCATTGAGAAAGGAATCAGAGGAGGTGTCTCTCAATGTTCGAGTAGATATGTAAAAGCAAATAATAAATATATGCAAAACTGATATGAGCCAAATCAGGAGAGCACATACTTAATGTTTTTTTTTTTTTCTTTTCTTTTTTCGTTTGTTTTTCTTTTTGATTTGCATAGTCGGATTAGAATTATTTTATGTTTATATAAATATACATATTTTTTAATTATTATTTATTTATCTACTTGTAAATTTTTCCTGTAATTGGGGCAAACCCGTTGGAAAATAAACAATATTATTATTATTATTATTATTATTAATGTACTACGATGTGAATAACTTATATGGAGCCTGCATGTCTCAAAACCTACCATACGGCGGTTTCGAATTCATTTCAAACATTAATATTTCCGAAATCTTGAATACTCCAAATGATTTCAATATTGGATATATTCTTATATGTGACTTAGACTACCCTCAACATCTCCATGATTTGCATAGTGATTTACCCCTAGCCCCGGAGCATATGACTCCACCAAATTCAAAATCAAAACTTAAAAATTACTGTTGACATTGTATCCCAGAAAAATTATATAATTCATTATAAAAATTTAAAAATGTATTTAAGACTGGGTATGCATTTAAAAAAAGTCCATAGAGTTCTCAAATTTAATCAATCACCTTGGTTGAAGCAGTACATAGATTTAAACACAAAGTTACGTCAGCAATCAAAAACGACTTTGAAAAGACTTTTATAAACTAATGTTTAACGGTATATATGGTAAATGCATGGAAAACGTAAGAAAACATAGAGATATTCGTTTAGTTACAAAATGGGAAGGGCAATGGGGAGCGCAGTCACTTATTTCAAAACCTAATTTTCACAGTTCAGTTGTATTTGATGAGAACATGGTTATTATAGAAATGAATAAACTAGAGGTATATATGAATAAACCCATCTACGTAGGATTTAGACTTATCGAAGACGTTTTTGTATGAGTTTCACTATGATTATGTCATGAACACCGTTGGACAGAATGCTAAGTTACTTTACACTGACACAGACAGCTTAATTTACCATTTTAAAGTAGATGACATATATGAATATATTAAAAAGACAGTGATAGATTTGATACTTCGGATTATGATCCTCAAAATATATATCAAATTGAATTAAAAACAAACAAATTCCTGGTATTATGAAAGATGAGAGTAATGGTCACATAATGTTAGAATTTGTAGGGTTGAGTTCTAAAATGTATTCTTATGTTGTTGATGATAATCCACATACAAAATTATTTAAAAATCTAAAGGGTGCACTAAAGCTTCTATCAAAGCAATTACATTTGAAGATTATAAAGATTGTTTATTCAATAAAAACATTATAGAAAAACACAAAATTATATTAAATCTAAAAAGCACGATGTATATTCTATGAAACAAAGTAAAGTTGTTCTTAACCCGTATGATGACAAACGTATTCTAGGGAAGAGTACTGATACAAAACCGTGGGGTATCTACATAAGAAGTAAATTAAAGTGGAAGTGAATGATTAAAAAGAAGAAAGCAACAAGAACAATAGTAATAAAGCATGTTAGTTTGTATATGTAGCACAATTGTAATAACTTTGTAATGTATACATAATATGTTTCAATATATTTTTTTAAAGTTCTATTAGTTTATTTCATATCCTGTAAATTATGATGATGTGAAATAAATTCATCAAATTTTAAAACAGGACCAGAAATGATTACTCTTACTCTCTAACGCTATTTTCTACTACACAAGACATAATAAAACCCGGACGATGATATAAAACCTCCATTAAGCATAATACATTATGAGAATTTAATTTAAAACTACTGGAAATCACTTTTATCAACATAAATTTAAGGAACTCAGAAGAGAATGTAAATACGAGTTTAAACAAGCTTATAGTGAATATATAAAAACTTCGGAGGAGGATATCAATGAAAATCCTGCAAAATTCTGGAACTTTATCAACAGAAAGAATCAGAATTCCGGAATACCGAATGAAATGTTCTTTAACGATACAAAGCTGGAAACCGGTAGTAGTATTGTCAATGGTTTTGCAACATACTTTAAATCTGTATATAATGATTCGAGTGAAATAGACATTAATCAAGTGTTATCAACAAGGAGTGAGTCGAATAACGTAGACATTTTTAATGTGGAAAATAGTTAAGTAGCTGCCGCTATAAAAAAGTTAAAGACTAAGAGATCTGTTGGACCTGATAACTTACCAGACTATGTAGTAAAAGGTTGTTCTGATTGTTTTATTGTTCCTCTTACGTTTCTATTCAACCTAGCGTTACAGTCTAATAAGTTTCCAACAATATGGAAGAATTCGAGGATATGCCCGGTGTTTAAAAAAGGTGATCGGGCTAACATAACAAATTACAGACCTACGTCAATTATTTGTACGCCTGCCAAAGTGTTTGAAATAATATTATATAATAGAATCTTCCATGGTACATGTAAGCATATTAGTATATACCAACACGGATTTTACCAAAACGATCAACTTTGTCAAATCTACTTAACTTAACTGAATATGTTTACAAAGCTTTCAATTAGAGTCATCAAGTTGATGTTATATACACAGATTTTGAAAAAGCTTTTGACAAGGTAGATCATGGTGTACTTATTAAGAATTGCATTTGAGCGGTATTAGTGATTCATCGGTAAAGTTTATTTATTCTTATTTAACCAATAGGCAGCAGTATGTATCTTGTAATGGTTATATCTCCTATAACTTTGGAGCTACGTCTGGAGTGCCACAGGGTTCTAATTTAGGCCCTTTACTGTTTTTAATTTTTGTGAATGATCTGATGGAATGTGTAAAGTATTCTCAGAAGTTGATTTTTGGGGATGACCTCAAAATATATTTGAGGGTTGAACATCATAATGATTGTAACTTACTGCAATTTGATATAGATAATGTTCTTAAATGGTGTGATGTTAACAAGTTATGTCTTAATATAAATAAGTGTTCTATTGTTAGTTTTAGTAAAAAAATAATTATGGAACAGAACTATTACATGAACACAAGTAAACTCACGCGCAGACATGAAATAATTGACTTAGGAGTTACATTTGACAAAAGGTTTTGTTTTAATTCTCATATCTATAACATTATAAGCAAATCAAATAAAATTCTAGGGTGTGTTAAACGCTACTCAAGGTCATTTCATAATGTAAATACTTTACTAAAATTGTACTATGCGTTAATAAGACCTATTCTTGAATATGCAATGTTGGTGTGGAGTCCAAGGCAGAAATACCATAACAAATCATTAGAAACTGTTTAAATCAAATTTGGAAAATATGTCTGTTTCAAAGCAACTGGTGTTTATCCTGCAAGATATTTGATTATAATCATTTTTGTAAATGTTATAACATTTCCACTTTATCAGAAAGACGTGTTCATAGTGATGTAGTGTATCTTTATAAAATCTTTAACAACCTTATTGATAACCCTGAAGTACTAAAATAATCAATATTAACATACCAAAAATTGGATTGAGAAATAGTAACACTTTTCATTTACCATTGAGAACAACCAATTATGCAATGAACTCTCCTATCTATAGAATGTGCCATATATACAACTTAATAAGTACAGAAACAGATATAGATATTTTTGCAACGGATTGTAATATATTTAAAAAAGACTTTGCGTAATGTTAACATTGGAAAATTAATTGATTTATAAAATTATTTGTAGAATTTGTGCTATACCTAATTTGATTTATTTTGTTTGCATTTGCTGTTATTTTCTTTAATGTGTGTTCTGGCGTTAAGATAAATTATAATTAAGTTGACCTGTTAATGGTTTTTTATATAGCTGTTGGTCAATAAATATTATTAATATTATATTCGCTGTTTAGCAGTTTTTCATATACGTCATAAACATCCCAATCATCAACATCGTTAGATTCGTTGCCACATTGATTTACTGTCCTCAGGATTTAATGTATCCATCGATTTTCAGGTTCGACACAGAATCCAAATTTAAGGTATTGCGATTTAGAACACTTGAAATTATCTCATCGATGGCAAGTAACACAAAATCACTGATTCACTCAGAACGCCGCCATCTTGACTTTACCACCCTTTCCGAACATAGCCGACAACAACCGAACACTAACATGACTGAAAGCTTCCGTACATGACAGACAACCGAAAACTTTCGAACATAGCCGACGCCCACAACGGATACATCTGCAAGCGTAAATGCAGATGCCGCCATCATGACTTACAAACAAACCCGACGATGACCGACTGCGCACGAACCTACGCGCACGCCCCCTCCATATTGACTTACGAAGCTTGCCCGAACATTGCCGACGATGATCGAAATTCAAATTTCGCGCCAAAAGTGGTCCAGAACCGGCATCATATAACTACTGAACGACTACACCTGTTTAGTAGACGTACCATCCATTACCATTGCCATCACGCAAAAGCACGACCGACGGACAATTTTAATTCCAAAGTGCGACCCGTTTAAAGAAGAGCTCTGTTTAGTGACAGAGACTCGAAGTGCGAAAACTTTACCGTTATTATGTGTTAAACAAGTGTTAACTGGTGGTCCGATTAAAAAATTCAAAGCCGTATGTCCGGTTACTTGCCGCGAAACTGACAAACAAGATCAGTTTATTACCCACATGGGAAATCAAAAGTTTTCAGTGACACATCCGCGAAAAGACTTAGTGCTACAGTGTCAAAGGGAAAGTTACTCCCTTACTACTAATCCGAACATTGGATCTTTGTGGCTAGAAGTTCCTTGTGGGTGTAACTTTAAAGACAATTCTAACGACACCGCCTATCCTACATATCATTGTGTTGATAAGACAATCGCGTACATTTACTTCCAGCTGTATGGTCACAAGTCCCTGGTTTAACATTATCGCCATGGGATTTACAATTACTTCAATTCGACAGTTTACAAATTTTTTTAGATCCAAATTGGATAGAAGAAAACATTAAGGATAGCTGGACACCGACATTAATGTATTTTGTAATCGTCAATTTTCTATTAATCGTAAGCGTAATATGTATTAACGTTTACCTGTATTTTAAACTTCGCAGAAAATTCCACTACTATCAACGCCAAAAACTCTTCTCCAATGGAGAAGAGTAAATTTGCTATCCACGTCGACAATGGCGTCATACCATGGAGGCTCTCATAGTTCACCACAAACGACGATTTCTACGCCTAATACACCCACTACTACACAATCGGAATACGTACCGATGAACAAATTTTTTATGGATAAACAATAAGCAAGTGCATGAATACCAGTGAACAGTCGTTCGTCGCGAAACATAATGAGTGTGTGTTACAACACTTATCTTTTTTTTTTGACTAGACAAGACACACTGTGGTTAAAAGAACCGTTAGATATTTTTAGAATAGATTAGGAAGTTGTAATATTTACTTTATCGTTCTAAAATGAACCAAGACAAATTAAATGATATATGAAGATCACTGCGAATGCGAAGGTCAGAAGAGTTCTTGTTAAAGATTAAATGCGTTACATTTATCATAGTAAGAATTAACTGTTTGTTTTTATTATTATTTATTGAGGTTTATTGAAGATTTGTTTATCTATAGATACAGCAATAAAAATTTTGAATAAGTAAAAATGCTTTATGTCAAAACGAAAACCTTGAAATCGGAGACAGTAATTGTAATCAACCAGGTGCTTTGCAGATAAAATTTCATTGTTATTGTTTACTAGTTGCCTCGCGAAGGAAGTAATATCCCCCAGATTGACATCGACAAAAGAAATTCTTAATTTATTTCAAACCAATCATTAGTAAGTAATCTATCTTTACTACTATAAAGTGTTACACTGTGGATTCCAAAGAAGTGTTTGACAACCTCCTCCGGTACAAAACCACATGGTTTAGTTACTAATGTCTCCTAGATGTAATGTGGACGTAAATAGTCCCCCTGCCTCTAAATTCAAAACGGTTTGAAATATCGATTTAAAATTTGGACGGCTATAATAAGGCATAAAATACTACATTTTGACATAAAATTGATAACTCTAAGTTTCAAGATTTTTTTTTAATGGAAATCCCCTGAATTTGAAGTCTCTACTGTCACCCCTGCCAAGGCGGTGTTTCGTCATACTTATGATTGTCTATTGAATTTCAAATGGGAAAAAGCTCCGACGTGCTTGTTACTTTATTAACATCGTTTCAGCGGTTGCCTAAAATTGACAAATGAAAAAACAACTTTATTAATTAACGATTTTCAAAATGTAATGAAAGACTTAACTTAAAGCAATGCTTATCTTAAACACTTTGATAATTAATTCATTAACAAAGAATCATTTTAGAAAGTTTTCAAAATGTTGCTCCTAAAACAGCCTGTTCTGGAACTCATTCCATACGTTTTCGAATATCTCTGGAGTTAAGTTGGTACATACCTTTGGGGGAGGGGGGACTATTTACGTCCGCCTGTACACACATTTATGCATCCTTGAAAAAATCGACTATCGTAAAAGAGGCAAAACTCGTAACGTATTTGTTAACATGGTAACCAAAAATGGTTCGCAATCATTTCAATGCCCAACATATTAGGTGTGAAAACAAATTGGTCGCCTACAGAACTATTTTTTTTAGCTTTTCGATGATGTCTTGTACGCTGCAAGAAATAACAACGCTGCTCATTACATTTTTCCGTATATTTCACGTCGTCGTATGCTCTTGGAGAATAGCAAAGGTTGCCATAACGAATTTCTCTCTTTGTCAAATAATAGATTTTAATTCAACATTACTCATTTGCATTGTTCTCATAATTACATGATGTCAAAGGCATCGATTTACTTTAGTTTTTTTCAGTTTTTGTAATGAAGAGATGTACTTTCAGTACTCATAGCAGACAAATCTTTTTGGTCGTCGCTAATGAGAGCTGAGGGACCAGCTCTTTGATGCCGCAGGGAAATGTGACGAAACGGAATTCTTATAATGATTGCACTATACAATCGTACGTGAAATAATTCATAGTGATCAATCGTACCTGAAATAATTCGTACTGATAAATTGAAGCCTAATGATTTCCTAGATTTATTGATAAATTGAATTATATGGATTTCTTAGATTTATATATTTCATTTATTAATTTAGATTTCGTTTAATTGTATCACGCGGATATTGCATGTGTAACGATAATTTTGTTTGTTAGTTCGTTTTGTTATAACATTTTTAAGCGCACTGCTTTTTCGGAAATTTTAAATTGTTGTAGCGGTCACTAGAGGTAGTGACGCTGCATTTTCGTGCAATTTTGGCCGTTATCAAAAATTGAATTTTAGTCCGCTTTCAAAAACGTTTTTCGTTTTCCGTTCTTGTTCGACACGCCATACGAGTAACATAGCACGACAAAATTTCTAATGGTACTTCATTTATGCCAGCATATATTATTTTGCGTTGCGGTGTGAACAAAATATGTTTTTAATATCGTTTTGGCTTATTTAGTGCTTTTAATGCAAAGAAATCGTAAGTAATAGAAATTTGCGTTTTAAACGCGCATTTACGTTATCTTAATTTGTAGCCTCGTTGAATTGACGTAGAAAATCTGACAGACGAGGGATTTAATTGCTTATTGCTGAAATTGGATTTCGATCCTCCATTTTGTTTCCTCCCCTTTTGGGTCCCTTTCTGGAAGCAAGGCTATTTCTGGGCGTTCATCTGTAGTCACATTTTATCTACCGCTGCCGACTACAGAAGCAGATGGAGACCGAGTATCCGTGCTACTGGATATCAGATAAGTGTTCTCGACTTTTTGTACTATTATTTTCGAGTCCTATTTGCTACTTCTTAAAATAACCAAACAAGAGAACCTGATAATTGATGCTAAATTTTGTACATCTGTTTTCGATAAGCGAACGCGTTATTGACCAATTCAATTTATCGAAGACGCGTGGAACGAGTGTTTGTGTGCTTTCGATATTACGGTTATCGGTTTGCGTACGAACCTGCGCTTCTCTTACGACTATAAAATTAATTTAATCGTCCACCATAGTTTTAGCTTATATCTAATTACTTGTATATGCGTCGTTTATTTTTTCCGTATGCTCCTGTGTTTTATGTTATTTAAAGAAAAAAAACCGCAATGCGCTAACTCGTACTACGATTTGTGCATGGGATTTTATCACGGTTTACGGCCAAGTAGATTTCACTTTTTGTACTTGAATTTATATATTGAATGTAACAAGTTAATATACGAGTAGGAATTGTACTTTGATTTCTGCGTTTCATTCCGATTTTTAGCTAGAAATTTTACTAAAAGTGTGGCGCTCCCTAATTTCGGATATTTGCGCTCCCATTCCATTTTTTTTGTGTACCACCCACGAAACCGGAAGAGCTAAAGTCGGGCTGACTAACTTTTGGTTGAGGAGCGGTATTCGAATTAGATAATTAATTTTTTTTTGTTATCGAAAGATTGGCTAAATTTTCTTTAAGATTTTATCGGAACTTGTTAAGCCGTACCCGTAGTGTACGATTTCTCCGTTAAAATTATTTCGTCTTTTCTTTTGGGTTTTACGGGGAAAAAATTGCGTAACAAAAACGTGGCAGCCCAACTCGAGGCTCGAGCTGAATGCTTTCTGTTCTCAATTAATTGCGGAGTAAACCAATTATTTTGCGCTTAATTACTTATTTGATTTTTGTACTGATACTATTTTATTGTGTGGGTTTGCTAACTTCGAAGAATTTGGACACGTGTGAGTTACTTAATCGCCTGTATATATTTTTTTATTTTTCTATTTCATTTTTTCGCTTTTGTCCAGAAGTCTTCGGGGTAGTTTATATTATTTTAGTGGCTGAGAAATTATTCAGCAATAATAATTTTTTTGTGTGTGAACTTTGGTGGACATTATCAAGGTTTGATCTTAGTTTAAATCATTTACCTAAAAGATACGATTACACTTATCTTTGACGGGTCGGAATTTTTTTCTTTCTCTCGTGCTTTAATTAATTTTTTTCTATTTTGGTATTTTCTCTTTTACTTATTTAGTTTACTTTAGCAATATGTGGAAACTTCACGTAAATGCTTTAGTAAAAACTGAACTTGTATACGAATTAATTTCGCGAAATTATCAGGCGGAGGATACGGTTGAACTGCTACGCAAGTCGGTTCGTAGTGCCTTGAGGTTGGAACAAAACCAAACCTTGCCTACTATTTCAGTAACTTCCCCGTTTGCGGAAGATCAGGTAGCAATTGAGGCGGCGATTAAAGAGCTTCAAACTACTTTAAAAAGTTTGATGGCGTTTCTTCTTCACCCGTTTTCAGACGTGTTAGTTCTTTGTATGTTCATATTGAGCGACGATGCCTGAGGATGAGTGTTACTACTGACGACGAAACGAAACAGCAAAGACAATGGATGCTGAAATTGACTAACCTTAAACAGGACTACAATACTAAAATAAAGCAGTCGAAACCAGGTCCTTCAGTCGTTACTTTTACTTCTTCCAGTCCGAAAGCTGCTAGTGCTAATGTGGTCAATGAACTTCTTTCACTTTCTTCGTCGGACTCCGAACCCGAAATTAACCCAGCACTATCTAATGCTTCGATCGTACCCGTCCTTAAGCCCCTCTTTTTGTCTAAATGGAATGTAACTTTCTCGGGTGATAGTTCAATATCTCTTACCGACTTTCTAATTCGCGTGGAGGAATTGTGTATAGCTAGAAGCGTTACTAATCAGCAACTTTTGCTGCTGTACCAGAATTGTTAACTGGAAAAGCCTTACTTCTCTTTCGTGTTAATCGAGATTCATTGCACTCTTGGCGTGATGTAGTTGCTCTTCTGAGGTCGGAGTTCTTACCGTTGGATTACGATGAACGGCTGTTAAGTGAAATCAAAGCAAGGACAATGGGAGCTGATGAAACCATTGGAGGGTATGCCACCGTCATGCAAAGCCTTTTTCAGAAGCTTACTGAGCCTCTGTCCGAAACTAAACAACTGACGATCGTCCGACGAAATCTTACTCCATTTTACCAATCCGCCATAGGTCTGACGAAAATTGACAACGTCTCTCAGCTTGTCGTTATGGGGAAACAACTTGAACTTAACAAATGGTCCATCGACAACTACAAACCACCACCTTCTCGTAGGACTACGAAATTACTGGAACCTTCGCTGGCTTACATTTCTGACTCTAGTTCTACTTCTACTTCTGATTTGCCGACGTCCTCTTGTGGTATCGATGTTTCTACAGCTGCAGTTGCAGGGTCGTGGCATACTCCAGGACGCCCCCTATCACTTGTTGGAATTGTAAGGAAAAGGACACACTTCTCCGCAGTGCACCCAACCGCAGGTCCTCCATTGTTATGGTTGTGGAGAACATGGTGTAACTACGCGAAATTGTATCAAGTGTAAGCGTTCGGGAAACTAATCTTGGAGCCTACGGACCGAGTCGTGGACTCTTCTGTTACGACAATCTCGGATACTCCTTTTCTTGGTTTAGGTGAGCAACAACGTGTTCTTCTTAACTATGTGCTCGCTAATCTGCATGGTAATGAACTTCCTTATCTTAAGGTTCAAATATTTGGGCAACTTTTCTACGGTTTATTGGATTCAGGAGCAACCAGAACTATACTCGGAGGATCGGGCTGGGACATTCTCAGACCGTTAGGGTTTTCCCTTTCTCCGTTTTCCGCTTCCTTTTGTAGTGTTGCTAATGGCGTTCGATGCAACATTCTAGGAGTCGTGACACTACCTATTATGGTGGAAAATAAATCTAAAACTTTTGAAGTATTGGTGATACCGGAGGTTACTCATCAACTAATTCTGGGTGTCGACTTTTGGGTTGCAATGAACGTGGTACCAAATCTCAGGGATGGACATTGGAAATTTGGAGATATAAGTGTGAATAGTTTGTCGAGTTCTCACGTCGTTTCTCACTCTGAGTTATCTTCTTCACAAGTCACTTTACTTCATAATTTTCTTGATAAGACCTTTAATACTGTCCCTTCCACTCTAGGCTGTACTTCATTGGTGAAACACCAAATACGGACGACAGCCGAACCGATCAAGCAGAGATATTATCCGTTGTCTCCGGCTCTGCAGGCCATCGTAAACCAAGAACTTGACTCTATGCTACAACTAGGAGTAGTAGAACCGTCGAACAGTCCCTGGTCGTCACCTATCGTCATGGTCAAGAAAAGGATAGTACCTATCGGTTCTGTGTAGACTTCCGGAAGGTCAACGAAGTGACTCAAAAGATAGCTATCCCATTCCCTATATCTCCTCAATTCTCGATAGATTGCGAGATGCTAAGTTTCTTTCATCGCTGGACATACGGTCAGCGTACTGGCAAATTCCTTTGTCGGAGGATTCTAAAGCAATCACCGCTTTCACAGTGCCAAACAGGGGTTTGTTTCAGTTCACCCGGATGCCTTTCGGATTACATAACTCTCCGGCGACATTTCAACGGTTGATTGATAGGGTCTTGGGTGTTGATCTGGAACCTTTTGTTTTGCTTACCTGGATGATGTGATCATTGCCACTCCGACTTTCGAACAACATCTAGACGTACTTCTGAAGATCTATAACCGTTTACTTTCAGCTGGTCTAACTATCCGTGCAGACAAGTGTAAGTTCTGTTTATCTGAGCTGCGTTATCTAGGATACGTGGTAAATCGAAACGGTTTGTTGGTCGACCCCGACAAGGTATCAGCCGTATTGGCTATTCCCACTCCAACTAAGGCTACCGACATTCGACGATTTATTGGGATGGTGAGTTGGTATAGGCGATTTATTCCAGATTTCTCTTCACTTTCTGCTCCACTGACTCAGTTAACTAAGAAAAACGTTTCCTTTGTGTGGTCGCTCGATTGTCAGAACGCTTTTCTAACGTTGAAGGAACGTTTGGTTTCTGCGCCTGTCCTTTCTTGTCCTGATTTTTCTCTGCCTTTCACCATTCAGACGGACGCTTCGGATTTTGGACTTGGAGCTATACTGAGTCAACGAGCGGAGGAGAGTGAAAAGTAATTTGTTATCTTAGCCGGTCCCTAACCAAGGCCGAACGAAACTATTCCACGACGGAGAAGGAGCTGCTCGCATTGCTATGGGCCATTGAAAAGCTTCGCCCGTACGTCGAAGGATCTCATTTTACGGTGATTACCGATCACCACTCCTTGGTATGGCTTAACAAACTACAGAATCCGTCAGGAAGACTAGCTCGTTGGACACTAAGGTTACAACAATATGACTTTTCCATCATACATAGAAAAGGCAAAGACCACGTTGTTCCTGACATGCTATCGCGCTCCGTACCAGTTCTTAATTTCATGGATACTACCGACGTTCTCTCTAATGTAACTATTACTCTTCCTACTAGCGATACTTGGTATAATAATATGGTTAATCGCATACTTTCTTCTTCTACGAAACGGTTTTCAGTATGGTCTGTGGTGAACAATGTTCTTTATCGGCGTGTTAAAGCTCCTTTGAAAGAAAAGGATGTTTGGAAAGTTGTAGTTCCATCCGAACAGCGGACGAAAATCATACGTGATCATCATGATCCGCCTGTATCTGGACATTGCGGAATTTTTAAGACAACAGCCCGCATCATGCAACGGTATTACTGGCCTAAACTGCGCGCTGATGTGGCAGCGTACATCCGACGTTGTTCAGTCTGTGCTGAGCATAAAGTGGAACAAACCGGTTCTCCAAGTTATTTTACTCCTCGAGCTAAGCCTACTCGCCCATGGCAGGTATTGTGTTGCGATCTGATTGGACCGTTGCCCCGCTCCACTAAAGGACATTGCTATATTTTTGTGGTGGCCGACTGTTTCACAAAGTTTCCGCTTTTCTTTCCTTTACGTACGGCTACGGCGTCTGCGGTCACTAAGCTTATGGAAGAACAAGTTTTCCTACTCTTTGGTGCGCCACAGTATCTCATTACGGATAATGGCGTTCAGTTTCGAAGCCGAGATTTTACCAAGCTCTGCACAGCTTACTGTACGAAGATCTTGTATACTGCTCGTTATCATCCAAGAGCCAATCCGGCCGAACGAATTAATCGCGTTCTAAAGACTATGCTATCCTCTTACATCAAGACCAATCATCGCCACTGGGATGTAAATCTGGCTAAGGTAGGATGTGCCATTCGCACTGCTAAACATGAGATAACGGAGTGTACCCCTTTCTTTGCGATGTTCGGTAGGGAACATGTGGCAAACGGACAAATTTTCTCACAAGAGTTTCAGTCAGGAAAACTTCTCGAAGATCAGACGGAAAATTTAAGTAGATACGAGAAAATACGTCAACACATTCTGGAGAAATTGTCCAAGGCTTACGACCGTTACCGTCACAAATACAATCTGCGCAGTCGACACGTAAAATACCAACTAGGAGATATGGTTTGGAAGAGGAATTACTGCTTATCTTCTGCTGCAAATTCCTTTAATGCCAAGCTCGCTCCAAAATTCACGGGGCCGCACCGTATAAAAGCTGTTATGTCTCCGTGGACGTATGAGCTAGAGGACGTACTAGGAACTTCGCTGGGAATCTGGCATGTTAAGGATATAAAACCGGCGTATACTGAACCGGGACTTCTTGATCCTGCTAGTCATGAAAACCCTCAGAGCACTAATATCTCCCTTCTCTATCCTCGACGTCGAAAACGACGAAGACTATGTTGATACTTGACGGACTGACTTAACCACGACACGATATGGCTATATTACGGTTGAATCTACACTACTAATCTGGGATTATTCTATTTATTTTTTTCTTTCTTTCTTTTTCATTTTTTGGGTGTTTCTTTGCTGCATAAGGATGTGTGTAGTGACTGGTTAGTTTTCTTCCCTATTAAGGGATATACGACAAATGTCGACTTGGTAATCAGCGCTAATTTTGTGGTTAGGTCCCTGTACTTTTGCTTTCTTTATTGAGAAACCGGTGGTTTCATTTATTTTGGGTTTGTTTGGGGAATTTTGGTGACCTAACCGACCGTCTTTCTCTAGACGACTTTTTGCACATCCAGGCCGAATGGCTTCTCGAGCTGTCGCTCGGGTTAATTTTTTTTTTTTTCATTTTCGGGTGGTTGGTTGGGCTTTTGACAAAGGGATGGTGACTTTCTCCGTTGGCTATACCATCAAGTCAACCTTGTTGCGTGTTTGGTTTTGTCTTTAGTGGGTTATCTATAAGGGGGGATTATATTAGACCATAGGGTTGGGGTTGGGTATCTTTAATTCAGGGTTTTAGCTGTTCTATCCTTTTCTTTTTCCACTTTACCCCATTTATGTTGGTGTTTCTTTCTCTCTTGGAAGTTCTATTGATTTTCATTCTTACTGTACGAGAGACACCATTCCGCAAAAGCGACTTTTGTTGTACGTTAAACAGCTCAAAGTTTGTGTTGGAGCACGCGATCTCTATTTTTCGAGTTATTTGTTTCGCTCTACTCGAGCTCTACCTCTAGTTAGGGGGGAGTTTTGTAACGATAATTTTGTTTGTTAGTTCGTGTTGTTATAACATTTTTAAGCGCACTGCTTTTTCGGAAATTTTAAATTGTTGTAGCGGTCACTAGAGGTAGTGACGCTGCATTTTTCGTGCAATTTTGGCCGTTATCAAAAATTGAATTTTAGTCCGCTTTCAAAAACGTTTTTCGTTTTCCGTTCTTGTTCGACACGCCATACGAGTAACATAGCACGACAAAATTTCTAAAGGTACTTCATTTATGCCAGCATATATTATTTTGCGTTGCGGTGTGAACAAAAATATGTTTTTAATATCGTTTTGGCTTATTTAGTGCTTTTAATGCAAAGAAATCGTAAGTAATAGAAATTTGCGTTTTAAACGCGCATTTACGTTATCTTAATTTGTAGCCTCGTTGAATTGACGTAGAAAATCTGACAGACGAGGGATTTAATTGCTTATTGCTGAAATTGGATTTCGATCCTCCATTTTGTTTCCTCCCTTTTGGGTCCCTTTCTGGAAGCAAGGCTATTTCTGGGCGTTCATCTGTAGTCACATTTTATCTACCGCTGCCGACTACAGAAGCAGATGGAGACCGAGTATCCGTGCTACTGGATATCAGATAAGTGTTCTCGACTTTTTGTACTATTATTTTCGCGTCCTATTTGCTACTTCTTAAAATAACCAAACAAGAGAACCTGATAATTGATGCTAAATTTTGTACATCTGTTTTCGATAAGCGAACGCGTTATTGACCAATTCAATTTATCGAAGACGCGTGGAACGAGTGTTTGTGTGCTTTCGATATTACGGTTATCGGTTTGCGTACGAACCTGCGCTTCTCTTACGACTATAAAATTAATTTAATCGTCCACCATAGTTTTAGCTTATATCTAATTACTTGTATATGCGTCGTTTATTTTTTTCCGTATGCTCCTGTGTTTTATGTTATTTAAAGAAAAAAACCGAAATGCGCTAACTCGTACTACGATTTGTGCATGGAATTTTATCACGGTTTACGGCCAAGTAGATTTCACTTTTGTACTTGAATTTATATATTGAATGTAACAAGTTAATATACGAGTAGGAATTGTACTTTGATTTCTGCGTTTCATTCCGATTTTTAGCTAGAAATTTTACTAAAAAGTGTGGCGCTCCCTAATTTCGGATATTTGCGCTCCCATTCCATTTTTTTGTGTACCACCCACGAAACCGGAAGAGCTAAAGTCGGGCTGACTAACTTTTGGTTGAGGAGCGGTATTCGAATTAGATAATTAATTTTTTTTTGTTATCGAAAGATTGGCTAAATTTTCTTTAAGATTTTATCGGAACTTGTTAAGCAGTACCCGTAGTGTACGATTTCTCAGTTAAAATTATTTATTCTTTTCTTTTGGGTTTTACGGGGAAAAATTTGCGTAACAATGTTTAAATTGCGTAACTAGTAAATTCCACGGGAAACATCGACCAAAGAAATTCTTAATTTATTTCAAACCAATCATTAGTAAGTAATCTTTACTACTATAAAGTGTTACACTGTGGATTCCAAAGAAGTGTTTGACAACCTCCTCCGGTACAAAACCGCATGGTTTAGTTACTAATGTCTCCTAGATGTAATGTGGACGTAAATAGTCCCCTGCCTCTAAATTCAAAACGGTTTGAAATATCGATTTAAAATTTGGACGGCTATAATAAGGCATAAAATACTACATTTTGACATAAAATTGATAACTCTAAGTTTCAAGATTTTTTTTTAATGGAAATCCCCTGAATTTGAAGTCTCTACTGTCACCCCTGCCAAGGCGGCGTTTCGTCATACTTATGATTGTCTATTGAATTTCAAATGGGAAAAAGCTCCGACGTGCTTGTTACTTTTTTAACATCGTTTCAGCGGTTGCCCAAAATTGACAAATGAAAAACAACTTTATTAATTAACGATTTTCAAAATGTAATGAAAGACTTAACTTAAAGCAATGCTTATCTTAAACACTTTGATAATTAATTCATTAACAAAGAATCATTTTAGAAAGTTTTCAAAATGTTGCTCCTAAAACAGCCTGTTCTGGAACTCATTCCTTACGTTTTCGAATATCTCTGGAGTTAAGTTGGTACATACCTTTGGGGAGGGGGACTATTTACGTCCGCCTGTACACACATTTATGCATCCTTGAAAAAATCGACTATCGTAAAAGAGGCAAAACTCGTAACGTATTTGTTAACATGGTAACCAAAAATGGTTCGCAATCATTTCAATGCCCAACATATTAGGTGTGAAAACAAATTGGTCGCCTACAGAACTATTTTTTTTAGCTTTTTGATGATGTCTTGTACGCTGCAAGAAATAACAACGCTGCTCGTTACATTTTTCCGTATATTTCACGTCGTCGTATGCTCTTGGAGAATAGCAAAGGATGCCATAACGAATTTCTCTCTTAATCAAATAATAGATTTTAATTCAACATTACTCATTTGCATTGTTCTCATAATTACATGATGTCAAAGGCATCGATTTACTTTAGTTTTTTTTTCAGTTTTTGTAATGAAGGGATGTACTTTCAGTACTCATAGCAGACGAATCTTTTTTGGTCGTCGCTAATGAGAGCTGAGGGACCAGCTCTTTTGATGCCGCAGGGAAATGTGACGAAACGGAATTCTTATAATGATTGCACTATACAATCGTACGTGAAATAATTCATAGTGATCAATCGTACCTGAAATAATTCGTACTGATAAATTGAAGCCTAATGATTTCCTAGATTTATTGATAAATTGAATTATATGGATTTCTTAGATTTATATATTTCATTTATTAATTTAGATTTCGTTTAATTGTATCACGCGGATATTGCATGTTTGAATTGTGTAACTAGTAAATTCCACGGGAAACTTGCACCTTGAAATGTGGTTACTTGTAATGCAGAAATTGGCACACGTCCTCATTTCATTGAACGAGATCTTTTGGATAATCACTGTGCCTCGTGGAGGAAGTGGTCTAAAATTCTGCAAAGCGAAAACTAGAACATCACGCAAAGACGCCCAGGAAATGGAGATGTTATAAATGCATCCCTCTTCCCTGTTAGGAGTTAGTTATTAGTTAGCTGTTAATTAGTTGTCTAGTTGTCAGTCCGACGAGTCGTCGAGGTTTTAGTTCGCGCCGTTTATTATTCGCGACCAATAATGTCTTGTGCTGTAATATAAGTCTTTGAATATTTTATATCTTTATAATGCTTGCTAAAATAAACTTGTAAATGCTTTCCATAAAACCCGTTGATTGTACTCAAACCGATGATCCCAGTTGAAAGTCACGAGCCCCTCGCAAGTGCCAAAGTTAAACCCCCTATCGTAACAATATTATAATTATTATTTATATGGAAAACGCAATTATTGTAAACCATGACAGGTTCATTGAAGGTAGTTACTTGTTCTTGATTCAGAGATTCTTGAATCGTCTTTGCCGAAGTTGAAGCAGACCTCATTGCGTTAATTATTTCCCGATGATGACCCGAGTCTATTTGCAGATATGGTTTTATTGAGTGGCTACTAGCATGACCGTTTTGGCTAAAGCCCTTGAAGAATGATTTGTTATTTTGATTTTTTTGACATCAATTCCAATCAATGATGCAGCGGATTTTAACCAGGAAGATATTGTATTCTGTCCAACTGGACTGCCCTTTGGAACTGGGATTCTTCTAGTTTGGATTTGGAGTTAAAAATAAACGCTTCGTTTTGATAGAGCCTCGTTTGCTTGTTAGTTTTTTGAACAGTCTCACTGGGCGTATTTCTATGTTGAGTGTATTCGGTACTAGCCACTTACTGTCGGCCATTTTTTTTTAACCATCTTGGGTGGTTTTGGAGAAAACCGTGTTATACTCAATGCGGCCTGTTGGTTCCCCTTTATTGTCAATTTCCTCCACAAAATATTCGAGTTGTGCTGCCGCTCCTTCATTTCCTCTCCAAGCCAATTCATGAGCAGCAACATGAAAAAACTTTTTCTGCAGTCCTTCCGGAGTGTTTTCGTGCCAAAGCTCAATAATTTTTCTCACCTCGTCTATTGATAGTGCAGATGAACTTTCTTTCTCTTGGTTGGATCCATTTGTAACTTCCGGCGCTTAGCATTTTTTGCAGCTCTTGCGTTCAAAAATTCTATGTCAGAGAATGGATTAAATTTGCGATTATACTTTTCAAAAAAGTATTCCTGTAATTGCTTGGCTATGGAATTCCATAAAACTTTAATAAAGCTCTCTTTGTAATCTTCGGAGTTCTTTTTTCGCACATTGAACCCATAGTTTTCCAGAATAAGTTCTTCCACAGGTACATCCACTCTATCAAAATTATACGATTTTTCTGCACAAAAGTTTGTAAACTGCCTCCATATGCTTGGCTTCGATTTCCTGGTATTCGCAGGTGTCAACTGCTCAATCTTCTGGCGAATATTTTCTTTACTTTCTTGACCGAAGCGAAACATTTTTTACGTGGCGCCTCTTGACAGCTTCAAAACTAAAATAATACTTTCGAGATTAAAGTCTCAGTTACCATGGCAACTCAACAATCAAATCAACCACACCTTTTATGTTTCGCTGATGACTTGATGAAGAAAATAATTTACATCGCTAAGAATCAAAAATAAATTTTAAAAATATTTGATTTTCAACCACAATTCGGTGTGGAATTTTTCTTACCGAATACCACGCGAGGTCAAGGGAAATAATTTGACCTCTAGTGGTATTACTAGTGAAAACAGTGGTTAGTCTATACGATTCCCTTATACAACTTTTGAGAGCACACGTAATAACTTCGATCACTTTGAAAGTAGTAGTAATACAGGGCTGACCCTGGGGGTCGAGGTAATCCCAAGGTCAAGGTCACCGGCTTGTCTCTTAGCTAAGTAAGTCAGGGTCAAGATTATTCCATGGGCAAGGTCGTGGGTTTGCATCTTAGCCGGATGTTGCGTTGCTTATTCTTTATTTACAATAAGTGTAATTTTGATTTATTAGCGAAATTTAGGGATATAATTGGAAATATACTCGTAATATACAGGAGCTTAATTGACATTAAAGGAGAAGTAATTGTGCAAGTGGGAGTTTTTTAACCCCAAATTAAGTATATTTAATTTAAATTCTCCCACTTCCGCAAAAGATTTCAACGGTATTACAATTTGTCGATTGACACCTTTGAGGGGGTCATACCTGAACTAACATGGGGTATAGAGATGTTAAGTGAACAATATACTTAGTGCTCAAGTAGTGTTATACCCCAGGTAGAGGGTAAGTTTTTATTGAACTTATAAAATATGCATATTAATTTTTATTTATTTTCAGAAATGACCCTCTCCAATCATCATATAATTGATATACCTGTAGTGTGTATGAGGCGCCGTTCAGGACATAATTATTTTTTTTGAATATATTAATTATTGGCATGTTTAAATGATTTTTACAAATATATATATATAATTTTGTTTAAATTAAATATATATATTTTTCAGCATGAGAAATTAAATAAATATATTTGTGAATGTGGAAAATATATATAGAAAGTGTAGTTTCAAAGATCGCCGTTAGGTAGCGGTAGTGATGAACCAATTCAAAGTGAAAACGTGGCAACGTCTCAATTCATTCTTTGATTGAAAGGTACGGTTAATATTAATGCTGATTTATGTATTCTAGATATGATGGTGTATATAAATAATACCTAATTCATTTTCATTTTAGTTATGTGGTTTTCTTATTGACACTGACAAAGAAAGGTACAGTTGATATTAATACTGATTTCGCTACTACCATGACTTTAAAAGAAACGAGTCTATGCATAGGTATTTAAGTCGATATTCAACGTTTTGGCTTAAAGTGATAGGCAATTCATTGGCTTCGTTTTTTCAAAAGTATACATTACAATTTGTGCTTATAAATGAAACTCACGACATATTTACTGATGTAACTATATAAAGTATTTCAAATTATATAAATAACGTTATTAAAACTTCAATTTAATTCCTGTTTATTGCAGTTTATTCATTATTTTTATGAAATTTAAAATGGATCTTAGAGAGACGGTAGATCGTATTCTACAAAGTCCTCAATTACGACTCTCATTAGAACATACTGTGAGAAGTATAACGCAATCAACATCATTGAGCTCAACTGTTGCTACTAATGCAGGAGTTTCTGTTCGTCAGGAATTAAACCAGTTATTTCCAAGTATTGGGCAAAATAGTCGAATAAGAAGTCAATCGAGAAGAAATAATGTGCCACAAGTTACAAGTAAGAAGTTTTTAAAGATGTCATTTTGGTCCAATTTAAAAACTGTTTAACCACTTTAAAAGGACAAGATAAAGCGAAAGCTTATGAAAATGGTAAGATTATATACAATGTCAGAGGAAACGCATGTTAATGGTGTTTTGTCGATGCCTTATGTATTATATGCCTACGTTGGTGTGTAACATCATAATATGTTCTAGGGTTTGCCTTTTCTGATGTAGAATTTTCTACTGATATGAAGCTGGACCGTATTTATGAGCGCATTACATCACTATTTAATGACAAATTAAGGAATCATTTTGAATTAATGGTGCCAATGAGTGGGAGGTTGACAAAATTAAGTTTGGAGGAAGGAACTCAATTGGATGGAGCGGTTTTAAAGCGTATTTACCATCAAAAAGTTATTTATGTAAGACCTACTGATGAAGATATTGATTCAGATAATGAAACCGACCTAACACTTGAAGTTACTGACAACATTATTGAAAATAGCGCTTGTAGCAGTAATAACGAACTTCTATTGCATAATTCAAATTATGAGATAATACAGAATGACGAAGGGTCATATAATGTATTAAATGATATATTGGAAAATTTAAAAACAAAAATTGTGAATGATCAAATATCACATTTTAATATATATCGAGAAGATATATTTCAGTGTTGTATACGTGCTATGAGAAGGCCTTCCTTTGACCCATATAGAAAAATTGATGTGAAATTTAGTGATGTAGATGGTCAATCTGAAGGTGCTGTAGATATGGGTGGTCCTACACGAGAAATGTTTCGATTAGTACTCAACCATCTCAAAAACTCACATCTTTTTATTGGTGTAAATAAAAATATATTTCGTTAGATGCATTGGCTCTAGAAAAAAAATTACTTTGAAGCAGGAAGAATTATTTCTCTCAGCCTTGTACATGGAGGATTAGGTCCACATTTTTTTCCGAGAATTTGTATACAGCTATAACAAAAGGTATAGAATTTACCTTGGCTGCAATAGAATTTGTAGATTCCGATATACAAGAAAAACTATCTACATTGGCATCGATTAATGATCAGAACATTATGAAAAATTATCTTACAGACGAAAATATATTTTCAATTGCAGGAATTAACAGCAATCGGTCACTAGACACGAAATATGAAATAATTGATGGTAATTAATAATCGTTTATAATACATGTGTGTTCACGAATTTGATTTTTCCTTTTAGCCGCAATTAAATTTTATCATTTATATAGAACAAAACCTGCATTAGACCAGTTTATGGATGGATTAAGAACATGTAATATCCTTGAGCTAATTCAGAGTCATGCAAATCTGTTTGAGCAAATTATGTGTCATGATAAAATTCAACTTGATTTCAAAACAATAGAAGAAATATTCACAATAAAATTGAGTGAAATGGGAAGTAATACGCGACAGAACGAAAATAGAATCGTTTGTTTTTGGCGAGATTATTTGTTGGACAGCGAAGGTACGTCTTTATGTTACTTGTGTGTTTTCAGTAACTTCTTTTCTTTATACATTTGATTCAGACGTTTTCATCAATACTTTCTCAACTTTGCTTTCTACTGTTTTGTAGCATTTTTATTTTCTTTTGTGTAGGTAGAAAGTATTCGATTTTACATTAGAAACTGAAATTTTCAAATTTTGTGTATTAGCATTTATTAATTTTAGAAGGCGCTAATAACTGCAGTTTGGAAGATATATTAATCTTTGCAACAGGGGCGGATGCCATACCATCATTAGGCTTTGGAAAAAACTGGAAATACATTTTCTCCACGATACCAATATGAAATATCCTAAAGCCAATACATGTGGACTTGAACTACATCTACCTACTTGTTATACCAACTATGAAGATTTTAAAAACAACATGGACTTTGGTATAGGCAATTCAAAAGAATTTGGAATGGCTTAAAGTCAATTTGTTTTGCTTTAGTTTATTAGTTTTTGCTTTGAAGTACGTTTTTTTAAAGAAATGTTTCCAACAACATAAACCGTTTTTTAATCAGTTACCTTAGCAAACGTATCTTAAATTCTCTTTCAGCAGAGATGATTGCAAATTTGGCACGGTGAGCTTATTCCAATATCTCTTCTGTTTTGATTTGTAAGAAACAGAAAATTCATATTCATAGGTATAACACAAAATGAATTCAACACAAATCGTTAGAAAAAGATCTTGTATTTTACTTGTATTTTATAAAAGGGTAATTTTAATTGTCTAACAATGAACGAAGAAAATCGCGAATGCTAATATAAAGTGAAACTCCTTTCACACTATCATCTAATAAAGGATCAGGTACAACATTTTTCAACTGATCTTCTAATTCCAAAATCTTTGTTCAGGTACTGGGACGACGATGTTATTGTTAGTTTCTATCGCTATTGGTCCTTCAGCATCAATTCCATATCCTTCTACATCCTGTAAATAATTATCATCTTCCAGCATGTCAGAATTATTTCCAATTAACCCCATTGTCCATAATTGCAAAGGTGTATATCCATTAACTGTACTTAAAGGGTGATTATTCCATTGATTAATGAATTCCTCTAAACTACACTGAATTCGTGGTAAATATATATACTGCAATGCAAATAAATCTATTTCATTATTCTCATCCAGCATTTCTTCATTTTCCATCCAAATAAACAATTCTTTGTAGTGCTTTGATACAACCCTATTGACCTCTGCCCACAGACGTTCTATGCGCTGATTGTGCACAGAACGGCCAGTTATGTAACTACCTCTATTAATTCCACGTTGAGAAATCATGTGTTCTGCAACAAGAATATTTTCTGTGCCATGATCTCCACGAACTCTTACTGGTAATCCATACTTTTCAACACCCTCTTTAAATAAATTCAACACACTTGTTGAAGTATTATTTAGTAAACATTTTAAATATATTATTAATCTACTGTAACCATCAATGCAACCATGAAATACACATCTAAATGATGTCAATTTATGATTAGAATCCATATGCCTAAAAATGAAGTACAATTAATTCAATGAAAAAGTTCAAAAAGTGTATTCATTGCTTACCATAAGTAATTTGGACCTTTAACCCTGTATGTTCTTCTACATATGGCATGTGTTCTCCTTAAACGTATCCTTATGGGATTAATTATATGTAGTCTTTGTCTTACTCTCCACCGTGCAACATGTATATTTCTAGACTTGATGCTTCCAATTATATAAACTTCACCCGCATTAGGAGTAGTTGATAAAATTTCTTGTATAATGGAATCTAATTCATCATCCGTAATATTCCGTTTAACATCTTGAAATAATATTATACTTCGATGTCTAAGGAGAGTACGTACAGATATGTGTAGTAACTGCGATATTCTTTTCCAACTTAACCCTGAATTTCGTAGTAGGGTTAGCTGGTTATAAGATAAATCATATTTGGGACGTCCAACAATAGCAGTGCCATTTGAACTGGAAATAGTGTCCAAATTATAACGCCCAAAGGAATTATAGATTGAATTGCAATCTAAAGTTTTAATTTCATTATATTGCACCATTAAAATTGCACAAATTCTATACAGAAGATCTTTTAAATAGTTATCTGTAGCATCTGAATAATATAAATGGAAAATAGCTAGATAGACCTCCACTTTAATCTTCTTAATACGTAATACTTCTGTATCTCTTCTTAAAAGAAGTTGAGTAACGGTTTCATAATTATGCACCAGACCATGTAAGAAGGAATCAATAGAAACAAATTCTGAATAATCCATACTTAAACGAGTTGGCAGCTATTAGCTTCTACACATTTAAATAATCGACATAACTAAAATGAAAATAAATTAGGATATTATTTATATATACCATCATATCTAAAATACATAAATCAGCATTAATATTAACCGTACCTTTCTCTATTCACAAAATTCCAAACCTATATAACTATTTTTGTATAAAATTTTATTGGTTATGTTAACCATAAATGTTAACAATCAAATAATGAATTGAGACGTTGCCACGTTTTCACTTTGAATTGGTTCATCACTACCGCTACCTAACGGCGATCTTTGAAACTACACTTTCTATATATATTTTCCACATTCACAAATATATTTATTTAATTTCTCATGCTGAAAAATATATATATTTAATTTAAACAAAATTATATATATATATTTGTAAAAATCATTTAAACATGCCAATAATTAATATATTCAAAAAAATAATTATGTCCTGAACGGCGCCTCATAAGTGTGTATTATTAATTATAATTATAATTGTTATTATTCAAATATATAACTTAAAAATCGTAAACTTCCTATACAAAATCATGATGATTTTATAAAAAACAGGGGTGGTGTAGGTAAACATGGGGAGTTACTACCCGATACAGTTCGCGACATCATATGTGGTCCATCGAATTGCGGTAAACCTAATGTTATGATTAGTTTATTTACAGAAAACAACGGTCTAAGATTTAAACATGTTTAAATATAACAAACAGAAAAAGACCAAAAACTGCACCGAAAAAGTTTACTCGGACACGTGTTTCAATAGCTAAGCTGTCATCATCAGCGAACCGATACTCAAATACATACACCAAGTTGTTGAAAAGAGATTCCAGAACCAATGAAGGATATACGGTGTTTTACCTTCAATGACAATGAGAGAGAAGTCAAAAGAATATTCAACATTACGAAATGTCAAAAAGATTTAAAAAGGGATCGAAAAAGACAACTTCTTTCGGACGAATCGAGATCATCTGAGGAAGTAAAAATTTGATGTACTTGAAAACCTAAGGGTCAATGCATTCTTGGTGATAATAGACAGTTCATATTTCGAGAGAAGCTTATAAACAGTTTCATAAAAAATGTACCTTTTTAACAGAGCAAAAACGCGACGAGGAATTAATAGCGTGCTACCCAGAAGATATTGAGGCAGATTTAATTCAGGAGTTTAATCATTTTCGACAACATGTCGAGGTTAATGAAGAAAAGGATTCCACAACACCTATAAAGTTACTGAAATGGCTTCGACAGGAGGACATGCAAAGTGTTCATCCTAATTTGACATTGCTCTCCGCATCTGTGTATGTACACCAGCAACCAACTGTACTGGGGAAAGAGATTCACCCAGTTGCTTGAGGTTTTTGAGAAGGACAAGTATGTTGGATTAGTGATCACAGGATGCAGTCGTGAATATCCAAATTTAGCTTATCAATGTGTTCAGTTGCAAATTCAAACATTGGGTAATGCATCTTTGGCTAAGTATAAGGGAGTTGGATCGAATGGTAACTCAATGGGAATCAACCAAAATTATTATGATCAACTCATTAAAAGTTATATGGTGGACAGAACTAATTCTTTAGGAGATTATGAGACTTTAAAAACTGTTACCTCAGCACCAGCAGCGCTACCAACAGCCCAAGCAATAATATCCAATTATTTGGGGGCAGAAGACTCAGATGAAGACGATCCTGAAGCTGGCTCCGCTCCTGTCGGTCCCGCACCCGGCCCATCAGTCTCCTTCTTTAAACCAGGTAGAGTCACTGCCTCTTCTCAGTTATCTGAAGAGGAAGGATCAGACTATGAACCCTCTGAAGAAGGATCATCAGCACAACTCATGGACGATCCAAGAGCCACAGACTCACCAAAAGAAAAGCACAAGATGATCCACCTAGACAAGAAACAAGGCCTAGAACACAAGCTGCTTTAAATGAGTACCTCCGTAATCAATTCGGTATTATGCATTACTATGCTGATGCTAAGTTGAGGATCTGTACAACGCAGGAAAAAGACAGAATTCGTCAATCAACACTGGATAAAATTGATATTCAATCTTTAGTCGGTATACCATTCGGGACATATCAGAAAGGGTTTCATTATGCTCGATATATGTTACTTCCTCATCGGAGTGGATACACAAGAGTGAAACTTCAAGTTATTGATCCCCTTATATTAATGGATAATATCGGAATGATAACTGGTGAAACTGACCCAACCCTCTTTTCTGAAATCATCCATCAAATGATTGAGGGTGAACTCCAATTTACAGAAGATGCATTACCCATCAATGTTAGCAAGATCATATTGCTGATCCCCTTCGTAGACGACTTAGGTTTTGTTGGAGAATGAAATAATCGCTTAAGTTGATTCCTCGAAATTTTATTTACATTAATGACTTCTATCCTTTATTATTACTATTCTTAGATTTAAGATCAGATTATAAAAAGATTATTTTAATTACATATATTTGTACTGTTATCTATATTAATCACAATACGAAATTAATAAATAAATAACGGAACGGAGTTTCTCATTTTTATCGTTCTAAAATGAACCAAGACAAATTATATGATATATGAAGATCACTGCGAATGCGAAGGTCAGAAGAGTTCTTGTTAAAGATTAAATGCGTTACATTTATCATAGTAAGAATTAACTGTTTGTTTTTATTATTATTTATTGAGGTTTATTGAAGATTTGTTTATCTATAGATACAGCAATAAAAGTTTTGAATAAGTAAAAATGCTTTATGTCAAAACGAAAACCTTGAAATCGGAGACAGTAATTGTAATCAACCAGGTGCTTTGCAGATAAAATTTCATTGTTATTGTTCACTAGTTGCCTCGCGAAGGAAGTAATATCCCCCAGATTGACATCGACAAAAGAAATTCTTAATTTATTTCAAACCAATCATTAGTAAGTACTACTATAAAGTGTTACACTGTGGATTCCAAAGAAGTGTTTGACAACCTCCTCCGGTACAAAACCACATGGGCTAGTTACTAATGTCTCCTAGATGTAATGTGGACGTAAATAGTCCCCCTGCCTCTAAATTCAAAACGGTTTGAAATATCGATTTAAAATTTGGACGGCTATAATAAGGCATAAAATACTACATTTTGACATAAAATTGATAACTCTAAGTTTCAAGATTTTTTTTAATGGAAATCCCTGATTTTGAAGTCTCTACTGTCACCCCTGCCAAGGCGGCGTTTCGTCATACTTATGATTGTTTATTAAATTTCAAATGGGAAAAAGCTCCGACGTGCTTGTTACTTTTTTAACATCGTTTTAGCGGTTGCCTAAAATTGACAAATGAAAAAACAACTTTATTAATTAACGATTTTCAAAATGTAATGAAAGACTTAACTTAAAGCAATGGTTATCTTAAACACTTTGATAATTAATTCATTAACAAAGAATCATTTTAGAAAGTTTTCAAAATGTTGCTCCTAAAACAGCCTGTTCTGGAACTCATTCCTTACGTTTTCGAATATCTCTGGAGTAAAGTTGGTTCATACCTTTGGGGGAGGGGGGACTATTTACGTCCGCCTGTACACACATTTATGCATCCTTGAAAAAATCGAATATCGTAAAAGAGGCAAAACTCGTAACGTATTTGTTAACATTTTTCCGTATATTTCACGTCGTCGTATGCTCTTGGAGAATAACAAAGGTTGCCATAACGAATTTCTCTCTTTGTCAAATAATAGATTTTAATTCAACATTACTCATTTGCATTGTTCTCATAATTACATGATGTCAAAGGCATCGATTTACTTTAGTTTTTTTTTCAGTTTTTGTAATGAAGAGATGTACTTTCAGTACTCATAGCAGACGAATCTTTTTTGGTCGTTGCTAATCAGAGCTGAGGACCAGCTCTTTTTTGATCCCGCAGGAAATGTGACGAAACGGAATTGTTATAATGATTGCACTACACAATCGTACGTGAAATAATTCATACTGATCAATCGTACCTGAAATAATTCGTACTGATAAATTGAAGCCTAATGATTTCCTAGATTTATTGATAAATTGAATTATATGGATTTCTTAGATTTATATATTTCATTTATTAATTTAGATTTATTCTAAACAATAATAATTTAATTAACGTACAACTTGACTTCTCGTATTTTAATTTTATTAAAAATAGTTTAACTAACATTTAAATTTTGAATTCTTGATTTCGATACTCCTTTACAGTTTTCTACATTATTAACTTTATTTTCACCAACAGATACCCTTCCTCTCGGTTTCTCTCGTCATCCTTTCCTTCGCAACCCGTACTCACTTTCCGTCCATCGTTCGCAGGTAAAGGTCGACAGCATCACCATGCTCCCTTGACCTTGCTTACTACAAATCATGTGACATTAACTACATAAAATATTTTTCAAATTTCTTACTTACTCTTAGATGTTTTAATCAATTTTAATTTTGGTAAGTTGCATCTGCTTGCTTCTATCATTGATTATATTGTTTATATTGTTTAATTATTTTAGACTTGAGAATGATGCATATGCATCGAAACCCGGGTCGTCTTTAGCCAGTTATTTTACTAATAAATAAGGAATAGGAGTACTTCCACATGTGTTTTTATGACATAATTCCTTAACACTAAGCGCCAACTTTGTTATTAATTTAGATTTCGTTTAATTGTATCACGCGGATATTGCATGTTTAAATTGCGTAACTAGTAAATTCCACGGGAAACTTGCACCTTGAAATGTGGTTGCTTTAATGCAGAAATTGGCACACGTCCTCATTTCATTGAACGAGATCTTTTGGATAATCACTGTGCCTCGTGGAGGAAGTGGTCTAAAATTCTGCAAAGCGAAAACTAGAACATCACGCAAAGACGCCCAGGAAATGGAGATGTTATAAATGCATCCCTCTTCCCTGTTAGGAGTTAGTTATTAGTTAGCTGTTAATTAGTTGTCTAGTTGTCAGTCCGACGAGTCGTCGAGGTTTTAGTTCGCGCCGTTTATTATTCGCGACCAATAATGTCTTGTGCTGTAATATAAGTCTTTGAATATTTTATATCTTTATAATGCTTGCTAAAATAAACTTGTAAATGCTTTCCATAAAACCCGTTGATTGTACTCAAACCGATGATCCCAGTTGAAAGTCACGAGCCCTCACCAAGTGCCAAAGTTAAACCCCCTATCGTGACAATATTATAATTATTATTTATATGGAAAACGCAATTATTGTAAACCATGACAGGTTCATTGAAGGTAGTTACTTGTTCTTGATTCAGAGATTCTTGAATCGTCTTTGCCGAAGTTGAAGCAGACCTCATTGCGTTAATTATTTCCCGATGATGGCCCGAGTCTATTTGCAGATATGGTTTTATTGAGTGGCTACTAGCATGACCGTTTTGGCTAAAGCCCTTGAAGAATGATTTGTTATTTTGATTTTTTTGACATCAATTCCAATCAATGATGCAGCGGATTTTAACCAGGAAGATATTGTATTCTGTCCAACTGGACTGCCCTTTGGAACTGGGATTCTTCTAGTTTGGATTTGGCGTTAAAAATAAACGCTTCGTTTTGATAGAGCCTCATTTGCTTGTTAGTTTTTTGAACAGTCTCACTGGCCGTATTTCTATGTTGAGTGTATTCGGTACTAGCCACTTACTGTCGGCCATTTTTTTTTAACCATCTTTCCTCCACAAAATATTCGAGTTGTGCTGCCGCTCCTTCATTTCCTCTCCAAGCCAATTCATGAGCAGCAACATGAAAAAACTTTTCTGCAGTCCTTCCGGAGTGTTTTCGTGCCAAAGCTCAATAATTTTTCTCACCTCGTCTATTGATAGTGCAGATGAACTTTCTTTCTCTTGGTTGGATCCATTTGTAACTTCCGGCGCTTAGCATTTTTTGCAGCTCTTGCGTTCAAAAATTCTATGTCAGAGAATGGATTAAATTTGCGATTATACTTTTCAAAAAGTATTCCTGTAATTGCTTGGCTATGGAATTCCATAAAACTTTAATAAAGCTCTCTTTGTAATCTTCGGAGTTCTTTTTTCGCACATTGAACCCATAGTTTTCCAGAATAAGTTCTTCCACAGGTACATCCACTCTATCAAAGTTATACGATTTTTCTGCACAAAAGTTTGTAAACTGCCTCCATATGCTTGGCTTCGATTTCCTCTTGACAGCTTCAAAACTAAAATAATACTTTCGAGATTAAAGTCTCAGTTACCATGGCAACTCAACAATCAAATCAACCACACCTTTTATGTTTCACTGATGACTTGATGAAGAAAATAATTTACATCGCTAAGAATCAAAAAATAAATTTTAAAAATATTTGATTTTCAACCACAATTCGGTGTGGAATTTTCTTACCGAATACCACGCGAGGTCAAGGAAATAATTTGACCTCTAGTGGTATTACTAGTGAAAACAGTGGTTAGTCTATACGATTCCCTTATACAACTTTTGAGAGCACACGTAATAACTTCGATCACTTTGATAGTAGTAGTAATACAGGGCTGATTCTGGGGGGTCGAGGTAATCCCAAGGTCAAGGTCACCGGCTTATCTCTTAGCTAAGTAAGTCAGGGTCAAGATTATTCCATGGGCAAGGTCGTGGGTTTGCATCTTAGCCGGATGTTGCGTTGCTTATTCGTTATTTACAATAAGTGTAATTTTGATTTATTAGCGAAATTTAGGGGATATAATTGGAAATATACTCGTAATATACAGGAGCTTAATTGACATTAAAGGAGAAGTAATTGTGCAAGTGGGAGTTTTTTTAACCCCAAATTAAGTATATTTAATTTAAATTCTCCCACTTCCGCAAAAAGATTTCAACGGTATTACAATTTGTCGATTGACACCTTTGAGGGTCATACCTGAACTAACATGGGGTATAGAGATGTTAAGTGAACAATATACTTAGTGCTCAAGTAGTGTTATACCCCAGGTAGAGGGTAAGTTTTATTGAACTTATAAAATATGCATATTAATTTTTATTTATTTTCAGAAATGACTCCCTCCAATCATCATATAATTGATATACCTGTAGTGTGTATTATTAATTATAATTATAATTGTTATTATTCAAATATATAACTTAAAAATCGTAAACTTCCTATACAAAATCATGATGATTTTATAAAAAACAGGGGTGGTGTAGGTAAACATGGGGAGTTACTACCCGATACAGTACGCGACATCATATGTGATCCATCGAATTGTGGTAAACCTAATGTTATGATTAGTTTATTTACAGAAAACAACGGTCTAAGATTTAAACATGTTTACATATAACAAACAGAAAAAGACCAAAAACTGCACCAAAAAGTTTACTCGGACACGTGTTTCAATAGCTAAGCTGTCATCATCAGCGAACCGATACTCAAATACATACACTAAGGTGTTGAAAAGAGATTCCAGAACCAATGAAGGATATACGGTGTTTTACCTTCAAGGACAATGAGAGAGAAGTCAAAAGAATATTCAACATTACGAAATGTCAAAAAGATTTAAAAAGGGATCGAAAAAGACAACTTCTTTCGGACGAATCGAGATCATCTGAGGAAGTAAAAATTTGATGTACTTGAAAACCTAAGGGTCAATGCATTCTTGGTGATAATAGACAGTTCATATTTCGAGAGAAGCTTATAAACAGTTTCATAAAAATGTACCTTTTAACAGAGCAAAAACGCGACGAGGAATTAATAGCGTGCTACCCAGAAGATATTGAGGCAGATTTAATTCAGGAGTTTAATCATTTTCGACAACATGTCGAGGTTAATGAAGAAAAGGATGCCACAACACCTATAAAGTTACTGAAATGGCTTCGACAGGAGGGCATGCAAAGTGTTCATCCTAATTTGACATTGCTCTCCGCATTTGTGTATGTACACCAGCAACCAACTGTACTGGGGAAAGAGATTCACCCAGTTGCTTGAGGTTTTTGAGAAGGACAAGTATGTTGGATTAGTGATCACAGGATGCAGTCGTGAATATCCAAATTTAGCTTATCTATGTGTTCAGTTGCGAATTCAAACATTGGGTAATGCATCATTGGCTAAGTATAAGGGAGTTGGATCGAATGGTAACTCAATGGGAATCAACCAAAATTATTATGATCAACTCATTAAAAGTTATATGGTGGACAGAACTAATTCTTTAGGAGATTATGAGACTTTAAAAACTGTTACCTCAGCACCAGCAGCGCTACCAACAGCCCAAGCAATAATATCCAATTATTTGGGGGCAGAAGACTCAGATGAAGACGATCCTGAAGCTGGCTCCGGTCCTGTCGGTCCCGCACCCGGCCCATCTGTCTCCTTCTTTAAACCAGGTAGAGTCACTGCCTCTTCTCAGTTATCTGAAGAGGAAGGATCAGACTATGAACCCTCTGAAGAAGGATCATCAGCACAACTCATGGACGATCCAATAGCCACAGACTCACCAAAAAGAAAAGCACAAGATGATCCACCTAGACAAGAAACAAGGCCTAGAACACAAGCTGCTTTAAATGAGTACCTCCGTAATCAATTCGGTATTATGCATTACTATGCTGATGCTAAGTTGAGGATCTGTACAACGCAGGAAAAAGACAGAATTCGTCAATCAACACTGGATAAAATTGATATTCAATCTTTAGTCGGTATACCATTCGGGACATATCAGAAAGGGTTTCATTATGCTCGATATATGTTACTTCCTCATCGGAGTGGATACACAAGAGTGAAACTTCAAGTTATTGATCCCCTTATATTAATGGATAATATCGGAATGATAACTGGTGAAACTGACCCAACCCTCTTTTCTGAAATCATCCATCAAATGATTGAGGGTGAACTCCAATTTACAGCAGATGCATTACCCATCAATGTTAGCAAGATCATATTGCTGATCCCCTTCGTAGACGACTTAGGTTTTGTTGGAGAATGAAATAATCGCTTAAGTTGATTCCTCGAAATTTTATTTACATTAATGACTTCTATCTTTTATTATTACTATTCTTAGATTTAAGATCAGATTTTAAAAAGATTATTTTAATTACATATATTTGTACTGTTATCTATATTAATCACAATACGAAATTAATAAATAAATAACGGAACGGAGTTTCTCATTTTTATCGTTCTAAAATGAACCAAGACAAATTAAATGATATATGAAGATCACTGCGAATGCGAAGGTCAGAAGAGTTCTTGTTAAAGATTAAATGCGTTACATTTATCATAGTAAGAATTAACTGTTTGTTTTTATTATTATTTATTGAGGTTTATTGAAGATTTGTTTATCTATAGATACAGCAATAAAAGTTTTGAACTCGCTATGATCGGCACCTTAGCGTGAAAAGTGTATCCCTGTTTCTTCCTTAACATCGAATAAGTACATTCTTTAGTTAGTATGATTTGGAATGAATGTTGGGATTGATTGGATATAAATACATACGTTTCCGTGGCTGAATGAGTTCCTCAACTCAAAGCCAGCAATTCAAAAAAAAAAAAAAAAAAGTTTTGAATAAGTAAAATTGCTTTATGTCAAAACGAAAACCTTGAAATCGGAGACAGTAATTGTAATCAACCAGGTGCTTTGCAGATAAAATTTCATTGTTATTGTTCACTAGTTGCCTCGCGAAGGAAGTAATATCCCCCAGATTGACATCGACAAAAGAAATTCTTAATTTATTTCAAACCAATCATTAGTAAGTACTACTATAAAGTGTTACACTGTGGATTCCAAAGAAGTGTTTGACAACCTCCTACGGTACAAAACCACATGGGCTAGTTACTAATATCTCCTAGATGTAATGTGGACGTAAATAGTCCCCTGCCTCTAAATTCAAAACGGTTTGAAATATCGATTTAAAATTTGGACGGCTATAATAAGGCATAAAATACTACATTTTGACATAAAATTGATAACTCTAAGTTTCAAGATTTTTTTAATGGAAATCCCTGAATTTGAAGTCTCTACTGTCACCCCTGCCAAGGCGGCGTTTCGTCATACTTATGATTGTTTATTAAATTTCAAATGGGAAAAGCTCTGACGTGCTTGTTACTTTTTTAACATCGTTTCAGCGGTTGCCTAAAATTGACAAATGAAAAAACAACTTTATTAATTAACGATTTTCAAAATGTAATGAAAGACTTAACTTAAAGCAATGGTTATCTTAAACACTTTGATAATTAATTCATTAACAAAGAATCATTTTAGAAAGTTTTCAAAATGTTGCTCCTAAAACAGCCTGTTCTGGAACTCATTCCTTACGTTTTCGAATATATCTGGAGTTAAGTTGGTACATACCTTTGGGGAGGGGGACTATTTACGTCCGCCTGTACACACATTTATGCATCCTTGAAAAATCGACTATCGTAAAAGAGGCAAAACTCGTAACATATTTGTTAACATGGCAACCAAAAATGGTTCGCAATCATTTCAATGCCCAACATATTAGGTGTGAAAACAAATTGGTCGCCTACAGAACTATTTTTTAGCTTTTTGATGATGTCTTGTACGCTGCAAGAAATAACAACGCTACTCATTACATTTTTCCGTATATTTCACGTCGTCGCATGCTCTTGGAGAATAGCAAAGGTTGCCATAACGAATTTCTCTCTTTGTCAAATAATAGATTTTAATTCAATATTACTCATTTGCATTGTTCTCATAATTACATTATGTCAAAGGCATCGATTTGCAGGAAAAAAATTGAGATGAAAAAAACGTCACGGGGTATATATGAGTACATGTAGACGGAGAGATAATCAAGTGGAAGTGCAAAGCTTCTATACATAAATACTTTGGGGAATTTTTTTTAGGTTGGTTCCTAGCGTCGACAGCGGTCTTTCTTTCTTTCACTTGTTCATTTTAAGGATGACATTGCTTCCTTGAACGAAGTATAAAAATCCTAGAAAAACGCACTGATTGAAGAACTATCACTATCGGAACGGTATCGTTCCAATTCAATGTCACGTTAGCGCTCACGACCACGTTCGCAATACTGTTCGCTAGAAATCCGAAAATTAAACATTTGTTGGTATCACTGTAAATTTGATAATCAAGCAAGAAGATTGAAAAATCGTGCACGTTTGTAGTTTGTTAAGGATGGAATATCAAACATTCACTTTCTTATGACACAGGTGCTGATCTTTGTGTGTTTCCATGTTCACAATTACCAAATCCACGTACTAAATGAAACTTTGAATTAATTTGATACGTCTTCGACGTCAATTACCCTGGCGATTTTGTAGTTGAAGCAGATTTCCTTACCCATTATGGACTGCTCGTAGACATGGAAAATCGAAGACTTCCAGATTCAACTATTAATCTTATCAATAAGTGTTGCGTCATCTAGTCTAGATGTTTGGTTGCTATTGTACAATCTCTTGCGAACTTACAGCAGGCGATTCGAGATTGTTATTTTTGCCAACACTTCGGTGGCTACTAAAAACCGACTCAATTACGAATTATTTTTCTGGTTCGACCCGGCGCGGCGTCTAGAGTATACACCCTAAACGCCACAGAAGCATCGACTCATGTAATTACTAATACATCTGTCGACAAAGTTGCTACTACTCTTACTTCTCTTGGAGAAGGGCTTGTGTGTGAATTTCACAGCACTGAAAGTATTTCAGGCTTATCACCATTTCACAAACTTCCCCAGCAATTTCCTGAAGTGACACAACCGAGTGGTGTACCTGAAACCATTCAATACTGTACATATCTGTATAACATCTGGCCGAACAGAAACCTCGAAGACTCGCGCCAGACAAATTAAAAGCTACAAAAAAAGAATTTGAAGTCATGCTACAACTGGGCATTACTCGTCCATCAAAAAGTTGTTGGTCTTCGCCGTTACGCATGGTAACCAAGAAGAATGACAAATGGAGGCCATATGGGGATTACCGGGGTCTCAATATAAAATAATTGCCTTACAGGTACTTAAACATATTCATTCATGTAGTGCTTTTCCCTATAAGTTCCGGTAAAAATGGATAATAACCTATAAACATTAAAAGGACTTTATCCATTTCCCTATACGTACCTATAAGAACCTGCAACTTTTTATGGTTTGAAGTTTGTAAAAAAATAAAAATACCAATTAGTTTCTGTTTCTGTAAGTTCCTATTAATGCATATAGAAAGCTGTAATTTTTGTTTGGGAAAAACCACAACAATCTGAATAGAACCTACAGGAAAATCTTGCACCTTTACATTTTTATAAATTTTTGCATAATAGTTTGTGTTAAGTTTCGAAAAACCGTTTGCTGTAAGGGTGGGGAACCTAGTTAAGCTGCTGTACATATTTTTAGGGTAGTGTATTACAGTCCGCTCAATGAAGAAGGTGAAGTTAAATAAATATGTTAGTCTCAACATGTCGTTTGTATTTATTGGGTAACCCAACAAATGGTCAATCGAGCCGAATTAGAAAAATCCATTCTACAAGGGACCAGTTGGCGGCACTCGTCTACAGTACAAAATTAATCAACACAGCGGCATTGGATCAAGGTAGCGGGTCACTTCTCGGGGTTATTGGATTCAAGCATTATTAAAGTGAGTATGTTCCTTTTCCTTATTATAGTTGTATTCTCAATCTGTGTTAATTATGGGGGATTTAAAATTGTTAGTACGTAGACGGGCGGGGAAAAACAACAAATGACGTGTTTTAAAGCTTACTTAAATGCATTTTTAAAAGATAATATTTCTAAAGGGAACATATTAGAATTAGAGACTAGGGTATTGGCATTAGAGTCATGTTCTGGGGAATTTAGTAATATTCAATCAGAAATTGAGGACATGTGCGACGAAAAGGATTTAAACAAATATTACGGAGAAAGAGAGGAGTTTGAAAAAGAATATTATGTAACTATATCAAATGCCAAATCGGAAATAATTAAATTAAAAGAAACAGGGCAGTCAGATGAAAGCGGTGTTAGGGAATCGGATTATGGTAGTATTAGAAGTAATCAGGTTAAATTTCCTAATATCCAATTGTAAGAAACCGACATTTTAATTATAGAAATTTGCCGCCAAGATATGGAAGATCTGACGTCATAAATTACAATGTCGCATGTATCCGTCGCGCGCACGCCCTTCCACGCTATTTTCCCCCGTCGGAACGGTCCCTCTCTTCATCTCAGATAACAACCCCTATATAGAAGGAGCATGACGATCCGAAAGGGACTTCTCTTTGAGAATTCACCTCTTCTTCTCCTCCTCCGAGTCCTAGACAACCACTCCGAATAACCGTTCTAAATCTGTGCTTTTCTATTTACCGTACTCTGAGAAACTAGTCTAGAACAGGTGATTCAATTCGTCTCGTCTAGACATAGGCCGCAGAGGTTTCACTAACCGTATTTTCAAAGACCTCTTCAAATGCTGACTAAAGTCGGTACGGGTTGAGGCATCACCGAACTAACACTTTTAAGTCCGCCTGCAACATCACACTTGTTAATCCGTTCCCTTACAGCTAGCACCTACCGAAACTCCTGTGGCTGATTAATTCGGTAACACTGGAAGCAGGGGTGCCAACGTACTCTGCAGACTAGGCCGCTCGTAACCAATCCGTCTACATATACCGATAACTGTAGTTTATCGTGAGGTATACGAAGGGCCACCGTTGTTCATAAAGCCGAACATTATTCTGCGACGTGGAACATACAAGAAGTAAACGCAAGACCAGTCTAGGGTGTACTAACCTGCAATATTATTTGTTTGTCTTAAAAGATAAACACGGCAAGTACAATACTAACTTGTTGCAGTAAGACACCACCGCTAATAGCCATCGGCACTTAGGGCAACTACGCCGGTATAAACCACCGTTCCGAACCCACTTCACCATCCCCTAGCAAATGGGATAATTCCACCTGTTGCGAACCCGTTTTGTACCGATAACCGCACCGAAAGTCACACGTCAAATATTACACCAGCAAGGTCGTGGCTGTGGCTCTATAAACGCCGTTATACACAAAGTGAATCAACTTTATTTTTATTTTGTAAATCATCGATTATTGTACATACTTTATTATTTTATTTTATTTTATCTATGTAACTACATCTGAATATATTTGTTTATAACGAACCCTGGACATTATTCTCAATTGAGGCGAACCCGCGGATATATAAATTTTATGAGACGCACCTTTTGATGTCACACGATCATCAATCGGGCATCAAAAGTGGACGGCTTATACAATTGCAAACGTTTCGGGGTGAATATGAAAATTGGGTAGAGTTTAAAAATATTTTTACATCAATGGTGCATAATAATAATCGAATAACACAAATTGAAAAGCTTCATTTCTTAAAAACTAGTCTGCAAGGTCAAGCAGCGCAAATAATTAAATCTCTTGAGATAAGCGAGGTAAATTACCAAGTTGCTTGGAAGCTAGTGTGCGATAGATACGATAATAAGAAATTACTGGTAAACAATCACATAAAAGCTCTTTTTAATTTGCCATGGGTAAAGTCAGAATCTGCATCGGAATTGAGACATTTAGTGGACGAGTTTTCAAAACATTTTTTGGCATTAGAAACTTTAGGTCAACCGGTATACGAATGGGGTACGCTTTTAATATATATGATTACAAACAAAGTAGATAAACAAACAAAACGAGAATGGGAACTTAGCACGGTAAACTAGGAATTTCCAAGTATTGAAAACTTAAAAGTATTTTTAAACAGTCGGTGCGGATTATTAGAAACTTTAGGAAACGAATACAATAGGTGCATTAGTAATAGCTTTGGGAATAGTAAACCAAGAAACGTAACCACTTTATTTTCAAAAGACAAACCCAGCTTTACGCGTAAATGTTTGTATTGTTCACATGACGGACACGCTATTTACAACTGCGAAAAATTTCTAAATTTAAGTGCTGCAGGTAGAACGGAAGAGGTTAAGAAACTTAATATGTGCATAAATTGTTTAAAGCCGGGTCACTTCAGCATGGAATGCAATGCTATGAGTTGTAGAAAGTGTAGAAAAAGGCATCATACGTTATTACATTTTTATAATACGGTTAGGGATAATAGCAATAATAATCAAACGATAGTTAGGGAAACAAGTAACGATGAGGCACAACCAAGTACATCAACGGTATCTAATTGTAGTAGTGTTCAGGGACAACAAGTTTTGTTATCAACGGCGGTTTTACAAATAAGAAATAATAAAGGAGAATATATTTTGTGTAGAGCATTATTGGACAGTGGATCGGAAAGTAGTTTTATTACAAATGATCTTTGTGGAAAGTTAAACTTACCATTAGTAAAAGTTAATTTGTCGATAGTAGGAATCAATCACAGTTTATCAAAGGTCCAATTTCAATGCAATACGGAAATAAAATCGTGTAATAGTCGGTTTAAAACAAATCTATCGTGTTTCGTTATCGGTAAAATCACAGATAAGATTCCATCAAGATCATATGAGTTATCAACATTCAAAATTCCAAATAATATAAGGTTAGCGGATAACGGGTTTTACAAAGAAAACAAAATTGATATGTTGATCGGGTCTAATCTCTTTTGGGACTTAATATCATTTGAGAAAATTCAGTTAGGAAATAATTTACCAACTCTTCAGAAAACCGAATTAGGCTGGATAGTAGCAGGGCAATTTCTTTACAGTAGGGAAAATCAACGTAATGTTGTATGTAACTTAGCTGTAAATGAAAATTTGAGTATTGAACAACAATTATCAAAATTTTGGGAAATAGAAGAATGTCAAAACAAACAAAATTATTTTTCAGAAGAAGATAAATATTGTGAGCATCACTTTAAAACAACCACGGAGCGTGATAATAATGGGCGATTTATTGTTTCAATACCATTTAAACAACCAACTCCTACATTAGGTAATTCGATAAATATAGCTATTAAAAGATTTTTAAACTTGGAAAGGAAATTAGAAAAAAATAGTCACTTACGGGTTGAATATTTAAAGCTTATGCGAGAATATGAGGAGTTAGGTCATATGACAAAGATTCAGATACCAAGTAATAGAAATGATAGGGATAATTACTATTTACCACATCACGGGGTTTTAAATAATAATAGTTTAACTACTAGGTTGAGAGTGGTGTTTGACGGGTCTTGTAAAACGTCTAATGGTGTAGCACTCAATGATATACAATATACAGGTCCAATTATTCAACAAGACTTATTTAACATTTTAATAAGGTTTAGGTGTTACAAATATGTTCTATCGGCGGATATAGAAAAAATGTATAGGCAAGTGTTGGTCAAATCCGAGCAACGACAGTTGCAAATGATTGTGTGGAGAGAGGAAACGTCACAAAAATTAGAACATTATAAATTAAACACGATTACGTACGGTACAGGATCAGCTTCGTATCTTGCTATTAGATCATTACAAGAAATTGCGCATATAAATAAAGACATCTATAGAACAGCGTCTAGGGTAATTTTAGAAGATTTCTATGTCGACGACTTGCTAACAGCTTGCGATACAAAGGACGCAGCAATTAGTTTATATAAAGAATTAAATTTAATGTTAAATTCAGCATGTTTTAATTTGAGGAAATGGGTAAGTAATTGTGAGGAAATAAATCAACATTTAGGGAAAGATAGTAGTCAATGTTCAAGATCGATAGATTCAAACTTTAATAAAAGGACATTAGGGTTAATTTGGGACTATAAAAAGATGTATTAAACTATGACACTAATAATAATATGGGGATACAACATAACCCCACGAAACGGGACATATTATCATATATATCAAAATTATACGATCCTTTAGGTTTGGTAGGCCCATATGTAGTAACAGGAAAAATTCTAATGCAAAAATTATGGGGAGTAAGGTAGATTGGAATGATCCAATACCACAAACAATGAAAAAGGAATGGAATGAATTTTTAAAGGATTTTTTGAATTTAAACAAGGTTAATATTCAGCGATGTGTTATTGGTACTATTTACGATAAAATTGAATTGCATTAGTAGTTATATGATGCCGATCTAGACCACATTAGAAGTGGCCCAGGATCGGGATCAGGGTCTCGGGAAAGATCGTATGTAAACGTGAAGGGCAAAGCACTTCGGCAGTGGCCTAGAATCGGCATGTGGTTTTGAGGAGAAAGTGGTAGGATAATGTCGGGTATGATCGAGGGAAAAAAACGCATGTTGTTAAGTAATAAAGAGAGGGGAAAACGGTTAGATATAAATTTAGGATCTTGAAATGCATATTAGTTCTACAGTGATATCAATTTGTTAAACTTCAACCTTAAATTTATTAATTAATTTCAAAATGGCATTTTTGCTGACTTGAACGTGTCTACTCATTTGCTTCCTTATGTAAGTGCAAGAAGCCTACCAATAGAAGAAAAATTAAAGTCAAATCTTTTAGTAAAGTTGACGGAAAATTTGGCGAACAAGTGCTTGTTGAATGTGAAGACTTCAAAACACCTCTTCCGCAAAGATTTACATCAAAGTTTACGGTTGCAGACATCAATAGGATTAATAAAAAATACAGACATCAAAAAATATTTATATCATCAGTAAAGGAGCAGTTGGCCCGACTACTAATATTGAGTTTATTCAAGAACCAAAAAATGAATAAAAAGGAAGTGCAATTAAGAAAAATGTATAAGCTAAGGTTGAAGTTATATTTAAAATCTTTGGAATATTTATCGCATAAAATTAGTATATATGAAATTAATAAAGCTTTAAAAAATGTAAAATTGTAATAATAAATGTATTTCATAATAATGTGTGTTTCTTTTAACCACCTTTTGTTTCATCATATACATAATATATAATATATATAATTTTAATAATTTTTAAGTAATTGTTGACCGTGGTATGATTAAGATGCCAATATCTATTAAATTTGTGTGTCCTAGTTGTAAAGGAGAATCTGATTTAGAAAACATAAAGTGTCTCATGTGCTCTTTGCACGATATTGTAAAACGCCAAGGTGGAAACACTTAACATCATATTTTTTAAACAGGACACAAAAAATAAAACAAATTGTGAATACAACTTAGTAGAAAAAAGTGTATAGCCTGTAACAATGGTTAAGAATTATAAACGAGTGCGATTTAGTGACAGAGTTTTTGAATATGATTTAAATGATCTACACGAAGACAGGCGGAACTATTATTTAGTAGACAAAATCAGGTTTCAGAGTAGAATTAAGGCTGCAGAACAATTACTTAAATATGTTTTAATAAAGAAAATTAATAGAATCAAAACTCTCAAAATGGAAAAGGAACATTTTCAATGAACTGAACTTCATTATTTAACGTGTACTTTCAATCAGTGTTCTATGTATTCAACAGTTTGTCAATAAAACTTTTGGGTAGTAAGTGTACAGTCTGTAATAATGGTTAAAAATGAAAACACAAATGTATACTCAAATACTAAAAATTAAAGGTTTGTTAATATGTACATCAGACGTACTAATATGTGTAGTTAATCAAAATTGTTTAACACTTATGAACCCCAAATGAGGGTAAGCGTGATGTAATAACTCAATTTTCAAAAATAAATCTGTCTACCTTAGGTAGTAACTTTAAGATTGATTGAAAAAAACGTTTAATTATTACAGCACTTTCACCCGAGTTGTTCACTCGAGAACAACCCAAACGGCGATAGTATACGAACTAAAAGACAATGGTATAGTAGGGATTAAAACTGGAAGGGAAAGTTGAATAAATTTAAGCAAACTGGAATAGAAAAGCATTACTATTTCAATACATTGTTTTACAACTTTCAACTGAGTTATTAATTATGTCAGCCGCTAACAATAACAACCATCAATTAGGACCAGGTAATATAGAGCCTTTTTAACTAGTTGTATTCTAAACATATATATGGGTTTATAGACATGGTGATGTGTCCGTACAACCAATTCCACATTATGTTGCGGCACCGGCTGGAGAAACACCTTTACAAATGCCACCCGGAGGAGATACGTGCAAAGAGGAAGCCCAAAACAAAAAACATATGGAAGAATGGGAAAGGAATCAAGTCCTACGGCCTCCCATTCAACCAAAATTTATGCAAGATGTACCTCCTCTGGGTGAGGACGAATATTGGGATGAGGAAGAACCATGCCAGCCGTATGTGCCGCAATTAAATAATGTTATTATTAATAAGAAAGGTTTTGTGTATAACAAAAACAATAAATATATTTTAAACTACGTTTTATTTTAATTGCCTTACTTTGTTATTGTCGATGCAAGTAGAATATATAATTTTAAAAAAGGATTGGAAGTAATTGTCAAGTAAAGAGGGTAAGTGTGGCGAAGCAAGCCCACTTTTGGTCTTGGTTTCAAGCATTTCCTGCGTTTTTTAGAAGAGCTTTTTAAATTTTTAGGTAACCTAACATTCTGATAGTTGATGATACATATTTTATGAACAAGTCTTTTAAAGTAAAATATGCAACTTTAACATGTTTAAAAACCATTTTTCAAAATTCTTAACTAATCTAACTTAAAAAAAAGTTGATAAATTTCATCAATCATTGAAACTAGATTTAGTGAGAATGTTATTGAATACTATTTAAAAGACGCACATGAAGATAGACGGGATTATTATTTAGTAGACAAAATCCGGTTAAACATTTCTTGCACAATATTTTAAAGTTCCTTCTTTAAGATCAATTTTTTTATTTAAATGGTTAAGTAATCTTGCATCAAATAAACAACACAAAAACATTAAAGTATTTATTAAAAATATATTGAAAGTGGGAAGAAAGTTACATGAACTTTTCTATAAGAAAGGAAATGCCAGTTCATGAACTTGATGTAGGTACTTCCTTTCCCATGAAAAACTGCAAACTGTGTGTTTTGCAAAAAAAATGTGATAAGGCATTTCCTTTCTTATAGAAAAGTTCATGTAACTTTCTTCCCCACTTTCAATATGCACAATCAGGCTTTTTTTTCCTTTATAAAATCAGAATTTCATCATCATTTATTATTATTCTGTACTAGAGTAAAGATGACAAGCAGAAGCTTACTTAGTTTAAAAAAATTTACCCAAAGTTAATGTGTTGGAAAATATTCTTCTAAATGTAAGTACTTTCAGTTACTAATTTAATTATAAATAATGTTTAATAATTTATGATTTACTTATTGTTTATTAATTGTCAATATGTTTGCAGCCGGGAATGGAAGTAGTAACACAACCACCTCTAACATCTGTTGCAATGGAAAGTTACGAATCTTTTCCCGGGCCCTCATGCGACGAAAACAGGCAAATTGTTGCTCAAAATCGCGAGCAGGTAAATTGTTGTTATTGCTTTAGTTTACTTACTTTATTAATGAATGGTTAAACAAATTGTTTATATTTTTTATATTTACAGTCGATTGATTGGGATGATGTTTCATCCATTATTAGTTGCTCGCAACCAATTGTTGAAGTCGCCCCAATTGTTGAAGTCGCCTCTTCACCAAGAAAAGGAAGAGGCAAAGACATGCGAAAAGTCATGGAGCAGCAAAATGCAGCGGCCAGTGATAGTGAAGACGACGATTTTGAAGGGGTGGTGGTAGCACAGCATGAAATGACATTTATAAAAAACATAAAAAATCTTTTAAAAAAGTGTCAAGTGAATTTATTAAAATTCAAAAGGAATATGGATCGATAAAAATCAATGTGCTCAATTGAGGAATCAGTTGGAAGAAATGGAAAGGAAAGAAAAAATGTGGCGTATAAAAGGAACAAAGCTTTAATAGACATTAAAAAATGTAAAGATTATGGTAGGAAATTAGGGTTTAGTGTAGAGTAAGTTTTTTTTAATAATGTAAGTTTATAGCTTTTTAAGTGTAATTATATTTAAAGAATTTTTTTAATAAACACTTTAATGTTTTTTGTGTTGTTTATTTGATGCAAGATTACTTAACCATTTAAATAAAAAATTGATCTTAAAGAAGGAACTTTAAAATATTGTGCAAGAAATGTTTAACCGGATTTTGTCTATTAAATAATAATCCCGTCTATCTTCATGTGCGTCTTTTAAATAGTATTCAATAACATTCTCACTAAATCTAGTTTCAATGATTGATGAAATTTATCAACTTTTTGAAAGTTAGATTAGTTAAGAATTTTGAAAAATGGTCTTCTAAAACGTCGGAAATGCAGTGTAATTTGACACCAAGACCGAAAAAGTGGGCTTGCTTCGCCACGCTTACCCCCTTCGGGTGAAAGCGTGCTGTAATAACTTAACGTTTTTTCAATCAAACTTAAAGTTACTACCTAAGGTAGACAGATTCATCTTTGAAAATTGAAGTGCATTATAAGCAATTATTTTATATTTTGTAGAAAAATCTATTTTCAGAAGATAACCTCTAGTCAGTTAGGATAAATAATTTTTTAAACATGTTAAAGTTGCATATTTTTACTTTAAAAGACTTGTTCATAAAATATGTATCATCAACTATCAGAATGTTAGGTTACCTAAAAATTTAAAAAAGCTCTTCTAAAAACGCAGGAAATGCTTGACACCAAGACCAAAAAGTGGGCTTGCTTCGCCACACTTACCCTCTTTACTTGACAATTACTTCCAATCCTTTTTAAATTATATATTCTACTTGCATCGACAATAACAAAGTAAGGCAATTAAAATAAAACGTAGTTTAAAATATATTTATTGTTTTTTGTTATACACAAAACCTTTCTTATTAATAATAAACATTATTTAATTGCGGCACATACGGCTGGCATGGTTCTTCCTCATCCCAATATTCGTCCTCACCCAGAGGAGGTACATCTTGCATAAATTTTGGTTGAATGGGAGGCCGTAGGACTTGATTCCTTTCCCATTCTTCCATATGTTTTTTGTTTTGGGCTTCCCTCTTTGCACGTATCTCCTCCGGGTGGCATTTGTAAAGGTGTTTCTCCAGCCGGTGCCGCAACATAATGTGGAATTGGTTGTACGGACACATCACCATGTCTATAAACCCATATATATGTTTAGAATACAACTAGTTAAAAAGGCTCTATATTACCTGGTCCTAATTGATGGTTGTTATTGTTAGCGGCTGACATAATTAATAACTCAGTTGAAAGTTGTAAAACAATGTATTGAAATAGTAATGCTTTTCTATTCCAGTTTGCTTAAATTTATTCAACTTTCCCTTCCAGTTTTAATCCCTACTATACCATTGTCTTTTTAGTTCGTATACTATCGCCGTTTGGGTTGTTCTCGAGTTCGTGATAGAAGTACTACTACTATCTTTGATATTTTAACATAACAAATTTTAAATACGTAATGAATAGTACTCTAAGCAATACATGCAAGCGATACTTGGTAGTGTTACGAAAGTACATAGACAACATAAAATCGGTAAATGAAGTAAATAAACTTAAACTTCATATTAATCGTACTATAAATACTCTTCGTAAAGCTATTAAATATCAGATTCATAAAAATAATGTGTTTGAATCCTCTTCTTCTATAGAAGCAAGTTTAGCATATTTGAAATGTTATCGTTTGAAACTTAATGAGTTAAAAGAAAATTAACATCTGGAATAATATCTGGTAAAGGATTATCAATAAATGTTAAACCTAAAAGCGTAATGTGAGCTGGGAAGATGTAGAATCATGTTTCAACAATAGAATTCGTACAGGATTTATATCAAGTATTAATATAAAAGATCCTTTAACTTTTTTGAAGAAATCTTTGAAATGTTTTAATTTGAAAATTAAACAAGCTGTCAGAAAATCAATGCTTAAAGTAAATGTTATTTTAAGCGCTCATTTTATTAAACCTCAAACGGGAGAAATAAGTTTAAAAACATTTTGTACTAAAAATAGCGTTATAGATATTTCAACTAATTTAAAACAATGGTATCAGGAATATGTCTTTGATAAGCTTGCGACAAAACTAGAAGAATTTTCTGAAAAAGATAGTGGGTTGGCTTTGTATGAGCTTTTAGGACTAAAAGTAAATATTAATAAACATGATCCTCTTAAAGTAGGTTATTCAACATATGTATCGGTTCCAGATTATATTCAGAAGAAACATGCTGTTATAAACATTAACAACAACGATTCGTATTGCTTCCTTTGGTCTGTCGTATCTGCTTTGTATCCGGTTAACACGCATTCTAATAGAAAGTCTTCGTATCCACATTTTCAAGATGTTTTAAATTCTGACGGTTTAAATTTTCCCATAACAATAAAAGATATAAGAAGGTTTGAAAAACTTAATAATTTATCCATTAACTTGTTCAGCATTGAAAATAATAAAATTTTACCTTGTTCGCTTAGCCCTGTTATCGATAGAAGTGTCAAAATCATAAATCTCCTTATGCTTCCTTTGAGCAAAACATTTCAGACAAGTGTAAATGAGTTATCTGACATACACCTCCGTTTTCACTTTGTTTGGATTAAAAACTTATCTGCTCTTTTATCGAACCAAGTATCATCTCATAAGCATAAGATTTTTATCTGTGAACGATGTCTAAATTACTTCACAACTTTAAATATTCTCGAGAAACATAAAAATTATTGTATTAATTCTAATGAGTGTTCAATAACTTTACCAAAACCAAAGGATAAATACTTATCATTTAAAAATTATCGTTATCAAGAGAAGGTTCCATTTGTTATTTATGCGGATTTGGAATGTATTCTGGAAAAGCGTAATCTTAATGAAACCGAAAACAAGAGCACACCATACCAAAAACATATACCATTTAGTGTTGCTTATTATTTAAAATGTTCTTATGATGACTCTATTTCGAAGTTTAAAATGCACCGAGGAATTGATTGCATAGATTGGTTTGTATGCGAATTGAAAGATATTAGTCACATGTGCCATGAACTACTTAAAACAATTGTTCCAATGGAAATTCTCAATCACCAACAAAATCAACAATTTTTTACTTCTGAACTATGTCATATTTGTAAAGAACTATTTTGTGATACGCAAGTTAAAGTACGAGATCACAATCACCAAACTGGAAAATTTAGAGGAGCTGCTCATCAAGCATGCAACTTAAATTTTAAAGATGAGCATTGTATACCAGTTGTATTTCATAACTTAAGTGGTTACGATGCACATTTCATCATTAGAAAGTTAGCTACATCGTTTGAAGGAAGCATTAAACTATTACCAATGAATAAAGAAAAATATATTTCGTTTAGCAAGTCTGTCCCTAAATTTGGTATTACTCTTAGGTTTATTGATTCATTCCGTTTCATGCCACAAAGCTTAGATAAACTTTCTTCTAATTTACAAAATGATCGTAAATACATTACTAAAGTTAATTGTAAAAATTTGGAAGAATTTAATTTATTAAACAAAAAAGGAATCTTCCCTTACGACTATATAGATTCTTGGGCAAAATTGGAAGAAACCCATTTACCAAATAAAGAAGATTTTTATTCTCAATTGAGAGATGAACACATTAGTAATGAAGATTATGATCATGCCATAAATGTTTGGAAAACTTTTAAAATTCAAAATCTGGGTGAATATTCCGATTTATACCTGAAAACGGATGTACTTCTATTAGCTGATGTATTTGAAGCTTTTCGAGAAACGTGTTTAAATACGTATACCTTAGACCCTTTACATTATTATACTGCACCCGGATTAACTTTTGATGCAATGCTAAAAACTACCAAAGTTTCGTTAGAACTCCTTACCGATATAGATACAGTTATGTTTATTGAAAAGGAATTAGAGGAGGTGTTTCTCAATGCTCCAACAGGTATGCAAAAGCAAATAATAAATATATGCAACACGGATTTGATATAAATATAGATAGTACATATTTAATGTATTTTGATGTAAATAATTTATATGGAGCTGCCATGTCTCAATACCTTCCATATGGAAATTTTGAATTTATAGATAACTATGATATTCTACAAATTATCAATACTCCGGACGATTTTGCTTTTGGTTACATCATCGAGTGCGATTTGGAATATCCAAAACAGTTACATGATTTACATAGCGATTTACCGTTAGCCCCGGAACATATGATCCCTCCACATTCAAGAACTAAGATGAAAAAGTTATTGTTAACTCTATTTCCGAAAAAGCAGTATATTCTTCACTACAGAAATTTGAAAATGTATTTAAGGCTAGGAATGCAACTTAAAAAAGTTCATAGAGTACTCAGATTTAGTCAATCTCCATGGTTAAAGCCATACATAGATATGAATACAAAATTACGACAGGAATCTAAAAATGACTTTGAAAAAGATTTTTTTAAATTAATGATAAACGCTATATATGGAAAATGCATGGAAAATGTTAGAAAGCATAGAGATATACGATTAGTAACAAAATGGGATGGACAATGGGGGGTGCGGTCTCTTATTTCAAAACCAAATTTTCATAGTTCGGTTGTATTTGATGAAGATATGATAATTATTGAAATGAATAAATTGGAAATTTGTATTAACAAACCTATTTATGTAGGATTTAGTATTTTAGATGTTTCAAAAATTTTTCTATACGAATTTCATTATGACTATGTTTTAAAAACGTTTGGGCAAAACTCAAAATTATTATATACAGATACGGACAGTTTGATTTACAGTTTTAAAAATGCAGACATTTATGAATATATTAAACGAGACAGTTATCGTTTTGACACTTCTGACTATACTGCGAACAACGTTTATCAAATAAAACAAAAAACAAAAACAGCCTGGACTAATGAAAGATGAAAATAATGGTAAATTAATGCTTGAATTTGTAGGGCTTAGATCTAAAATGTACTCTTATACTGTTGAAGAGGACATTGCTACAAAGTTAATAAAAAGTCTAAAGGTTGTAAAAATCGTCCATAAAATCCATAACTTTCGAGGATTACAAAAAATGTTTGTTCAATAAAAATATTTTTGAAACAATTCAACGTCTTATTAAATCTAAACAACACAATGTGTTTTCAATTAAACAAAACAAAGTCGTTCTTAGTCCTTATGATGATAAACGTGTACTCAGTTTTAATAGCACCGATACAAGACCATGGGGATATTTACATTACGAATAAACAATAATGCGTTGGGAGGGAGTAATATTATAAAATCGTAGCTTGCATTACGGAGAGTGCATTGTAGTCAAGTTCCTACAAGACAATGGAAATGATGTTTAAAATTGAATTAGAAGCACAAGAAGCAAAAGAAAAAGTTTATGAAAAGCATATTAAGAATGCAGTCCGCTCCAGTCTCACCAATGCTGCAAAAGAAAATTTTGTCGTCTTATTAAGCAAAGAAGATTTTGTGGTTCCGAACGATATGGTATATTTCACAGCATCTTATGGAAGACACTTAACTGTGACTAACTTAGGTTTACTTTTGGATAAGAGGACCAGTTTAGATAATTATGTTAACAATATTGTAAATATTTGCACAACACAAAAGTATGAAACATTAAATTTAAAAAAACTTTACAAAATTTTAGAATTTTATAAGTTGGAACGCAATATGTCACACAAATTGTATATTATGAAGCTACTATCTGGATTTAATATTGATAATGTATGTATGCTAGACTACCCGATTCATAATATTGTTAGAAATCATAAAGATGTTAAATCATGTATAAACGAATTCGTCTGTAAGGCAGCGTATTTGGCTGACAGTCAAATTTAAAAAAAATGGTGACTACACTTCTCTGTAAAAACATACCATTTAAAATTGATTGTCTCAATAATCAAGAACATGCTGATCTATTATTATGGATTCAACATAACATCGAGAGAGGAAAACAAAATCCGGAAGCGGTATTAGGATGGACATGTGGTCCAGATTCTGGAAGATGGCCTTCATCTACTTTGAAGGATTATGAAGAAACATTATCTTTGTTAATGTTACTATCAAATAATTAAAAATAAATAAAAGAATTGTTGTGTTTATAGTGTTTTATTTTGCACCTCATTTTACCTTACATGTATACATAATTTACATATACTAAACTAGTGATATAATATGTCTTATTGGAACATATTTTACAATTCTGTCATGAAGTATTAAACAATATGCTGTAGTTTTATCAGGTATATTTACATTTGTTTCAAATTCAATTTTTATATCCACCGGACCTTTTTTGAGTTCTTCTTTTTGTTTAGAACAATCTATTACTACTATGGGAGCATATCCCTTAAATTCCTCTGGTGTAAATATTGGTTCGCTATCTTTATAAAGAAATGAAGGTTGAAATTCTGAAAACATTTCATACAGTAGTGCGTACTGATTTTTTCCAAAATTTAAATTGAGATTGTCATAGGGATAAGAAGTATCGTTAAGAAAAACCTTAATATTTGTCAAATTGCAATGATCGAAACGACTGCAATCTTTACTTATATTATTTTTTCTATCAGTTTGAAAACCAAAAATTATACATTGAGGTTTTTCTACAGAAGTTTTAATAGCCCAAGTGTGGTTTTGTGTTTGCGGTAATACTGGATACTCATGCAATTCTCTACTTCTAAATGGAATGTATAATTCTCTTGCACTCTTAACAATATCCAACAACTTTAATTGTTCTTTAATAGAAACAGATACATGTGGAACACGCCATATTATCTTATGTAGTTGAACTTTTACCGATTTTGTATTATCATCAAATATTAAAGCATTATTGTCTGTATTGCTGCGAAGCATCACCAATTCTTGTCTACAATTAATAACAATTCTTTTAAAGTCTTCACATAATCCTAAAATCACATGAAGAGGTATAACAGCTTCAAAACTACCCGTCGCTCTATCCATTAATGTCGAATTACCTTTTGGAAACCAACCACCGTTTTCAAGCGCTTTGCTTTCTCCTTTATTATAAGATGCATAACCTTTTAAAACAGATGTAATTCCCGGATTTCTAACACGATCTATAACTTCTCCAGCAACTTCTAAACGAATTTCATCGAATAAGAATAAAATTCCCATATTAACAAATTGAATAAGAGGTGTTTGGATCTTTTGATTTTGATCATTATATGCTTCTACACTTCCTTGAATATGTAAAGAACTACACCAAGGTACCGTGTATATGTCTTGTTGTTGTATAGGAATTCTTATTTCGTCGTTATTGTTGAAGGAACTTGAGGCATAAGGTGGGTGACTTCGTTTTTCGGCGTATACAATGGTACCATCAAAAAATGGTGCTTCGTTTACATTTAAAGTTTCATAATTCATTTTTGTTTTCTCACTTGAACTCCTAAAGATTCCAGAAATTCTTTGTTCTGCCGTGTTAATGGATTGATTCTAGTACGCCGACTGATAAATTTAGATTTATTTGTTGGATTTATATAATCTTTCAGAGTATTTGGAATATATAATTGTTTACTTCCGTTTTTATTTTTATAAAAATTATTCCCATCACAAAGATTTATTATATTTTCGAAGATGCAGTCTTATCGTTATCACTTCTCCCCTAAAATTGACTAAGTTTCGATCTTGATCTGTTATTTTTATAGTAATTTCATCTATTTGCTTAGTGTTAATTGGTAAATAAATTACGTTGGAAGGAGTTTCAATAATTTTATATCCAGGTGGGACTGATGGAAAAAATTCGTGAATTACATGCACTGGCTCACCGTTTCTGAACGAACTAGATATGATATTACATTCTATGCACAGCGCATTCAATTTAAAAATTTTGCATGGAAAATCTGATGTGTTTCTTACGTTTGCTTTTAAAATTCTTGGATTAAAACCTAATAATTCACTTATAGAACCTTCTTTGGAGAAATCTATATCTAACGTGGATTTAATTTCAGATCGTAAAGTGTTGTTATTTCCTTTTATATGAATTACAGGCAAAGGTAAAGGTTCATCTGCATTCTTATTTTCCATTATTACATACTTTGTAAGAGTTTTGTTTAAATAATTATTTATATCATCAATCTCATAAGAACCTTCAGGAATTTCGATGTAAGATTTTTTACCATTTTGAAGTACAAAATAAAATTTGTTATTACTATTGTCTATGTTTGCTATTGTATTAAACGTTTCTAAGTTTATCAACCCCAAACCATAATTGTCACCATCTAATATGATCGGTGGATAATACTTACTAGAAAGAACAGAATCTGTTCCTGTCAGAGTAAATGTGGAACACATGCTAACCTGTAACTAAATGTGGATATTAACTTACCTTCTAAGTGTTATCGGATTAGAATATATAATAACCAAATATTATTAATTTTAATTTGCCCTACTAGATGGAGTTAAAGTTTCAATATCAATTTAGAAGTTTTTGTTGGTAGAGAGTTTGAACCCGGGTCTTTTCGGTTGTAAAGCCAACATCTAACTATGTGGTCTACCGAGAAGCCCGTTATTATTATTGTTATTATATAAAAACTTCAAACATAAATGTCCACAATTGAAACTATTAAACGACTGAAAATTTTTATGATTGTAAATTATGCTACAAGGACCGCCGCTTTTAAGTATTCAATTAATTCTAATGGAGGTTGTAAATTTCCAAAACTATCAAAATACATAGCACGTTCGCCAATTTTTTTATAAGCTGTCCAATGAGTTCCCTCACCTTTTGATTATCTAAATTTAATATACCGCATTCTTTTAATTTTATTGATTTTGGTAATCCATCTTTCATAAAACCCCCGAAAATGTTTTATCTTTAACTTTTTTGCATAATGGATTAGATCTATATTAGTTAACGGCCGTCTAGGAAGTTTTATCCAATTTTGTTTTGTATTTTTCGTGGTCCTAAAAAAGACCATATCCTTTTTTATATGGTTGTAAGTATAAACCATTTCCAGATTTATTCAATGCTATAGCTTCCATAGTTTGATTATGCCTTTGGTTTTCTTTAAGTTGATCTTTAGCACTTCTAGCCGCATTTACTGCTTTTGCGATGGCTGCTGCTCCCCACTTAACGATCCTATTGCACCAAGAGCGGCAAAAATGGGAATTAATGGTAAAAATCCGCCAACCTTTGGCACCGGAATTATTCGAGCGTGTTTTATTTTCTTCCGATCTTTCAGAGATTTTAAAGCATTTATTGCTGCTTTTGTAGCACCTCTGACAGTCCCAATTTTTTTCCTCTTAATGCAGATCTTGCAATTTTAATTAGATCATTAAATTTTAATCCTTTTCCGTGTGTTTTTCTAACTTTCTTTCTTTTTGTCAGGTATCTCTTCTTACTAGAGGAACAACCCATTCCTAATTTTACTTTTGTTTTCATAGCAGCTATTACACCTAAAGATGATATTTTTCTTTAAACGGTGAATTAGAGTAAAATATAAATTTAGCTTTTTGCAATAGACGTCTGTCCGCTTTATGCCTGTTTTCAATGTTTTTGTTGTTAGTATAAGCTATATCGTGTTCTTTACAGGCTTCATCTAATTGGTTAATACCCCGGTCCCCTCTTTCAAGTCGTTCAAGTAATTTTGTTCCTGGTCCACAAAAATTATATCCTGGTATGTGTAGTTCAAATGGTAGGTTATTTATAACTGAATTTACAAGACCGCTACCTTTATATTTATGATAATTTTTTTTGTTAAGTGGTTTGACAAAGTCCCGAATTAACATGTATAAGATTTATTACATACGGTTAAACAGATACTAATTATTCTTTAAAAAAACTAGTGCATTTATAGTTTTCAAACCTACATAATTTTTAGTTTTCATTAAAATGCGAATTGTGCAACAACCAATCGCACTAACGGTGTCTAATAATGACATACAAAATAGTAACACTAATAAAAGGCACGGTGAGTTACTGCCATCAACCGTTCGTGGCCTTATTGTGGGGCCATCAAATTGTGGAAAAACTAACGTAATGCTTAGCTTAATTGAACACATCAACGGATTGCGTTTCAAAAACGTTTACGTTTATTCAAAATCACTTTTCAACCAAAATATCAATACCTGAAAAATTTATTGATGCCTATAGAAGGTATAAATTATTTTGCATTTAATAATTTAGAAAGTAATATACCTTCACCATCAAAAGCAAAAATCTAATTCTGTATTTATTTTTGATGATGTAGTTTGTGACAAACAAAATTTAATGAGAAAATATTTTAGTATGGGTCGACACAATGATATAGACTGTTTTTATTTATGTCAAACTTACAGCCGCATTCCAAAACAATTAATCAGAGATAACGCTAACTTCATAATATTATTTAAACAAGATACATTAAATTTACGTCATATTTATGATGATAGTGTTGGTACGGATTTAACGTTTGATGAATTTAAGAAAATGTGTTCATTATGTTGGAATGAAAGTTATGGATTTTTAGTTATTGACAAAGAAAGGGATATTAATTTTGGTAGATACAGAAAAGGATTTGACTGTTTTATTCAACCTTTTTCAACTTAAGAATGATCATTTTTGTAGTTGTATATACAAGCGCAATCAAAATATGAATAAAATGGTTTTTATAAGCTGTATTAAAAAACTGTTGAGTTTACTTACAATATTGTTACATATTTCGTAAACACAACAATTTTTTTTTTTTTAATTTATTAGTTGTGTTTTCTTTACTTTTAAACTGTTTGGTTGGCTAGTGGTTTTATTTAGATATGGTACATATATATAAGATGCTTTACAAGTTATTCATTAAACATTTAAAGTAATAAACGTACGTCTAGTCTCTTACGTGATGAATTTTAACAATAATTTGTCAAATGAAGTTGAACTAACTAAAAACTTATTAAAAAGAGAGAAGAAGTAAAACGAAAGTTTGAATTACTAAAACGGAATGAAGTTACACAGGAAAGGGCCTTTTTTCCCATTACAAAACGATTAGAAACAATATCTGATCAATTACATGTAAATAAAAAGATGAAGCAAATGTAAAATCACGAAGTAAACATCCTATGTTTGAATCAACACCAATATCTAACTTTAAGAGAAAAATGATAATAGTTTTAACACAAAATTTTCAAATCTTAGGAAAAAAATTCAAGCATTAAAAGACGAAAAAATGGATGAAATAGAAGACGAAAATGGTTTAAGTAAAAATCCTGTGCCAACGACAGACTTAATAAACGACGGCGAAGAGACAGTTTTGTTTCAGAACCAGTAGATGTTGCAGACGATTATGATTTGGATGATTTAATTCAACATTCGGTTGAAGAAAGCAAACAAAATTTGCAACCAATTCTTGATACTAACGTTTATGATGAATATTTAGCAACTTTCGATGAACTGCCTCGAAAATATATAGACGCCATGATACATGATAAAAAACGGCAGTTTGATCATAGAACTGGTATACGACATGACAGCTTTCAAGAAAAGTTCTATATAGGAACAGCTGTAGTAGAATTTGTTGGATCAGACTTAAAAGTAAATGAAAATTTTTATAAAGCGTCACCAGGATTGTATGAATTATTATTTAAAAACACTCCTATTGCTTATACTCAAGACGATTTGTATAAATACAAAGAGATTTTAGATATTAGTAATGCTTGCAGAAGTAATTTTGATCCTAATGGTAAAATACTAGGAACCAGATCAGAAAAATATAAATCTATTATCGGTCCTCTATATTTTAATCAACCGAACTATTTTGAAACACCAAAGAGACCAAAAAAAACCTTAGGTAAGGGATTATTCAAAGAAGTGAACAATCGTCCCATTGATTATATTTATTGGGATAATGCTAATGAATTAGTTGATAGGTTAAAATTGTTAGTAGCGTCTCAAACAGCAGGTCATACAAATCACACAAACGAAATTGTCTCCATTTTAGAAGAATTACGAGAAGCGAATATAATTTATTAAGAAAATGACTCTAGACAAGTTTGGTCGTCATATAATAAAACATAACCAAACATCCGATCATAATATCCAAAATGAGCCGCATAATGTTTTTTAATAACATGTTTTATAGTCATATTCTATCATTTTAATCAAGTAGAGTTGTAGAGCATAAGTTTTTGTTGCCTGCAGACAAAACCACATATTCGTTTCCATTAAGAATGGGTGTAATTGAAAGAGTACTTATTAACATTGACAATGTGGTATTGAACATAAATGGAAAACCTTACACTAGCAATGATGCTATTAATTGTCTACTTAAAATGGGGGATGTTATATCTTTTGAATTAAATAATCAGCAAAACAGTTTCGCTAACAGATTTCATAAATTATTTGCTGAAATAGTAGTTAAATGTCCTATTAACATTGAAACTAACTCAGTATAAAAAAAAAATGATTCGACAGAAGTCAACAAAAAATGTATCCCATCTTCTACAAAATCAGATATAGTATCAGAGCTACATAAACCAGCAAGAATCAAAAAAACTATAGAAATACCTTATGGTTCTCATGAAATTAAGAAATTGGTAGGATATCTGCAAAAGAAAATATCACTAGACACAAACAGAGTAGATCTAATCTTAGAAATAAAAGCTAATAATAATACACAGAAATGTGAAGTCACATCAAGTTTTGAAATAGATTTCACTAAATCGGACAGTATTGCTCACATGCTTGGATTCTCACCTAAAATTCTAAAGGCTTCAAAAACCTATGAATCTGATTAAAATGTTCAAGTAATAGATAGTACCAATATTCAGATTGAGTGCAATATTATCACAGGATCATACAAAGATGGCGTACCTGCTCGCATACTTTAAGAAATACAGATTTCTGTCGAACCCGGATTTAGATTTATAAACACACCTCCGAATCCTTTATATTTATTTATCAACTGATCGTAAGATTAATATCAATCTCATCAATCAAGACGGTGAGTTGATTGATTTCGGGAGCGAGCGATTTACAGTGTATTTAGAACTAAAACAATATGGTTTTAAAACTTAATTGTCAACAATCAAATTATTATAAGAAGAGCGGTTGCGGGTTTGATGTATCATTTGTGAATAATAGTCGGCATCGCGCTGAACAACGTCTCACGCCAGCTGAAACATTGTTTTTAAAATCTATTGGTTTAAAAGTTATTACATCATGTCCGAACAACAATTAAATATTTTCGAAAACGTTAATTTTGATGAAACAATTAATAGAAATGACGTTCATACATATTTACCATACGGTTCACCTACTTATGGCCTTTCCGACGAGGTTCGAATACCGATTCAAAGCCAAGATTTAATCACAGCCACGTATGATAGTTCTATCTATATTGAGAACAGATGAAACTCCTGCAGGAAAACATGCACTATAACAAAGAATTTCCCTTGCTTCCTGTTTGAAGAAATAAGATACGAATTAAATTGACAAAAAGTTGATATGTGTAGATTGCCAGGTATAACATCATCAATAAAAGGATATCTATCATATACACCTTACGAAAATACCGCCTTAAGCATTGCAGGATGGGCTCATGATGGAAAGTTATCGATAGTACACGATAGTACTGAAACAAAGGAAAAACACTTTTCTGTGAGTGTTCCGCTTAAACATTTATTTGGATTTGCTGAAAACTATAATCACGTTATCTTCAATATGCGGCAAAAGTTAATTCGTATTCGAACTGATTTGGATTGTTATAAGGGTGGAGGAAGGGGAATTATAACTGTAACAAAAATTGCTTGAAAAGTTTCACATTTAACTCTAAGTGATAACGCAAAAATTGGATTGCTTAATAATTTAAACCAAAATGCTACAATTAATCTACCAATGGGAAATATATGAAGTGCCTGCTCTTAAAGCAACAAAACTTGATATATGGCCGGTCAAAATATCAACGCAATTAGAAAAACCTCTATGGATAATTGTGGCATTTCAAAAAAGTATGAAGAACTCTAAAGATGATGATGCAAGTCAATTTAGTGATGCTGATATTACAAACATTAAGCTTCATCTCAATTCGTAGAGCTATCCATACGAACCGATGCATACGGATTTTTCCAAAAACAAATATATTGTAGCCTATCAAAATTACATAAATTTTCAATCTAGCTACTACAACAAAGGAATTAGGGAACCATTATTTAACTATGCTGAATTTAAAAATGTCCACTGTTTGTAATTGATTGTTCTAGACAAAACGAAAATTTAAAATCATCAACTGTTGATATTAAACTGGAAATTGAATCGCTGAAGAACTTCGAAACAGGAACTGTTGCCTATTGTCTCATCTTACACGATGCGATTATGCAATATAATCCACTTACAGGAGATGTTAAAAGATTGTAAATAACAATAGTTTGTAAATAATAAAAAATGTCTATAAATAAGTTGACTTTTATACTTTCCTCTTATTATCAAAGATGAAGTTGGGCCGACAAAGCTGTCAATTACCTATATTAAATTATGATGTTCATGATAAAACAAAAAGTGCGAAACGTGGTGTTTTGCTACCAGATAGTGTGCGGGGTATAATATGTGGAACATCCAATTGTGGCAAAACGAATGTTATGTTAAATCTAATTACAGACATTAATGGGTTAAAATTTAAAAATATATACGTATATTCAAAATCGTTGAGTCAAAGTAAATATAAGTTTTTAAATGAAGTACTTAAACCCATAAAAGAGATAAATTATTACACCTTTAGTAACTGATGATATAGTGGCGCCGGAAAAACCACATTCTATATCTATATTTGATGATATATCATGTGAGAAGGAAGATAACGTTAAGGCATACTTCAGCGTGGGTAGACATAATTTAATCGATTGTTTCTATCTCTGTCAAACGTACAGCAAAATACCAAAACAACTTATCCGAGATAATGCAAATTTAATTATTTTATTAGAACAAGATGATCTTAATTTAAAACATGTGTATGACGACCACGTTGGTTGCAATTTAGATTTTCAACAATTTCGAGAAATGTGCGCTTGGATCCCATCGTCACATAGCTTTATGACGATTAATAAAGATGCGGAACTCAATAAAGGTCGATATCGAAGAAAATTCGATGAATTCATACATATTTAACACTAAACAATAGAGGTTTTATACAGCTTTTGTAACAGTTTTAAAACAGTATAAAACAGGTTTAAAAACAGGTTTGAAACAGGTTTTCAAGCAAATATGGATTTTAAAGCTCGAAATGCTATTAAACAGAAATATAACGCTTTAAAATACAATCGCATTGCTAGTGAAAAACAATTTGCTGATACTTATCAACCATTAATAGAACCACTTACTGACATTGCCAGTAAAATTAATAAAAAAGTAATGAATTAACGAATATTAATGTTAAAAAGATGAATCTAAACGAAAACAATCATCAACACCAAGATCAGAAAGTAAGATACCAAGGTTAGATTTTGTAACACCTTTTGGTAGAAATTATGGAAGAAAATATTCTACTTCGCCAGAATTTTTAGATTCCTACGAGATTGCTAATTATCATCCTGAACAATACGAATTTCATCATGGTAATTAAAAATTTACACTAAAAATGTTAAGTAACAAATTATAATAATGAATATGCAGGTTAATAATTCAGAAGAAATATATGTACTGCTAAGTTACGGAAGAGGTTTAAGATTTCCATATCAGCATCTATTGAAAAATCAATTGCATGGTAAAAATAATAACATAATAAGACCGGAAAAACAAATTGTTAAGAAGTTATTGTTAAAGTTTTTTAATAAGGCTGGGAAAAAACAAATTGTTAAGAAGTTATTGTCGAATTTTTTTCTTATCAGCATCGATTCATTCAACTTAGTTAATAATGATAAGGTAAAATTGTGGAAGTGCTATTCAAATTTTTCTTATCAACATACGTAGTGAGAAAAATATTATTATTCAGTCTTTTTAATTAGCAATGATAAGGTAAATTAGAAAAATTCTTATTAGTACGGAAGGAATTTTCTTATCAACATCTATGTAACCGTGTTAAATTTTATTGAAGTGGAAGACTACAAGCTACATGGTTTGGTGCGGTGCCGATACGACGGACGGCATTTTATCAAGAGCTCTCGAATAGCGATCCATTACTGGAAAGCACACAAGGAAGAGATGCTTAAACGTCAGGTAAGTATCTATTTTTTTACATTTAAGTAAATATTATTTCTATCTTAAACTTAAGTATATTATATGTGTTTTTTTCTGCAGCTACCTTCATCGTCGTCGTCGTCGTCGTCACCACCGCTACCACCATCACCACCACCGCTATCATCATCATCCACATCACAGTCTTAATGATAACGTAAATAATTTTTTATTTTTCACTGAAGTAAATATAATCTCTTGTTTTTGTTTTAGAGCATTCCGCATCTCTATTAATATGTAAATTACATACATTATAAAATAAAAATATGTTTATTATTGCTAATTTTTTATTACATTAATAAGATTATCATCATTTTTTTTACAAAAAGTTAAATTTTTATTTTTTACATAGTTATTACAAACTAACGTTTTTATCTTCTATTAACACTAGTTTTGAAATCAATTGCCACAGTTGTTGCAAAATACTTTCGTTTGGACAAATTATTTTAACAATTTCTAATTTATTCGAATCTGCAGTTACTAATTTATTAATAAATTCGTTGTATTGATAATAACGATATTTGTTGAAAAAATACAATAATCTATCTGTATTTCGAAATACTCCAGAAATTTGTGTAGGAGATCCTTCAAATTCTTTTTCTCGATATCCATATTTGCAGGGTTGGTAAGTACATTCATTTAATTCGAGAAAATAGTTGTCATCGTAAAAAATAAATGTGCGACCGTTGTATGAGTTTACTGCTGCTGTAATTTTAAATTTTGCATTAATTCCAAAATCACCTTGCTTTTTCGAAATCCATCTATTAATTTCAGTACAGGGTATGACATCATATAAACATCATCTGTAATAAAAAACACAATTTCTCCGCTTGGTCTTCGATATATAGCGTCAATTTGCTGAAAATTTGTTGGTAAAAAGTTTAACCAATCAGTGTAAACCTTGCCCAAGTAATCGGTTGATTATCGGACAAAGTTTTAAGGCGATCACCCTCTTCTCAGCTTGATCTGGGGGTAGATGGAATTCACCCTGTTGATCTACGCTTACCGAGGTAACTAACACGTCCACCGTGTCAAGTTCTACGGAAGGTAGTTAAGAATGACCAGACTTTTTGAGAATGATAATTTTATTAATAAATCGCAATGTTTATATACACTGAAATTGTGACGTAAATTATGAAAAATATGCATTATCTAGTAACCTACATGCTATTATTGCGTTTTGCTGAATCCGTTTGTATATTGCTTTTAAGCTTGTTTCACAACTATTACTAAATTACACTATTTGAAATAAGTAGTACGACAATAATTTTCGTATGTTTAAATTAACTTTAAACATTCTGCCCATTCTCTAGGTCAGAATAGGATTTGATGTTAAGGGGTTGAAGTTCGATTGCATCTGTAGTTGATGCTGCTGTCCCGTCCGATCTCGTTTGAGTTTGTCTCAGCCGTCTTTTCGACCGATACAGATGTAATCCCCGATGATTGCTGCAATTGTTAATAAAATTCCGGTAGTGATGCTACTGGTTGCTACTGAATGGTGTCGCAAAGATGCCCACGTTGACTCTTGCAAGTCGAGTTGAATTTTTCTTCTGCTTGTTGAATATTGTTTACTTCGTCAGATAGTTTAAATACCGGCTCGTGTGAAAGTTGGGTTGGTGAATAACGCTCCAACGTGTTATTAATGGGCATATACATGGCCTTGGAGTAGCTTGCTATGACTGGAATACTGTTCTTTTGATGAGCTGCCAATATGTTTTGCTTTGTCTGTATATAGCAGTCTTGAGTTATTTTAATGATTCCTGTTTGATTTATAGGGATATCTTGTCTATCTCCATTGCAAATGAGTGCTATTTTAGTAGGGGCTGAAGTAATAAATAGCCAAGTGTTGAGCATGTATAGCTGTTTCCATACTATTCCGTCGTTTATTTTTCCCTTTTGAACACTGCACTTAACCGGATCTGATCTTTGGTAAATTTCGTCAATGATGCAATTCGGACTTGTTTCAAGGTTTTTATCACTGCTGGAGAACAAATAAATTTGTTTTTTGATACAGTTATGCAGTTTTTGAATTCGTTGTCACTCATTGTGAAATATAATTGAGAGTTGTAGTCGATAGCAATTAGTTCCTTTGCGATGCTTAACGACCAAAAGGATCCATTTTCTATTTTTACTGGAATTGGTGTGGCTTGGATTATATCGTAATCTGAGATGTCGATTATAAGAAATAATCCATAAACATGAAAGCAGTCTTCATCTTGTTCCATAGTGGCTTGCATTATGGGAGAGTTGAAAATTCGTAAGTTGTGTGTTAGCTTAGAGTTGGCTTGTTCAATGATGCTACTGATTTGAGTAGGTGATAAGATATCTATGAGCGACCCTTTGCCGTGGTGGATTCTTAACAGCCTTTTGTAATACTTGTTGACTTCAGATATAAAATTGGATGCGACTTGATAAATGTTGAGCATGTGAATGCTTATTTTGTTCTCATCTACGGTCTTGAACCATTTCTTCATCTCGTTGATGGCATCAATTCCTTCATTTAATCGCTCTCTAAAACGCTCCAGTTTGTTATTGATTTTAATTTCTGTGTTGTTGAATGATGCTAATGCGGACAGCATCAATTTTGCTTGTTGGTTTGAACTCTTGATTAACTTCTGCTGATTTTGTTCTAAGGAGTTGATGTTGGCGTAGACTTCATCGTTGACTCCAAAGATTGATGTTAATAAATCCCCTAGCAGGCCACGCTTGTGACGTTTTTGACTTACAAGTTGTATATCAGTTTGTATCCATTTAAATTCATCTTCTTGTTCTTGTAAATGGTGTGCCAACGCTTTGCACTGGGTTCCGTCTGACAATGATTTTGTTTCCTCACAAAAATCTTGGAACTGCTTGTTCACTGCGAATACCTTAGTTGCATCTGTATACAGCCTGCCTTTTTCGAATTTTACTTGAGTTCGAAACGTTCCTCTTTCGATGTTAGCCCATCCTATGTGTTCAATATATAGCCCGGGTTGTGGATAGCGTATTTCATGCTCTGCCCGACTGTTATAAGGCATACATGTGAGGAATAGTAGAAGATAGATTATGGTATGTCCTATACGAAGATTCTTCTTGCTTTTTACTTGAATTGTGTTAGTATTGACCCTGAGTTCTTCTTTAGGGGTTACTGGTACATCCACGTTTGTCGGCAATGGGATTAATTTTGTTATGCTTCGTTTAAAGCTGTTTCCATCTGCTTTTTAATTGTCACTACTCGTACTTTGTTGTCTGTCCGGGGTGAACTTCTGTTATTCGGGCCAATGGCCATTGGCTAGGATTGATGTCTTCTTTTACTAGTACAATTGCACCTTGCTTCAGATTGTCTTGGTTAGTCTGCCATTTGTAACGTTGTTGTAAACGACGAAGATACTCTGAAGACCAAGATTGCCAAAAGTCCCCTTTCATTTTTGTAATAGTCTCCATCTCGAAGATAAATTGTTCGTTATTGGCGTGGTGATTGGATTTGGAGGTGATACTATTTCTCTTCCTACGAGGAAATGTCCTGGAGTTAAAACTTCGACTTCCTGTTTTCCCAAATTTCATCCAATGGGCAGAGAGGGCGGGAGTTCAGGCATGCTTCTATTTGGTGTAATAGTGTTGTTAACTCCTCATATGTTAGTGTTGAGTTTCCAATTATTCGTTTTAGGTGATGCTTCATGGATTTCACTCCAGCTTCCCATAGTCCTCCAAAATGGGGAGTTGCAGGTGGAATAAAGTGCCATTGTGTGCCTTTCATGGCTATTGAGTTTTGAACTGTAGTTTCTTTAGTTAGCTGATAAATCTCTCTTTCTAGAATTTTACTGGCTCCCACGAAGTTTGTTCCATTGTCGCTATATAGATGTGCACAATGACCTCTTCTAGCGGTAAACCTTTTGTAAGCTGCCATGAATGCATCGGTGGTCAAGCTACTGACTAATTCCAAATGGATTGCTTTAGTTGAAAGGCATACAAATACGGCGATGTAACCTTTATATGATTTATGCCCTCTTCCTTTTAGTGCCCGTATTTGGACTGGTCCGGTGTAATCTACTCCTGTGTGAAGGAATGGTGGAGATGGCGTTGCTCTTGGTGCCGGTAAATTTCCCATTAGTTGGTGGGTGATTCTTGCGTTGTACCTTAGGCATTTAACGCATTTGTTGATATAGCTGCTAACTGCCTTTTTCCCATTTGTTATCCAATATTTTCTTTGTATATACGCCCGCGTTGCTTGGTTGGTGGAATGTAGAGTATTGTGGTGGGCATCTCTGATAATAAGTAGGGTTAGATAACTCGTGTGAGGTAGAATTATTGGATGTTTTTGTTGTATGACATTAGTGAATGTTCTAATCTTCCTCCAACTCTAAGAATGTTGTTTTTGTCCAAAAACGGAAACAGACTAACTAGTTTGCTGTTTTTGTGTACTTGATTATGTTTTTGGATGCTTCTTATTTCTGCATTAAAGAAGATATTCTGCGCAGTTTGTATGACTGCCGATAACGTTGTCTCCATTTCCTGTAGTGTTAGTTCCCCAAATTGTTTTGTTTCTTTTCTTGAGTTTGTTGCAAATCTCTTACAATATGACAGTACTCTGATAAGTTTGTTTAGAGATGAGAACCGTCTGATGAGCTCTTCATCGTTATGTTGTATTACGTGAGATGATACCTTTAAGTCTAATTGCGTTGCTTGCGTTCTTTGTTGAATTGGCCATTGCTCTTTATTTGTAATCCATGCAGGACCGGCCCACCATATGGTGTGGTTTTTTATTTTGGATGGATGTACTCCACGAGATATTGCATCTGCCGGGTTATCTTCTGAACGCACATGCCGCCAGCTTTCTATCGGTAATAATTTGTTTGTATCTGCCACTCGATTGGCAACAAATGTTTTCCATTTTGATGTTTCGCCCTTCAACCAGTCCAGAACGATCATTGAATCGGTCCAAGCATATATTGTGACCTTTGATATCCCTAATGTTGTTGTCGTCCTTTTTAATAGTTTTGCAAGTAGTACTGCTGCACATAGCTCTAGTCTTGGTAATGTAACCCTTGATCTTGCTGGAGCCACTTTTGATTTTGCTACCAACAGCGTGATTTTAGTTTTTTCTGTACGTCAACTGTTACTGCGTATATTACTGCTCCATAGGCCCTTTCTGATGCGTCACAGAAACCGTGTAGTTCTAAGAAGGCGCTTGTTTCATTGGAACAAATCCATCTAGGTATTTTAATATCTTCTACTGATTTCAAGCCACTGGCAAACTCTGTCCATTTTTACCAAGATCGCTAGGTATCGGTTGATCCCAATCTAGGTCTTGCATCCAGAGCTCTTGAATCAAACGCTTGGCGTTGATTGTTACGGGTGCTAACCATCCTAGCGGATCGAAAATTTTTGCTATTTCGGATAGAATGTTGCGTTTGGTGTTTTGATGTTGGTGGTAGTGTTAACCTTGAAACGAAAAGTGTCGTCGAATGGAGCCCAGTGAATTCCTAGTGATTTTCTTGTACCATCTTCGGTTATTTCTATTGCCGATTGATCCTTGTTTTCCTCTGGAATTGTTTGCAAGAGTTTCTTGCTGTTACTGCACCACTTGCGCAGGTTAAATCCTCCTGATTTAAGTAATGTTATTAGTTGGTTTTGTATGTCTCTGGCTTCGTTTATTGAATCTGCTCCGGATAAGAGATCGTCTACGTAGAAATCGTTTTCCAGTATGTGGGCTGCTTTTGAAAATTGTTCGCGATTGTCGGCTGCCAGTTGGTGAAGTGTTTTTATTGCTAGATATTGTGCAGGTGAAGTGCCATATGTGACCGTAGTTAGAGTGTATTCTTGAATTGGTTGGCTTGTATCAAACCTCCATAGGATTCGATGATACTTCTGATCTTCTTTAGACATTTTAATTTGGCGATACATTTTCTCGATATCTGCTGTAAAGACAATGTAATGTTTTCTCCATCGTAGAAGAATATCTGCTAGATCTTGTTGAAGTCTTGGTCCAACTAACATAGTTTCGTTTAGACTGACATTTGTTGATGTTTTGCACGATGCATCGAATACTACTCTCAATTTTTTGTTCCGTTGTCGTCCTTAAACACTGGCTGATGAGGAATATAATATTTTGTTTCTTCGTCCTTATTTGTTACCTTCTTCATATGGTTCAGATTAATATATTCTTGTATAAAGGTATTGTATTCATTTCTCATCTGAGGATCCATGCTGAGTCTTTTTTCTAGTTGGAAAAGTCTAGCTATTGCTCGATTTCTCGAATTTCCAAGAGGTTTTGGTTCTGGTTTAAACGGAATTCTCACTGTATATGTTCCATCGCCATTTCTTTTTATTGTTTGTTTAAAGTGGTCCTCACACAATTGGTCATCTTGTGATAAGTGACGGTGTGTACTAGCCTCTTCGATTTCCCAAAATCTTGTTAATTGATTGTCTTCTTCAGCTCGATTGATTATGCTGAACACCTGAATTGGTTCTTGAGAAGTATGATGCAGGTTACCGGATAGTATCCATCCCAGCTCGGTTTGCTGTCCTAAAAGACCATTTTGGGATTTCCTAATTCCTTGCTTAATGATTTCTCCGAATTCTTGTGCTCCCATGATTGCGTCGATCGGTCCTGGTATGTCAAATGTAGGGTCAGCTAGTATGTAGTTTTGCCATTCTTTTATACTTTGGCCTGCGTTTTCGATTCTGCTTGATGGCATAGTTGATGTAAGTTTTGGTAATACAAGGAACTCAACGATTAATGAGTATGTTGTAGGAAACGTGGTTGAATTGATGTAGATACTTTCCATAACGCCGATTTTGGTTCTCCCCTAACCCAGTTATTTCAGCTTTAATTTTTGCTTTGGTAACCTTAGTCGTTGCGCTGCTTCTTCAGTTATCAACGCTGCTTGCGATCCTGGATCGATTAGTACTCGAAGGTATTCTTGCCCTCCAGAAACCGATCTTGCTTGGATTAAGGCTGTGGCCAACAAGGTTATGTTGTTCCGTTGATTTCCTACGTGGTTAATTGCTTTCGATATTTGTGCTGAACTACCTCGTTGGTTTGTTTTGCAAGATGTGTTGGTCTGAAGGTAGTTGTTCTATTTGAATTGTATGTCCTCTGCTCCCTATGTAGTAGGGTATGATGTGGTTGGTTACAAATGTGACATCGGTTTGGACTGTAGCATTGTTGTTCTGATGAGTGGTTTAAGCAGTTGTAGCAAATTCGTTTAGTGTAGGTAAGCTGGCATCTTTCGCTGTTCGATAATGTTTTGAATTTTACGCATTGTGTTAGGGCATGATCTCGGTTGCAACATGGGCATTGAGTTCTGCTGCTCATTCGTTGATATTCGTTTGTTTGTTTGTTGTCTGTTTTGATTGTTTCTAAAGATTGGAATCTTCGTTCTAGAAATTTCATCAGATCTTGAAGACTTTGTACTTCATGAGGCTTCTCCAAAGTTTGTTCGTACAATTTGTTTGTTTCATTGTCCCATTTCCGGGTGATGATGCGGATTATTAATGGACCCCATGATTCCGTATCTATGTGAAGATTGTTAATCGCTTCTAGGCACTCGTTTGTTATGTCGTACAATTTTCTGAGTTCGTGTGATGATTCTTTTTGGACAGAAGGCATGTCTAAGATTTTATCGATTAATTTTGATATTAGTAATCTATCATTTTGGTAACGTCGCTTCAAGATGTTCCACGCAGTTGCATAATTCCCTTCAGTGATTTGGAGGTGCTGAATGATGGTGCTTGCATCTCCTCTAATGTGAGTTTTTAAATATTGCATCTTTTCAATGTCGGTTAGAGACGTATTATTATGTATGACCTTCAGAAATACATCATGGAAGGTGGGCCATTCTTCATAGCCGCCACTAAATGTTGGTAGTGTTATCTTGGGAAGCGCGATGTTCGGCCTGGCTTGCCGCTGGACTGCTTGTATTTTGTGCCCCAAAGTTTCTGTGGTGTTTTCGTACTTATCTTCAATGTCTCCAAAGGTATTTTCGGTAAAATATGCATCTTGATATCCATCTTCATTGTCCATAATCTCTTCATGTAATGTCTGTATAAGTTCCCAATCTCTAGTTATTTTCCTTTGTAAAAATTCATAGCGTTGACTGTCTTTGTTTTCCATAACTTCTTGGTTAATTTGGATCAATGTCTTATGCATGCTGTTTATTCTCCATTCTTGCTGCTTTAATCGTTTCAATTGGTTTTTGTTGGTTGTGGTGGCGAGTTGTATTTCTTCGGTGTTTGATTTTTCTTCGGGGTGAGATTCATCAGTTGATTTTGGGCACGTGTTTAAGTAGTTTACTGCTTCTTCATGAATCATCTTCATCTGCCGGAAGTAGTTGGTTGTGAAATAAGTGTGTTGTAACATTTTTGTTGATATAAGTTTGTCGTTGTTGTGTACTGCTGTTTCCCATAGTTTTCTAGGTCCGACAAACGTTTTGAAATGTACGAAGGTGTCTTGCGTGATACGGAGTCCTTTTATTATTTGAATGTAACCTTATAATTTCTTGTCCCAGAAGTTCTTGTTGCTTGGCTAGCGCGTTGATTTTTCTACATCCATGTTGATGTTGTTGTTGTTGGTGCTGTTGTTTGACCGGCGACTGATGTCCGGGTATGTTGTTGATGGCGTTGATTCGTTTTATTGTTGCTCGAAGGACCAATGTAAACCTTGCCCAAGTAATCGGTTGATTATCGGACAAAGTTTTAAGGCGATCACCCTCTTCTCAGCTTGATCTGGGGGTAGATGGAATTCACCCTGTTGATCTACGCTTACCGAGGTAACTAACACGTCCACCGTGTCAAGTTCTACGGAAGGTAGTTAAGAATGACCAGACTTTTGAGAATGATAATTTTATTAATAAATCGCAATGTTTATATACACTGAAATTGTGACGTAAATTATGAAAAATATGCATTATCTAGTAACCTACATGCTATTATTGCGTTTTGCTGAATCCGTTTGTATATTGCTTTTAAGCTTGTTTCACAACTATTACTAAATTACACTATTTGAAATAAGTAGTACGACAATAATTTTCGTATGTTTAAATTAACTTTAAACAATCAGTAATAATTATAGGTTCTTGATATTTATTTTCTTCTATTTTACTTATCCAAACATACTCTTTGTAGAAAATATATTTAAATTCATTTACTATTAAAAATGTATCTAGATGTTCTTGAATTTTACATAAATCAGGATAAGATTTTTTTTTGGGCTTCTTGTAACTACAGTTGACTTCACCGTCGGCTTCGGATGTTTTGTAGTTTTTGAAGGTTTCACGTTGTATAAACTTTGAACAGCTAATTGATCGTCAACAGGTAATTGATAGTTGCTGAAATGAAACGACGAGGATGATGAAGGTTCGTGATAGTAAGCAAACATTAATGCATTTTCATCGTGTGAATGATCAATACCAATTGCTTGTCCTATTTCATGTGCTAATACAAGAACCAGGGAATGTTTATTTGATAAAAGCGTAAGTTCTTCGTTCCAATTACGAGCAATATTAATGTGCACTTCCGCTGCAGCGCTATTATCTGAAGGAGGAAAAAATGCGTGACCTAAGACACCATCTGCAAATGAGTACGGACATCTTTTAAATGATCTCTTCTTTTGAATGAAATAATTATGTTCGGATTAGTAAAAGAATGTTTAAATTTAATATCTCCATATTTTTCCCACAAATTAAACGCCGCTTGTGCAACCGATATTTGTTTATTATTTCCTCCAGGGAAATTCCACTTGACAACATCTAACGTCCAACGCGTTTTTCGAATAGTATATGGAACTATATCAGCAACCCCGCATCTGGGGGATTCCATTAATTTTTTAGTTTCTTCATTCAATGTTGTGGTAATTGTTAAATTGTAAAACTCTTGAAATTTATTTAATCCAAATTTAATGTAGAAAAATTTTTACTTGACAAAGATAAGGATTCGGTTTCAGTAGTATCAAGATATCCATATGTTTCTAAAAAAATTTTAGTTTGTTCAAAATCATCGCAACACTCTTCTTCATTGATAAAGAAAAACAGAAACAACGATATTACCACCGCATTCATTGATAACAACATCTTTTATACTAATTAAAGACGGTTTTATATTTTAGTTTTATTATAGAACATTTTTTAAAATCTAAATGGTGCGCGCGCGAGTGTCTGCGGTTTTCCTGCGGATATAACGATGCGTGATTATAAAATACTTTTAATTAGATTAAAAGAATAACTATCAGTTATTTTTAGAACAGTGTAATCGAGATGTATAAAAGGAATTGTTTTATTTTGAGAATATGAATTGTGAAAAAGAAATGGCAGGGGAAAGTTTAAATATATTTGATAAAGCTCTCAGTGTATGTGGAAAAGCTTTCAAAATATTATCTTCAAAATCAGATTTAGTGCAATGCAAAAAATGGATGAGCCGGGTAGAAACGAATATTCGTTTATGTAAAAAAAGTATTAAAAACCAGCATATTAAATGTGGGGGAAAAAAGACATTTAGAAACGTTGCAAGGACATTTCAAAAGGTTTAAAATCCTATTTGAAGTAAAGTGTAAAACAAAACAAGGCGGAGGTTTGAGAAAAAACAAAATAGAAGCGATCGAGTTATATGGAGAGAACTGGATTCTGCATTCAATGGTCGAGTAAGAACAGGAATTATTGTTAATTTAACTGTTAAATATTGCAAACAATTCTTAGAAGAATGTTTCTATTTAATATATTCAAGATTACGTAATGTTCAAAAAAATTAAAGTCACAATTAAATTAAATGTAGCACTCTGTGCGGAGTTTGTTCGTAAAAGCGGAAATGAAATTGTTTTCGATAAATTTTGGTTTAATACGAAAAACCATGTGTTTGTATATATAAATCTATTAAAGAGTGAACTTCGAAATTGGTACAGCGATAATATAATCGATTATATTCTAAAAAAATTAAGTGATTTCTCTGAAAAAGGAAGCGGATGGGCCTTAAGTGAAATTATCTCCTTAGCTGTCAATATAAACAGCTGCAATGATTTTTTAACGGATCTTCATATGTGGAGTTGCCGATGGAAATTAAACATAGAAAAGCGTGCATTAATGTAAAAATAACGATCAAGCCTATTTCGCATGAACTATTGTATCATCGCTCTATCCGGTGCAAAAAAACTCAGATAGAACATTTATCCGCACTACAGTGATGTGTTAAATTTAAAAGATATTAACTTTCCAATGACAATTCCTCAGATAAAGGTTTTTCTAAGAAACAATTTTAATATAACAGTTAATGTATACTTAATGGAGCAAGATGTAGACACTCATAAGTACAAGTTTCTACCAGTTTTTCTCGATGCGAACGTTGGAAATAAACATCATATAAATATACTTATGTTTGAAGATTCTATAAATGTTAACAATTTCCATTACTGTTGGATTAAAAATTTATCCCGCTTAATTCACACATCAGTAACTAAACATAACCGAAAGTTGCTTGTGTGTGAACGCTGTCAACAATACTTTCACAGCAACGATAAATTTGAACAACATAAAGTAGACTGCCAATTAATAAATAATACTAAAATGATTTTACCAGTACCAGAAAAGGCAAACTTAAAGTTTAAAAATTATGTAAACAAACAAGCCGTTCCATTCGTCATATATTGTGATTTAGAGTGTTTACGAGTTAAGTGCGATAATGAAGATAATAACAAATATCAAAAACATGAACCGTATAGCATTGGATACTACTTTCACTGCGCGTTCGATGAATCGTTGTGCTATTATAAAAGTTATAGAGGAAAAAACTGTCAGGAATGGTATGTAAATCAATTGTATGAAATTGCGTTAAAACTACAGATTCGATTTGCAACTGTAATACCTTTAGATTATTTAACAAACGAAGAAACCCTTCATTTTTCTACTAACCAATGGTGTCATATATGTGAAAATAAGATTCTAGAAACTCAAATAAAAGTTAGAGATCATTGTCATTTTACCGGAAGGTATAGAGGCCCTGCTCACCAGTGGTGTAATTTAAAGTTTAAAAGGAAAAAAGAAGTGCCTGTAATTTTTCACAACTTGTCAGGTTATGATTCACACTTTATAATAAAACAATTAGCTAATCAAATTTGTGGAGATATATCGCTATTACCTGTAACTAAGGAAAACTATATTTCTTTTTACTAAAAAAATAGAAAAAGTAAATTTTAAATTTATTGATTCTTTACGATTCATGAACAGCTCTTTAGACAAATTAGCATCATTTTTAGCTAAAAGTGATTTTAAAATTTTGCAAAAACATAATCGATTTGGCAGTCTAAGCGATGAAAACGTTATTAACACGTAAAGGAATTTATCCTTATGATTACATGTGTAATTGGAATGTTTTTAATGAAAATCAATTACCAGCAAAAGAAAAATTTTATAATAAATTACGTGATGCTTATATATCAAATTCAGATTATGCGCATGCTACAAACGTATGGAAAACGTTTAATATACAAACCTTAGGAGAATATAGCGATATATACTTAGAAACAGATGTACTTTTACTTGCTGATGTGTTTGAGAAGTTTCGTAGTAGTTGTAGGAAGACATACAATCTCGATCCGGCGTGGTACTTTACAATCGCAGGATTCGCATGGGATTGTATGCTTAAATATACAAATATTAAATTGAAACTGCTAACAGATATTGATATGTTGTTATTTTTCGAGAGAGGTATTCGAGGTGGATTAAGTCAATGTAGTACTAGATATAGCAAAGCAAACAATAAGTATATGAAAAATAATTACAATTTAACCGAACCTTCAACATATTTGTGCTACTGGGATTTTAATAACCTTTATGGAATGGCCATGAGTCAACCATTACCGATTTCAAATTTTGAATGGTTAACGGAAGATGAAATCGTAAACCTAAATGTTGCACAACTTGCAGAATCTGAAAAATACGGATACATGTTAGAAGTGGATTTGAAATACCCTGATTTTGCATGATTTACACAAATATTTACCGTTTTGTCCAGTGAGTGAAAATTCGCCTGGTTCAACTCATAAAAAATTGATGGCAACTTTTCATAAAATAGAAAGATATGTGCTCCATTATCGTAACCTGAAGCAATGTTTACAAGCTGGTTTAGTATTATTAAAAATACATCGAGCAATTAGATTTAGACAGTCAGCATGGTTAAAACCATATATCGATCTGAATACTGAACTAAGAAAAACACGAAAAATGAATTTGAAAAAATTTATTTAAGCTTATGAATAACGCAGTTTTCGGAAAACTATGGAAAACGTAAGAAAACACAAAATAGTTAAGTTGGTTACTCGTTGGGATAAAAGATATGGAGCAAATTATTATATTTCACGTCCTTGTTTTCATAGTTTGACGATTTTTGATGAAAACACTTTAGCGATTGAAATGAATAAGTCTGAGATTAAATTTATGAAACCTCTATACGTTGGAATGAGTATACTAGACATTTCAAAAAATATTTGTATACGATTTTCATTATAATTATGTTTTACAAAAATTTTCAATCGATAATTGTAAACTACTGTACACTGATACCGATAGTTTGATATATGAATTTCAATGTGAAGATATCTACAAGATATTGAAACAAGATTTAGATAAATTTGATACGTCTGATTTTGAAGAAAATAATGTATACAACATACCGAGAGTTAACAAAAAATTATAGGTAAACTCAAGGATGAGAACAATGGAAAGATCATGACTGAATTTGTGGGGCTTAAATCAAAATTATACAGTATTAAAGTGGATGGTGAAGATGTTATCAAGAAAGCTAAAGGTGTTGTTGACTGTGTATTAAAAAGACTATAACTTTCGAAGACTATAAAAATGTTTGAGAAACTGTTCAGAAAATATATCACGTGTGCAAAATCACATAAAATCATCAGCTCACAATGTATTTAGCACTCATCAAAAAAAGATAGTTTTATTATCAGATGATGATAAACGATTCATTCTTTCAAATAACATAGATACGTTACCATGGGGACATTATTTGTTAAATGAATAGTATATAGTTCTTATCATGATATTAAATAAAAAATGTATGTATATACACATTCTTTTTACTAAGCTAATTACTGAATTATCAATAAAACAGGAAGTAGTTAATTAAATCGCCTACTATATAACGACTAAACTAATTTTATCTCAGCACAGTTCAGAAGTTGTCTTCGTTTAATAGCGAAAACGAAAAAATGACTTCATTTTGTTACACGTGCAATAAGTATTTTTGCTTCTGCAGCAAATCTGTTGAAGTTCATAATACCGATTCCGAGCTATGTTGTATGGAATCAATACCGGAGAGCGCGTAAGTTTTTATTTTATTGAAGAATATCCTTTATCTTTCTGCTTCTGCAGGAAATCAATTGAAATTCAGAATGTTAATGCTACACAGTCAGCGCAGACTAATAATAATGTGTAAGTATTTTATTTTCATGAAAACAATTTTTTAACAAGTTTTTTCTTTTAATTAGAATGCAAAAAACTAAGGAAAATCTTATTATCCGCAGTTACCTACAGAGAGGTAATATTAGAGATAACCCATATCAACATAAAAGATGCGTTCCAGGTATATTAAAAAAACGTACAAATTGTAACAATTAATTCTTTAAAAAAAAATATTTTTCAAATTTCTTACTTACTCTTGGATGTTTTAATCAATTTTAATTTTGACTTGAGAATGATGCATATGCATCGAAACCCGGTCGTCTTTAGCCAGTTATTTTACTAATAAATAAGGAATAGGAGTACTTCCACATGTGTTTTTAATTCTTTATTATCATACACCACAGTTATTATAATACATTATTTTTATTAATACAAGATTTTTTCGTTTTTATTGCAAACAATAAAATGTTATCATTTATTTATCTCAATTTTAATTTTAATTTACAATCATTACAATTTCGAATTCAAGGTGCGGGAACCATCGATGTGAACTCGTAATTCTGGTAAATTCCAATGTTCTTCGCACAAACGGTACGTTTGCATTTCTTCGTCGTTTCTCACATCCAGAGGTAATTTATCCCACGCTTCATGGATTTCCGTATGATTAGTATTAGTTTTTAAATAAGCCGGCCGGAGGTAGCCACATCAAATTAAATTCATTCATCTTTTTCAATTCACCCAGTTCTCGATGTTAATTTATCGCTCTTTCCGTTTTAGTTTCTCAAATCAAGTGTGATGGGTTCATGTAATGAGTAGTATTTACATTTATTGAACAGTTTTGAGGAAAACACTTAACATTCAATACAATCTGTTTAGAGGAAATTCATAAACTTTAGTTTTCTCATTGGCGCCATATATAGTTACAATCGGTTTCTCAACACCTACGATTCCAAAACTTTGTAATGTAATTTCGAAATATCCTTTGCCACATACACAGTGGTAGTATCATCATCGTTTTGATGATGATCTCCATGTATATGTCGTCCAAACTTATCTAACGTCATGATCAACTCAACTAATTCCTCACACCATCATACACTTCAATAAAAACCTCGCCCACAATCAAGCATTCACCCTCGCTCAAGCATGCGCCCCCCGCTCGGCCCCCGGCCCTCGCTACACGCCAACGTGATCGACTAGTCACGCCTACTTTACGTGTGTCAGCCAATCACAACGCAAACATGGCCGAATGCATAGCCAATCACTATCGTTAACGTGGTAGCCAATCATAGAACTCAACCAATCACAGACGACGACATGGCCGACAAGTTACGCCTACTTTGCCCCAACCACAACCAATCACAATCGCCAATGCCGCGCCCTCTCACTTCCTACAACCAATCGCAAGCGTGTATGCCACGCCCAACTTCCTGTTGTTGCGGGTTGCATACCCGGTAGGGGAATTTGAGCCAGAACGTACATAGATCATCTACTAAGGTTAGATTTTGTAACACCTATGGGGTTGACATAGCAACCCCATTCTAACCAATTCTACATCCGCGTATTACGTATGTAGTAAACGCGGAAACAATAACATACAATTGCAAGTAAGCAAGTGCAAATTCAGCTTTCTTAACGGCCTTGCTTATTAAGCACACTAACCTACTTTGCATGTATAAAACGAAGTAGGTACAACAACACAAATCAATTCGTCTCACAGTTCAGTTCAATTCAGTGCAGTTCCAACGGAATAATGAGTGCAGCCGAGAAGCCAACAAGTCACCGCGATAGCATCAAGTAAAGACCGGCCGAAGCTCGAGTTCATCGGTGCCGTTCATTCCGGACCACCGTCCTCCGCAAGACACACAACACTGGAATATCAGGTGACATCGCATAGCACGTAGTACGCCGATTACTACATGCTGACAACAACGTTTCCATTCATCATTAGAATTAGTATAGCTCGACCACGCTATGTACAATAATAAACTATGCTAAATTCTACTCGAACGAATCCTTTCTCTGATCCAAACCGGCGTTTAGAGTAATAATCCCTAAACGCCACAGTGGTGACCCCGACGTGATGAAATCAGAGGAAGACCAACGTTCAAGGAGAAGCAATAACAACGACAACAGGTATAATCGCAAAATTTTTTTATACCTACGCTATAACATGGACGACATCCACTAGGCCCGCTACGCCCGCTGCCGCCCCAACCACCGCCCGGCAACTCCCGTCAACGACAACACGTACGCCACATCCAGCCTGCCATGACGACATCCGCCAAAACAACACGTGCCACCGCTGCGTCCGCCATGGACATCGTCGGCACCGATATTCTTCTCCCGCATTCAACGATGTAACGCACATCAACTTGGGCTGATGGGGTACAGACAAAGCCGTTTCGTCAATCCCATCGCCCAACAAACAACCCGCACAAGACGAAACGCCGCATTCGCTGCATCATTTCACAAACGCATCAACCGCTGCACCATCCCCTCTAACGCTACAAACGCTGCATCATTCAAAATCGCCACATTTGCTACTTCAGACGACCTATCGATCAAGGACAAACCTACGTCTCGATATGACAGAGCTGTTCGCGATCACGCACACACGTCACGGAACCCACAGGTCCAAATCTTCGACGTACATTCGCGCTGGAGCCGCATGCTCGCCCACACACTTCACGAAGCTTGGACGCCTAGTTCTGACGTTTATTCGCCTATCACATACAGAACGCGCAGAGAAACCTGCTCGCGCACACAAGCTGTCCAATACAGCGCACACAAGCTGTCGAATACAGCACACACAAAGCACAATATCGCCTCTGGAGCAGCAACATCAACACAACAAAAAGCAGCAACGACAAACCTCTCAATTGCAGCATCCGCAACAGCAACAAAATGCGCACACAAAAGATCGACACTTTGTTCGCAATTTCTGGCCCACAAACCTCCGACACGTTTTATCGTGGACTCATCCACTAAGGAGGGACCCCTGTGGGGTTGACATCGCAACCCCATTCTAACCAATTCTACATTCGCGTATTACGTATGTAGTAAACGCGGAAACAATAACATACAATTGCAAGTAGGCAAGTGCAAACTCAGCTTTCTTAACGGTCTTGCTTATTAAGCACATTAACCTACTTCGAATGTATAAAACGAAGTAGGCACAACAACAGAAATTAATTCGTCTCACAGTTCAGTTCGGTTTATCAATTCAGTGCAGTTCCAACCGAATAATAAGGGCAGCCGAGAAGCCAACAAGCCACCGCGCCAGCATCAAGTAAAGACCGGCCGAAGCTCGAGTCCATCGGTGCACCTAATTCCGGGCCACCGTCGTCCGCAAGACACACAACACCAGAATATCAGGTGACATCGCATAGCACGTAGTACGCCGATTACTACATGCTGACAACGTTTCCATTCATCATTAGAATTAGTATAGCTCGACCACGCTATGTACAATAATAAACGCTGCTAAATTCTACTCGAACGCAACCCTTTCTCTGATCCAAACCGGCGTTTAGAGTAATACACCCTAAACACCACACACCTTTTGGTAGAAATTATGGAAGAATATATCCTACTTCGCCAGAATTTTTAGATTCCTACGAGATTGCTAATTATCATCCTGAACAAAGTGTTGAAGATAGCATTAACATTGGTGTAAATAATAAAACTGCAACTATTTTGGATACGCCAGCGGGTGATTTATTCTTAGAACAATATCTCGAGTTACCTAGAATATACGTAGATAGAATGATTAAAAATTCTGATAACACTATTGATCATACTTATGGTATTCACTACAACGTTGAAGCTGATACATGGATGATTGGTAAAACGTCTATTAATATTGTTGGTAAAGATTTAGTTGTTGGCAATGTTAAATATGAAGGCACTCCTGGATTATATGAATCACTTGTTATGTTAGATCCAAATAAAAACGTTTTAACATCAAATGATGAAACAAATTATAAATAAATATTGATACAAACAAATGCAGTTCGACGTTTTAATAATCCTAACGAACAGTTAAAAGGAAGTCGAAGTAGAAAATACATTGAAGTTATCAAACCATTGTTAGCAACGACTACTCAATCATCTTTAAATTCTAAAGAAGGTTATGGTTTATTTAAAAAAGCTAATTCAAAAATATTTACATTGAATACAAATATTGGAACAACGTACACGAATTGATTGATAAATTACAAATTTTGTGGGCTGAAACGATGGCTAGGAACACAAATCTTGATAATGAAACTATTTCAATCGTTGAAGAACTGAATCAAGATGGTTACATTGAAAAGCCACGCAATTTTTTAAACGTCTCAACTCGTAGTCTTACCTTTTATATAGAATGTTTCACAAAAATGATAAGTAATAATTAAAATATCTTTGAAACAAAACATGAAGTTGCAACAGCTATGAAATCAATTTTAAATAACACTTTGAAAAGGATTCCTAAAAATCTACACACTGATCAAGAAACTGAATTTTATAATCAGGAATTTTCAAATTTAATGAAGAAATTTAATATTAATCATTGCTCAACATACAGCGTAAAGAAGGCTAGCATTGCTGAACGAGTAATTAGAACTCTGAAAACAAATTTGTATAACATGTTCAGTATGCGTGGAAAATTTAAATCGATTGATGCCTTAGATGAAATTACATTTCAATACAAGAATAGCAGACATCACACTATTAAGATGAAACCAATTGATGTTACACCTCTAAAAAAACTGTTTATATTTGATTCGATAAAAACGTTTAAGAAGAAGAATAACCTTAAAGTTGGCAATATGGTACGAATAAGTAAAAATAAGAATATTTTCTCAAAAGGTTACACACCTAACTGGTCTACAGAACTGTTTAAAATTAAAGAAGTTAAAATTACACAACCAAAAACACACCTTATTGAAGATCTTCATCATCGTCCATTTTAGGAGGATTTTATCAATTTGAACTTAAAAAAACCAAACATTCGGATGTGTATTTAGTTGAAAAAGTGCTTAAGCGTAAAGGAAATAAGCTTTGTGTTAAATGGTTAGGATTACTCAAAATAATTTATTATAATAACTATGTACGATAATAAAGAATTAATTGTCACGTTTTCTACGTATTTGTAATACACCTGGAACGTATCTTCTATCTTGATACGGATTATCTCTGATATTAGCTCTCTGCCGCTAACTGCGGGAAACAAGATTTTTTCTTATTTTCTTGCATTCTAATTAAAAGAAAAAACTTTTATTTTAAAAAATTGTTTTCATTATCCGTACTACTTAGCGATATGTATTTCTGCATAATTATAATTGCTACTTAACATTTCGCTGCAGAGTTTTGAATTGTGTAACCATGATGAAATTCGTGAGTGTAGAATTTGAAAATACTCGCATTGATGGTATAGTTGAAGAAATGAAGGTTTTCACTACCTTCATTTTAACACAAAATTCGTTAATGCGATGCAATATTAAATTTATAATCCACGTAACCTATAGTGAAACAAGGAATTATATTCAAATAACAAAATCTGATGTAATAACGCCAAACCAACGTAGTCTGTGTGCAAGGCCGAATAAAGAAGCCTATATATTCGCGGATGTGGTTACTGAATTAGATCATTTAGCATTAGTATACGGAAACGTTGATGTTCAATACGTAAAATTAGAAGTTATTTAGAATTCAACACTGCAAATGTAAGTATTTTCCCGCTAAAAATTGTTTTTTTCAGACATTAAGATGTTTTATAAATTAGATATCTCCAAATAATGTTGCTTTTATATGTAAAAACGCATTTTTTATAATAATAATAAAACATTTACGTTAAAAAATTTTTTTTATTATTTCAAAAATAAAAAATCAAATGTTATCATTTATTTACCTCACTTTTAATTTTAATCTACACCCAATACAATTTCGAATTTGGGGTGCAGGACCATCGTTGTGAACTGGTGATTCTGGTAAATTCCTATGTTCTTCGCACAAACGGTACGTTTGCATTTCTTTGTCGTTTCTCATCTCCAAAGGTAACTTACCCCACGCTTCATGGATTTCCGTATGTTTAGTATGAGTTTTTAAATAAGCCTGAGGTAACCACATCAAATTAAATTCATTAATCTTTTTCAATTCACCCAGTTCTCGATGTTGATTTATTGCTCTTTCCGTAAAATAACGTACGCATAAACGAGAAGCTGATAAAAACTGATCTTTCTCAAACGGATTCATCACATTAAACTAAGGGATTCAATATAAACTGAATATCATTCTGCACTCAAGCATGCGCCCCCGCTCGACCCCCGGCCCTCTCCTTCATTTACGCACCAACGTGATCGACTAGTCACTCCAGTTTACATGTGGCAGCCAATCATAAACACAAACATGGCCGAATGCATAGCCAATCACTATCGTTAACGTGGTAGCCAATCCTAGATTTCAACCAATCACAGACGTCGACATGGCCGACAAGTTACGCCTACTTTGCCTAACCACAACCAATCACAATCGCGAATGCCACGCCCTCTCACTTCCTACAACCAAACATAACTGTAGGTCGTCAGCGTATATATAAGGCTTGCAGTATTTTAAAGATCTAATTAAATTGGATGTATATATATATATATTTATAGAAGTGGTCCAAGAATAGAACCCTGCGGCACTCCAAATCTTATTTGTAGTTTATGTGATTTGGACTGATTACAGACTACAGCTTGATAACGATCAGTCAGAAAACTCTTTATCATATTATTTGATTTCAAATCGAAACCAACATAGTTTAGGATTGCTAATAGAATTTGTCAAGAGTGTCGAAAGCTTTAGAATAATCTAATGTAACGATTAATGACAATTTTTCACTGTCAGTTGCAGAAAAATGTCGTCAGTAGGGCTTAGCAGAGATGTATTTGTTTATTTGTACAGCTAATATTTTCTCAAAGATTTTGGTCTTATATCAGAATAACTTTTGGGATTTGTAGTTTTAGGAATAGGTACAATATGCGCTACTTTCCAACAATTAAAAAACGCAGACTCGAGCAGGCAGGAATTAATAATGTGAACTAAAACTGGAATTAAATAAAGACATCATAGTTGTAACATGTTAATACTTATACTATCTGATCCTACAGCATTACTTTTAATACTATTAACAATGTCTAGAACCTCGTCGTTATCTGTTAGTGTAAAGCTGAAGCATTCTTGATTCATATTAAATTTATTGTTATTATAAAACTTGTTTATTTATTGTTATTTGAGTTCAAGAAAAAAAGAATTTATGTTGTTAGGATTATTTAACTCATCAGGAATATTAGTTTTTGACTAAAAATGTACACCAGTGTGTTTCAATTCCTTCCACAACGTTTTGGTTCCAAAAGTATTTACCGAATTAGTTAAATAATTCTTTTTTCCTTGTCTTATGTCAGAAGTTACATTGTTACGTAGTTTTTTATATTCAGTCCAGTGAAGAGGATTTTTTGACTTTTTAAATTTTTGTACCATTTTATCCCTAGCAGCAATCATTATTTTAATATTATCTGTTAACCAAGGTTTTTTAGGTTTTGTGATTCTAACAGTCTTTATTTGAGAGTGATTATTAAAAGTGTCAAAAGGGTGCTATTAAAATAATTAATTTTGTGATCAACATTATGCATTTTGAAAAGATTATCCCAAGACACTCGCAGTAAGTCATTATAAAAGTTGTTGTAATCAAATTTTTTGAAATCACGGTAGGTATAAAATACTAATTTTTTATCAATTATCTCACCAACACTTCATATTCACAATAGATTAGCCCGTGATCAGATCTATCATGTAAATTATATACTCCTACATTGTTAATAATTTTAGCTGCATTAACGATAAGAAGATCTATGAATGTAGAACTATTAGCGACAACACGAGTTGGTTCCTGTATAATTTGTTTTTGACCAAACCCATCTAGCATTGACAATAATTGTATAGTAGCGGAACAATGTATATCAAGCATATTGATGTTGAAATCTCCCATACAAATAAATTGATCACATAATGGAATAATAAAAGAAACGATATCTTCAAAAATATTTAAGAACTCAATTAGAGACGAATTAGGTTTTCTATAAATGGTGCCTATAATGAATATTTTGGAAGCAAATGTAAATTTAATCTAAATGTCTTCCATTGAATTACTTTTAAATGGAGTAGAATGCCAGCATCGTGGACTTTGGACCCTGCTTTCACTTTCTCTGATGACCTCGCCGTAGACGTCTATGAGGTGCTTTGAATGACGTCATCGGTGACCTCGCCTTGGACGTGTATGAGTTGTTTTTGAATGACGTCATCGGTGACCTCGCCGTTAACGTGTACTAGGTCTTTTTTGAAAGTTTAGGAAATTTTTGCTGACGTCAATGCCGGCAGGGATTTTTGGGGAAATTTTAATTAACGCCACTTTGGCATGATGATGTAATTGCCTGAAGTGTTTTTCTATAAAAATTATGACGTCAATGTTTACCACCTGTATAAAAGCGACGTCTTTGTGTTTAACATTTAGTCTTAAAGTATCTCAACAGTGCTCATCTTAAAATGGCTGGTAAATTCAAATTCAGCTTTACCAAAAAGAACGCAGCTCCTTACCATAGGCTAGAATCACCAGTGTACAGACCTTCAGAAGTGGACTATAAATTATGCAACGAAGCTCGAAAATCATATGGTGTTACAACAGATGAAGACTGCAAACAGAATCTTGAGCAACGTGAGAAAAATACATTGCTTAATGAGGTATTTATCCCGTTAAACAATAGTTATACCAAATCAGCATGTTTCGGGATGGATGTTTACAATAATTTCAACCCGTGTTTAAAAATAATTAAACAGGGGTTTAATTGTGCAATACAGTTTACACTTCCACAATTTGAAACGTTTCTAGAAGTGCTAGATGATATTATTAATGCTCTTCGATATAAAGATGCTGGAAGTTACGAGCTTGAAGATTATATCGTACTTACAACAGATTTGAATGCAGTTAGATTCGCCCCGAAGAAGAGTGATGAAAAGTATCAGCTGTATTTAGGACTTAGTTCGCTACAATCAATTAGAAAAATGAAGAACTATTTAATATCGCAGATGAAAAAATTAGAAAAGTGTGATTTTCAATTTAATCAGTTTATAGAAAATGTAGTTGACGTAATTGATAGAAAGAAAAACGTTGGTTATGAAGAGGTTGTTGACACGGATGAAATCGGATTTGAAGAGTTCAATAAAGTGTTGGAAGAAAAACATAAGGACAACAATACTTTGCAAGACTTAGTTCATAAATTTCCGCATTATGTAACCGTTCAAGTAAAAAATTATATGGAATTTTATGATGATCGGTTTTTGTATAAATAGTTTTGTAATTTTGTTTCACTGTATAATTTAACAAATAAAATATATAACACGTCTCAATTAAATTTCCTTTTTACTTTACATTTAATCACCGGGTGGTAACATGTACCAATTCGAACACCCATTCTCTGCGATTGTAGCCGGCCCGTCTGGGTGTGGTAAATCATACTTTATCGTAAATTTTTAAAAGAAAAAGAAACTGCATGTAATACTAAGTTTGAAAAGTGTTTTGGTTTTTACGACGAGTGGCAACCTCTTTACAAACAACTAGCTGAAGTGCAATTCCAAGAAGGCTTGCCAAGTATGGAATTGTTTGCCGGTGCAAAACCTACGTTAATTATTATAGATGATTTGATGCGCGAAGCAAATTCCTCAATTGTGGATATATTTACAAAAGGCTGTCATCACCGTAATTTAAGCGTGTTTTTCTTAACTCAAAATATATTTCATCAAGGCAAAGGTCAGCGCGACATTTCTTTAAATACGCATTACATTGTATTATTTAAAAACCCGCGCGATAAAGCCCAAATTAAACATTTAACTAGACAGATTTGTCCCGAAAATCCAAAATTTTTAGAAGAATCCTACATTGATGCTACATCTAAACCTCATGGCTATTTACTCTTCGATTTAAAACAAACAACGCCGGATTTAGTTCGTTACCGCACTTCGATCTTTAACGAAGAAGGTCCATGTTGTGTTTACGCCCCTAAAAAAGACTTTAAATACACCCGTTCAGATAAATTTGAAATAATCAAGCAATAATGCCCAAAGTGATAGTTAAACACCGCGAACTCCTTCGCGCTCTTGCGAAACTTGGAAATAAAGAACGTCTTGCATTACTAAAATGTGCAGACCTTCGCGTCATAAAGACATCTTGAGAAGATTGGTAAAACAGGGGGAACCTATCAAAAAGAAAAAGAAAATCTTGGTTCAGCAAGGAGGCGCATTTCTACCACTTCTCATTGCACCTTTACTAACCGGTGTGCTAAGTAGTATTTTTGGTTAAACATGGAACACGCCAAGAAAATGTTGCTTGTACCACCAGAATTAATACAACGTTTGAAATCATCAGAATCTGTCGAAAACAATATATTGTCTCAGCTTGATACCGAGATGTACAATATTTTGAATTCTAAACTTTCTGATCACGATAAATGGACACAGTATAACCAAGTTCTTCAAAGATACTTACACTTTGCGGACGAAGTCCGACATCCTGTAAGCATACCGATACAAGAAAAATCTATGTCGATACACGAAGAAAAATCTTCAAGTGTGCCAGACTTTGAAATTGTTGATACATTACCTACCATGTATAAGAAAAAAGGTGTTAGTTTTATGAAAATGTTAAATGCTTCGGGTGATATAATGTGGGATAAAAACGGAACTGTCACAATAAAAGGTGAAATAATTCCTTCGTCAAATATTATAGACTTAGTGCATGATGCGATAAGACCTCGAAAAAATACGAGCCCTACAGGTTGGCCACAGTTTGCAACATTTCTGAAAGAAATAAATTTTCCACAAGAACTAATAGGGAATTTAAAACGGAGGAGTGTAGTATCTCCACAAGAACAAACATTTGATCCGAAAAGGAAAATAACGAACAAAAATGTTCATTACACCGGTCCAGATCAAGAAATCCTATACAAAAAGGCAGTCCAGTACGTACAAGAATGTCATCATCACGGTGTAAAACACCATCAACGTTTTTAAATTGGGAAAATTTGAAACTATAATCATGGAATTAAACACGATATATTTTGACCCGTCTAACGAAGTAGGATTTTCTGGTGCGAATTCTTTAATACAAAGTGTGAGAAATCGATATTCAAGAAGTAATGTACAGAATTGGTTACACAAACAAGAATCATATACTGTACACAAGCCTGTCAAAAAACGATTTCCGCGAAATAAATACATTGTAAATAATATGTTTGAATTATGGCAAGCGGATTTGTGTGACATGCAAAATATCCGAAAATATAACGACAACTTCAATTACAGTTTAACAGTAATCGACGTTTTCACCAAGAAAGCATGGGCGCGACCTATTAAGTTTAAAACATCTAAAAACATTATTGAAGCATTTACTAATATTTTTGAAGAAGCTCGCAACATTCCTCAAAGTATTCAAACAGATAAAGGAAAAGAATTTATTGCCAGAACTGCCCAAAATTTTTAAAGACAACAACGTAACTTTTCATGCTACTAATAATCCTGATGTAAAAGCTGCTGTAGTAGAACGATTTAATAGAACTCTTAAAACACGGATGTGGCGTTATTTTACATATTCTAATTCTTACCGATATATCGACGTATTACACGACTTGTTATCATCTTATAACAACAGATATCACCGAAGCATAAAAATGGCTCCCAATGATGTCAACGACAAAAACATTTTACAAGTTTGGAAAAATCTCCCAACCAACAATTTCATATTTTATAAAGATGGAGACAACATTTCCAAAACTGATTTTATAAAATAACTTAAGTGTTAGAAATGTTCCTAATATGTGTAGATAACCTTTATAAACTCAAAATGGGCACCTTTTATACAATAATTTAGCAGTATGATTCATTTTGTAAGGTATGCCGAAAACTAAAAAAATAGTTATATAAACGTTTTTACAATTCTTATAAAATTTTAACGAACTTCATTATAAAAATATTTTATAACGTTTCTATTACCCACCTTAAGTTACATTTAGTTTTGTCTTATTTGCAACATGTATGAAATGCCTATAAAACTTGTTTTATAATTATTATATATTGAGTTTAATACTTGCTTTTAATTCTACAAAAGTCGCCAATGAAATATAGTTAATGCAAAAGTATTTTTTAATTATTTTCTGTGTGTAAAAATGGTGTGATGTTTTATTTTTAAAGACGCTGAATGTATATATGGCGTAAGTAGTAATCATGTTTTGGTTTGGCTGATTATAGAAGTCAAAGCACATGCAATGCCAAATTTGATTGGAAATTTTTTTTATTGTGATTTATATATGTATTATGCATTAAATTTTTAATGCGCCTTCACATTGGAGAAAATTTTATTTAATTGAAAATTAATAAGTTGGTTGATGTTTTGTTATAAAATCAAATTGTGTAGAACGCCACCATTATGCAACACAGTTTTGTTAAAAAATTATTCTAAAAACGTAGTCAATATGGACGCCGTCTCATAAGAAAAATTTGTAGCAGAACCGGATCTAGTTTTTTTTAATGAAGTCGAATCTTATAATAAGAGGTTTTTGGGTTCTTACATTTGATCTCCAGAGAGTAGTATAGGTTGACGATCCCTTATCAATACATGTTATATTATGGATACTAAATCATTTACGTAACCAGTTATGAAAAGAGTAATTTTGACGAATGCATAGTATGTATTTACTAAAACGAGCGATAAGCTAGTTTTCCAAACCAAATAAGGTAAATGTAGTTATAGCACAGAATAAGTTATACAGTCCTTTCTCAAACCGTTTTGATTTACTTATTACTCCTGTCAAAATAATCTGAAACAGTTGCTTACAGTAGGTAATGTTTACTTCCCGCACTCAAATTAATTCGGGAAAATGGTAATTTTAAGCAATGAGTACAAATTAGTATATTACATGCGAGGTGGAAAATGTTTCATTTCATCCGAGGGCTGTCGGTCGGATAGAGCGCGAGGATGAAATGGAATTTCTACCGAGGTATGTATACTATTTTATTCACAATTACATTTTTGAAGTGAAATAATATAAACTGAAAACCTTTGTAACATGCTTCGACCAATAAAAATGGAAGCGATTTGTGTAACCATAGCAACATTGAAACTTTTGTCTTTTTATTTATTTCTCTCTCTTTTCTCTTGGGTTGAAAGCGAACAGCTGTTTACCTTCAACCCATGAGAAAGTCATTGCAGTTAAAAACGGCAAACTTTCAAACCTTTAGAAAGTTTGCAATTCACACATTACAATAGTGATTGTGAATAAAATTAATTTCATAACTAGTTATGTCATCAATAACAAATTATGAAAATGTGACATTTTAATGCATTTAAAATTTGACATTTCATAACGAGTGGACAATTTTAAAACGCAGGTGGAACGTGAAAATAATTCTGATTTTCACAAAAACGAAATAAAAACAGCATTTTTGGTTATTTTACAATTAGTTTGACATTTAGTTTGACATTTCGTTAAATACAAAAACATGCCGTCTATGTTGGAAAACATTTCTAAAAGATGATATTAGAGAACATGGTGAATTAAAAATCAAAGTATGTATTTAAATCTCTTTAAGTCTCATGTTTCATGCAAGCTACACTTTTCTGTCACCATCGGATTGGTAGGTTGGTCGAGTGGACCATTTAATTTATTATAAGTTGTAAGGGTTGAAAATCATCCCAAAAGAATTTTCGTTGTTCTCAAACAATACTTTTTTTATAGTTTCACTATTCCGGTATACCTTTACTATTCATTATTAACCATAGCGTTCCAGGTAGCAAGAAAATGAGTATAAAAAGTTTGAGTTACGGTCTGTTTTGTTTTTTTTTATCTATACATATTCGTATGTACTATATTTAACTAATTTTTTTCCCAGCCGGGTTGAAAGTTGAATCGTTCACACCTCATTTGAGGGAGGAAAGTTGTACTTTGCATACCTAGGGAGGAAAAGTACATACGTCACTCCAAAGCAAACATGATGCCCGGAAAATGTCAAAATATTTGACAAATGGGCCTACTACCGATTTAATACTTTACAAATGAGCCTACTACCAATTTTTTTCCAAGGAAACAACAGTATTCAATTTTTGAAATTTCAACTTTAAATTATGTTAAATGAAAGAGGCTGGGAAAAAAATTGTATTCAAACTGTGGTAACAAAGTGCTATTGAAGACCTTGGGCATTACAAACTTCGCCTTCGGCTCGGTTTATAACAATTGCCCCGCGGTCTACAATATAGCACTTTCTTACCTTAGTTTGAAATATACTATTACCGTACGTACCTACATGTTATTCCTTTGATCCAAAACTAGTGCGGTATGAAAAATTAATACAAATTAAAATTCGCTTTTAATCCGGCTCTGTGCCATTGTTTATACGGAAATTCTTCATTTCAAGTATAGTTCGCAAGCATCGCAGAAACGCAAATTTTAAAACAAAATAAAACATATTTATTTTAAAGTATTACGATAAGTAATTTTTATAATGAAACTATTTTGTAAGCGTTACAAAATCAGCATTATTTAACAGTTTTGCTTTATGCTTACTTTACTAAGGCGCTTGTTATAACCAAGGTTATAACACACTCACAATTCTTTGCGTAAGGTGTTTTTCAATACACTTATAAAATTTATTTGTATTATATAGTGAGCTTATTGGTTGCACTTATAAAATCATAAGCTTAGAACAGAAGCCACTATAAAACATACCTATTTTATTATTGTTTTATTGCGACAATACATAGCATAACCATTTGGGCATGATTATTTGAGTTTGTTATCCGTCGTTGTCTTAGCGGTTACAATCGTACAATCGTTTTCTTCATATGTGTCTGTTTAGATTTTGTTATGGTTGCGTCTTGGTATTATTAGTATTGTACACCAACAAAATAATTTGGTAAGTTCAACATTCATTTCAGCAAAATCTTAATAATATGCATATGTAATGTCCATTAATGTTTATTCTTTGATTATAGGAGAAACATAATAAGAAATCATGTTTAAAATAGTACAAACAATAGAGAAAGGTAAAAAGCAACTAACTATAGTTCCAACAGCATGGGAGTCTAACGGAATTTTGTGGTGGCCAAAATTTGGCGCGGAGCGCTTGGCGAAGATTCCCGATTGTGTGCCAGAGGAAAATTGGTTTTCAATTAAATGTGAGTTGAAACGGGACCACCTTTTAAATTATAGTACAGCTGAGAGCGAACTAGAAAGAATGTTAGACTATGATGACACAGAGTCGGAGTTCGATGGAAATGTACAAAGAACTATGAAGCGACCAAGAGTTCATTTACCTAAAAAAGAAATGAAAATGATGATTTTAACGGTCTGGCGAAGTCTTGCTTGGTAAGTACTATGCTTCTCCAAAGGAACATACACTAAATGCTTTTAATTGTCAACACGACCTCTGTGGGTATTCAAAATATTTAATTTTTATTCCAGCTTCAAGAGAAAATATTATTGCATGAAAGTCGAAATGAAGCAGCACATGATCAAGACAACGTCAATGATACCGTTAAAAAACAAAATCACAAAAACTTGATAAAGTGAATAACAGCACAATAACCAATAACCAATTATATCTGAACTGACACAGACAGATGAACTGGTAGCTCATAATAACAACGATTTAAGGTCTCTATATTTGCCGCTTGATAATGAATCACTTACAGATACAAACTCAAACTCGACTCTTATAATTGAAAAACTAGATAAAATTTTGACTAACCAAACAATAATAATGGAAAATCAAAATGTTTTGTTGCAATCATTGGCCTCTAAAGAAGTTCAAGAAAAAGTTGCCGGAAAACTAGGAACAATTCAAACCACCTTAGACACTTTGGTTAGCAACATCAACTTTACTAATTCACAAACAATAAAAATTGTAGATTTTGTGAGAAAAGGAGTAATTCATCCGATGAAACTTCTTTCAACATTATAGAAACATACAACGATGTGGAAAATTTTGAAAGAATATTGTTAAGTGATAAAACTAAACTACAAAATTATGTTGAAAAGTTTAGTTATATATGTGGCAAAAAGGAAATGGCAACGGTTTAAATAACTGCTATTTGTTAGTAGACAGGATATTTTCACGGAAGTTCATGACTTTATGTTCCTGGGCCGGCGGAGCTCGAGATAATAAAGAAAAATAGCTTTTAAAATGTTCAAAATACCATTCACCTTTTTTTCCAAATAATAAATATGTCAGATGAAACATTTACACTAAAAGACTGCGAAGAGTTTTTCAAAAATGTTATAAGAAACTCAAAGAAACGGCATGAGAGTTCTATGTTACGAACCTCTAAGACTAAAAGGAGACCAAACAATCTTTCTTATAAGGTTTGTATCAAGTATGTAATCTTTAGCATGGCATCAATTCTACAAAAAAAAGTAAGTGTTTAACTTAAATTCACTTGTAGGAAAGATTAAAAGTGACCCAACTCGACAAGGAATCTAGCACTTCCAGAGCTGATGACGAGAAAGGAATAACCTCTGATGTGCGTAGCAAAATAAGTATTACCTTAGAATAATCTGTAATAAACGAGAAATATTTGCAATAATTATTTTATTCTGAATTTTTAGACTGTAATTAGCGAGGAAAAAGTATGTAGCGATGATGACCAGGAACATGTAGTGGAGGAAAACTGCCATGAAGATTTAACCTTATTAAAATGAGTAAACATCTATATAGTGGAAATATTTTTATTTTTGTTTTTTACATGAATACATTTTTTTAGTTTTTTTAACTATTTTCAATCATTAAAATATTTACTTTAACTGACAACAGTTTTGTGTTCATTATCTGTTAAAACATAGTGAGTAATTACATTACAAAGTATGTGTTAGTGGAATGAAGAAATACATGTTTTTGTATTCTACTGCTACCAGTTTACATTTGATACTTTTTATTTCATATACTTCGACATCTTTAAAATTTAGTGAGTTGCTTTTAAAAATACTTAAATACGAGGAATTTATTGGTGAAGTGAAACAATCTTCAATATTATTTAACGCTTTACCTTGTATCATTGAGTATTATTAATTAATAACGCGTACTGCATTTCGACAATATTATCATCATATGTTAAAAACCACTTGTTTTCTTGACTATTAGATAACATTAAACCTTTCCGCAACAATATTTTTCTAAAAATCCACCAAGAAATTTGTTTACCAAAATAGGATAACTTGTCTTACAGTTATCACTTGTTATCAAAGAGTCCTTTTCACATTGCATTATTTCACTAAACCGTTTTGCAATTTGAGCTAATGGTAGATGACCGTTTCTAAGTAAATTTTAATCTGATACAATCTGTTTTCAAATGGGTAGGATGAAAAACTGGATAAAGGTCCGAATATTTTTACTTCATCAACTAAGTGCGTCAAGTTATGTACGTTACTAGATATATAATCTTCTCCATAATTATCTCTATACGTTTCTACATAGTCATCTAACAATGCTCGGCTAAATCAAGGAACTTTTATGAAATCCTGATGAACATATTGTTACTGCACAAAAAGTTTTAGGAAGTGATAATAAGCATCCTCTGGAAGCATATCCTTAAGTATTACTATCCCGATGTAGTGTAAAACGAGTGGTATTCTGACCCCTTCCAGTGGCACAATACATCTAGCCCACGTACGGACCTATGAATTTCAGAAGGTAATTTACAGCTCTCCAAAAATTTGATACAGCAGCAATGTCACGTGCACACCATTTTGTTTTATAGTTTCCAAAACTACCATCTCGCCATCCTAACAAACACCGCTTCATAATACCTAGATCAATTAAATGGAGTGAATCGCCAACGGGAAAATCTTCAATCATATTAATTGGCAATGCCATAAGCGGAGTACTCTTTTATGGTGCGATCCATATAATCCTGCACGAAAGCCTTCATCTGTTCGTTTTGGACATCCTGCTCTCGGAAAGTATACTGTACGCGAAACGTGAGAATATTCTCCCACAGTCGTACATTTTAGGCATCCTTGTTTACTATTAAAATTAGATACTCCTAGAAAACGACAAATACCAATTGTATTAGTATTGGTATATTATAATAAAAAATGATCAAAATGACTTACCCTTTATAAATGCCCTTGCAGGTGAATCACAAATAAAACATCTAATTTGTACAATAACTTTTCTTCCATCTACAATTAGGCCTTCCAAAGTTATAATTTTACATTCTTCAACAAACGGGGCTAAATAGGTCGATATTTCGGATGGCTTTCCCTGCCCACAGTAAATGCCAATAATCATCGGTTTTATTTCAGGTAATTCATGAATGTTGAATAAAATCGGCCAAAATTCTTTCCTGCTGCTCCTGTAAAGTGGTAAACCATCCATGTTTATGTTCAGTGAAACATGTGATTTGGTCGATTTGGCATTGCTAATAAAACTTGTTTCAAACAGAATTCCAACCCGTGATGCCAGTATTGTCCATTTCCACTTTTGTCACTACAACAGTCTGACAGGTCTTTAATAATGTTCTTGGATCCTGGGGTAATATACTGGAAATCTTTGATTTATATTTTAAATAAATCTCGCAGTGTCATTTGCGAAACATTATGAGACACTGCCCACATTCGCAAGTTCATTCTAAATTCCGCATTTTTAAATCCTCGGATGTTTGATCTTGCTCACAATCGTCATCGTCATCGTATTCTGAAGTTATTGATATTTCAGCATTGCCAATGTCCTGTTCTGAATTATCAATTGCAAGAATTGGCGAGCACGATGAATTTCGCTGGATTTCTTCAATGTTTTCATCAATACATTTATTTTTTCAGTTGATTCTAATGACTCATTCCAATCCAGATTGTCAGCACTGCGTAAAATATCTGTAACGCATTTTTTACTTTTCTTCTAAAAGCACCACTTTTTTAACTTTTTTCCATTGCCTGATAGCTAATAAAGACCCACTAGAAGACATATTAGGTATTTGCTACAGCCACTTAATAACGAGAGTGTGTCATCCGGAAACATAAGAACTCAGTCTGAAATTATATTTTGAAAGAGGAAACTATTTTATAATCGCAATCACTGCAACAATTAAATTGGCTACAACTAAGCTATATTTCATTGTGGTTACATAAAAGTGTAATACTTGCACATAATTTTACCAGAATAAAACAATTTTATTTAAATGTATATGCGAGCGTAATATGACCAAATTGTTATTTATTGCTTTTATACAGTAGCTCACTTCTACATTTTAATAACAAAAATACTATATTATTGCATATAAATTATATAGTTGTTTCAAAATAGCACTTACAAAATAGTAAAGAAATATTTTTAAAACATCTTTGAATGAGAGCGTTTTCCTGCAAAAGCTAAATTATTGCTATGAATGGTCTAATACAACTGTTTTGTAAGAACTAAAAAACTCTAAGAAAACAATTATCTTACTGATATATTACAGTTACGTAGCGTATCTTGAATATAGATATAAAACTTACTTAAAACAATTGCATCTCTTTAGCTAAAATGTCGAATAAGTTAAACTCAAAAACGTTTATAAAATATTTTCATAATCGCTATTTTAGATATTTTATAGTTTCATTATAAACACGTTTTTATGATAAAATTAAAAAATATTTTAGTATCTAAAAGCAAAATGTTTATGTTTGAAATTTTTATATAATATAATTGCTTTTTGAAAGCCACAAAACAATCATAACAAAATAATATTATCGCATAATCAAAATTTTATACAACAACTTTGCTAGTTGGGCTGTATCACAATGGCGTAGATCTTCAGCGCTTACCTAAATATAAAGTGAATCAACACGTGAGAATTAGTAGAAACAAACTAGTGTTTGAGAAAGGTTACACTGCAAATTGGAGCGAGAAATATTTAAAATAATTAAAGTTATAAAACGCAAACCGCCCGTCTATCAAATTGAAGATTTAAACGGTGAATCAATAGAAGGAACATTTTATGAAAAAAGAATTACAACCTGTTATAATTGATCACAATACCACATACAAAATTGAAAAAGTTTTAAAAGAAAAAGGTAAAGGTCGAAACAAACAGTATTTCATAAAGTGGCAAGGCTATGGTGAGAAATTTAACTCCTGGGTATTCGCAAAACACTTAGAAGAATTATGAATACCGAGAACGAATTTTACTTGACATTGTTAAGCTATAATAGTTCTATGAATTATTTTCCTGGTAACACTACAGCTACTTTCACCACGCAGCTTCCAAAACGTGTAAGATTGACGGGAGAATGGGTTGTCGGAGTTTCTGAAATTCAGTACCCGTGTTCATTCTTAGCCGTTGGTGAAGCTGAGAACTTAATGTTTTATCGCATTGAACCGCCAGATAACGAGGGATATTATGTAGAAGGTATATTAGAAAAAGCTGTAAACTATTTTCTTAAAGATAATGAAGAAATTATCTATTCCGATGCTGAATGGTACATCATAAAAATCCCCGTGGGTAACTACGAATCAATTGAAGACGTTCTTGATGTAATTAATAATCACGAGTTAATAAAGAAACTAATAAACTTTAAATACAATAAAGTTACTAAACGAATTTTATTAACGTTAAACACAAGTTTGAGTGTGCTAGATTTTCTAAACGATTAGCATTGCAATTAGGTTTTAGTCCTGATCAAAATTTAGCAATGCAGAAAAGTGCAAAACACCCTGCAAACATATGGACCGGTATACCATCGCAAATGTTTGTGTACTGCGATATTGTGGAACCTCAATTTGTCGGCGACATTTTATCACCACTTCTAAGAATTGTGAACGTTACTTCTGACAATTATAATTATGGATGTCACAAAGATATAGTTTACTCCCGGTACATTACATGCCTGTGATGCCAAGAGAATTTGAGAATATCGAGATAAATATAAGGACCGAGACAGGAGCTCCAATGCCATTCGAGTTCGGAACTTTGAATTTGAAACTTCATTTTAAAAACTTACGTAAATATGGCTTGTCCGTATCAACAATATTACATGAATCAAGCGGGTAGCGGAATTGGCGCAATTTACAGGGGAGCCCCATATCAACGAGGTCACGGTATAGGGAGCTGGTTAGAGGAATCTTTCGATCAATTCTACCATTATTTAAATCTGGCGCTAAAGCTGTAGGAAAAGAGGTGTTAAGAACAGGAAGCAATATTTTAGGCGACGTCATAGAAAACCGACCAATTAAAGAATCTTTTCAAGATAGAATGCGCGAAGCGGGTCAAAATCTTAAACGTAAAGCGGATGATAAAATCGAAACCCTAATGCAAGGATCGGGATATAAAAAGCTTCGTCAGACAAAAGTAATCAGTCGTCGTTAGCTATTAACAGAAAAACGTTAAAACCTCGGCGAAAAGTTTCTAATCTCGTTTACGACGATATTTTTGGTAAAACTAACAATGGCTTTTCTCCACGCCCAATCTTGTGAATGTGTAAAATCTGAATTAGATTTATTTGCCCTTCCGGCAACTCAAACTTCTATAGAAGGAGGTGAATGGATTTTTATAAACCCCTATCTTCACTAAGCGACGATGCTCCCATCGAATTTGTTGTACCGGGTAATGGCAATGATTACTTGGATTTAAGTCAAACGATGCCCTACATAACAGCTAAAATTGTAAAGCAAGACGATACGACGTTACCAACTGACGAAATTGTAGCCCCTGTAAATAACTGGATGCATTCGTTATTTAATCAAGTTTATTTAAACCAAAAACTTGTTTCTCCACCAAATAACACGTATGCGTACCGATCTTATATTGAAACGGTGCTTAATTATGGACCCGATGCGAAACAATCACATTTAACATGTAGTTTTTGGTATAAAGATACACCTGGAAAATTTGATACCACGGGTGAAGATAACACAGGATTTAGCAAACGTAAAACATTGACATCAGCGAGTAAACATGTTGAAATGATAGGACACGTGCATTCCGATATATTCAATCAAGAAAATTTCTAATCAACGGTGTTGAAATGAAAATCAAATTTGTTCGTTCAAGAGATTCGTTTAATCTGATGGCCGCATTACCAACATACAAAGTTAAAATATTAGATGCGACTTTGTTGGTAAGAAGAATGAGAATTAACCCTACAATACTTCTTGCTCATACGAAAGCGCTGGATTCTACTCCAGCAAAGTATCCAATAACTAAAGCTGATGTAAAAGTATTAACTATTCCGTCGGGACTTCAGAGAAAATCTTTGGATAACGTGTTCTTGGGTCAGTTACCGAAACGTTGCATTATCGGGTTTGTGTCGAATAAAGCGTTTAATGGAGATTACGCCGTTAATCCTTACAATTTTCAACATTATAAAATTAACTATCTTTCACTATACATTGATGGGCAACAAATTCCTTCTAAACCACTTCAACCGGATTTCACAAAGTCGGGATCATATGTACGAGCGTATCATACATTATTTTCTGGAACCGGTATTCATTTTCTAAATGAAGGGAATGAAATATCTCTCGAAGATTACGCTAAAGGTTACTGTTTAACAGCGTTTGATTTAACGCCTGATTTATTTGCGAACATAAGTACTCATTGGAGTCTTGTAAAAAACGGTTCCTTGCGCATAGAAGTAGGGTTTGAAGACGCGTTAGCGGAAACTGTAAATTGTTTAGTTTACGCAGAATTCGACAACGTCATCGAAATTGATAAACATCGAAACGTTGTAGTTGATTTCAGTAGTTGAAGACCTATCGGTTATTAAACATCACTCATCAGAATGGACGCTTTTGTTGACATGCAGGATTTCGGGAAAAGACAAAAATTTATACCAAAGGAAATTGGTGTCGTATCTTCAGATGGTGAATGTTGTGAAGTGTTATTTATAAAACCGCCGTGTAAATTTTCAACTTTACCGTATTCGGTAAAACGAGAAACTCATTATTTGGAAAATTATTTTCACGGTTTGCGATGGAGTGGAGGATACATAGATTATGAAGATTTTGAAGCTGAACTTGGAAAAATTCTAGAACCGTTCAACACCATTTTTGTAAAAGGCGTCGAAAAACAACACACATTAAAATTTTTAAATAAACCTATAATCAACATGGAAGGGATGGAATGTCCGTCGTTTAAAGTGTTAAAGAAAGATATGGAAGCAGTCAAATGTCTTCATCATCATATTGAAAACCCATCGTGTGCATTAGAACATGCATTAATTTTGTGCGAGTGGTTCAAAACAAATACTAAAGATGTACCACCACGAACTTGTACAACAATTGAAGAGTATTCCGACCATCAAGAATGTACAACGCATTGTATGTGCTTCTAACCAGCTTCCACATCGTATACCGAGACCAGCCGCTGTAATAGCAAACACCGATCCCTCAAACAAACCAGGGCAACACTGGGCAGCATTTTTCATTGATGAATATGGAAACGGAGAATACTTTGATTCATTTGGAAGACCTCCTGAAAATAATCACCAAAATTTTTAGATCGTAATTGTCGAACTTGGGTTTATAATGCTCAAACACTGCAAGATTTCCATTCAGGTTTCTGCGGCCAATATTGTCTTGTGTATTTATTTTTTAAACTTTGTAATATTAACACTAGAATTTCTGAAATTGTTTGATACTAATTTAATCAATAATGACCATCTTATTATTTTATTGTACAATTTATGTTTTACAAAAACGAATTTGTTAAATTTATAAAAAAATTTATTCGAAATAAAGATTTATTTTTCAACATTTTTTTTTTAATTTAATTTTTTTTTTTTTATTTACTAACTAAAGCCTAAACTATATTTAAAGTTAATGTTATTTACAAAAATAAAATAAGTAAAATCATTTACAAGAATTAAAAAAATTAAAAAATAAAAAACTTACTAACAAAATATGAAAAAAATGAATTAGTGTTATTAAACCTATAGCTAAAAAGTGATTTACAAAAATGTCAAAGACAAAAACGAACATTAATAAAATAAATTAAAAAGACAATGTGTAAAAACTTAAAACGAAAAGAGTAAAAAAGTATGAAAACAAAAAAATGAAATGTAAAAAACAAGTCCAACAGCACCAGGTAAGATAGAACCACTATAAAACAATTACCAATTTATGCCCTGTAACCGTACGGCAGCGTATCAAACCCGTCTTGAATCCTACGCCTTTTGGTGTACTGCACTCGGAAAACTTTTTTTTCCGGTTTGGAAATTACATCGAACTTGGCGTTTCGGACAATTCGCCGATCAGTCTGGACATACGTGTCTTCGGCATTATTGAGAACCATGTCTTTAAAGCTCTCAAAGTTGACAAATTGCGAGTTTTATAATTCAAAGTTATACCCTTAACTTTGCATACATGCTCGAATGTATTTGACTTGGCTGACCAAACCTTAAAGGCATAGTTCTTCGGCCCCCTGAAACAAACTCCACAATTTTACTGCAAGGCCCGTAACACTCGATCTCGTCTGTCATGTCTCCTAGGAAATCTCTTGTTGCGGGGGTCCATTCGCCTGGCTTTTCTGTGAAAATAATGGAGTCTGTGTCAAAGTACAAGACACGACTGTCCAGCTGTTTTAAATACTTGTAGAGTTCAAGACGGGCGTTTGCGGTGGTGTAAGCTGCAAGTGCAACGTTAACTGTCTTAAGAGGTATAATACCTTCATCCAGTGTCCCAGATTATTAAATTCGTAACTATGTATCAAGCAATAAAAGAATCTGTAAATGTTAACCATGCAAAATTTGTTAGGCAGTAAAAAGGTATCAATTAAGACGGGAATGGGTGTAAGAATTATTTTTTAACAGCGTTTTGTCTAAAGATTTATGTTTTATTCAATTAACAGTTTTTGAAGTAAGAATTAATTTGATTGTACTGAATTAGTGAATAAAGGCTAGCGATTCATAACTCCGAAATTGCATTTCAATCAGTAGGTGCAAATAGTTTGTTTTCTTAAGAAGATTTTGGTTAGTGTTAATTGTTTCATATTTTTTTGAGTAAACTTTTTGAGTTTAGTTTTTTTTTGATTTTGTAAACGGAAATCATTTACAAAATAAATTACGTTTTATATTTTCATTGCAGATTAGAGGGTACTTTTTTATTGTATTTATACCCTTTAAGTGTTTAATACTATGTCACGCATTCGTTTTTGATGGCTCGTTTGTCGATTGTACTTTATTGTTTTTTAAACAAAATTCTGAATACGATCTTTTTCCGTTTTTTTTTCTTAAAATTTTACATTATTTTTTAAATATTTGCAATGATTCACTAGAAACTATGCAATTTTGAAAGCAGAGGAATGTCAATTATTCATTAGTGTCGTTAAAATTTCACCAGCGAAACATTAATAGTCCTTGTGGATTAATGGCCATCGACAAATTTCTAATAGTTGAAAAGTGCATTGTTAACATTTTTGTTTTTTGAAAATATTCCTTTATTTTTAAATAATTCAAAACGTTTGTTAATTTCAAAGTTTTTGCTTTGTCTACTGTATTATTTCGTTTTTTCTACATTATTCTTAAAGACAGCTAACGTATCCTTTTTACTCAAAATTTTATCTATTTAGAATTATTTTTAAAATTGTTTCACGAAAACATGTAAATTTTTAATTAATTCTTAAATGTATGTATTGAGGCTTATTACAACAAAAATGAATTCGTTAATGATGTACTAATTGTAGTAAGTATATGACCTTTTAATAGTAGAAATTGTGGTTAGTGACCAAAGTGTTCATTAACAATTAAACATTGTGCCGTTTTCAATTTTTTAAATATCTAAAGTGCTATATAAATGTTTTGAGAATTGTCTAAATGCATAGTATTCGGTAATATGCATTCCAAAGACGAGCATCTTCCTGTGTTAGAAGGCCGACTGTTTGAAGACAGTTATGACGACTCGACAATTAATTTAAGTATGGAAAGTTCGGGTAAGATGTTTAAGGTTTTGCTTGCATTAGTAAAATAATAATTTTGTTATCATTAAGTTAAAAATATATTTGACATAGATGCATTCGGTACCCCTAATGCGAGAGGGATATACGAGGAAGAATTACCATGGTGTGAAGCTGATAAGCAAACTTTTAGTGATTCGGAAGATGACGAAAGCGTTATTGAGGTCATTTCGATCTCATCTGAAGGTACGTACCTATAAGCAATACATATTCTTTTTGTTTGTACATTTATGCAATTCCATTTTGTAGAAAACTATGAAGAGGAAGCGCCAAATATGGTATGCGAAGATACAGCAGCCGGAGAAATGGAGTTTGATGAGGAGTTGCCTGAAGGCATAATCGAAGTATTAAATTTTATCGAAGATCTTTTTAATCTATAACATGTATTTGTTCATTTTATAAATAAAATAGCAAAATCATACAATATGTAAGGTATTTTATTTACAGTAAGTGTATACAATATCGCCAATGTTTATTTTAAGATTCGTTTAATAATATCGAAATTTTTACAGTTAATTGTTTTTAGAAATCATTCTGTCAATAAGGGAAAACAACGTTTGGCGTCATTAGGGCTAATTGCGTTTTCTAATTATACTATTACAGTTTATTTTAGACCACCGGTAGTGTTAGATCTCGTGTACGTAGGGGTAAGTACGTTTTTAATTATTTTTTGATTTAGTTTTGATCGCGTATTTACTTTTTACGCTGGATGGTTTTACTTCCGTTCAAAATCAGTTTTACAAAATTTGTTTTTTAATCTATGAACCGTGTTATAAACGTTATTCTGTAATGCATGATGTAGTAATTCCTTTTAATTCTGCTTGTTTGGCGTTGATTATTTTTTTTATTTTGCGTGTCGTTAATTTTTGATTTTAATATTACCTTTGCATGATGTTGTAATTTTGATTTTGTTCAAACACATTATCGTATTCAACATCTAATTTTTCTTAATCAGTTTCAAAATTCATTTTATCAACCAAGAACTTGTAGTTTTTTTTATTTACTTTATTTTATAATTTACACTTTACAAATTTCTTTCTTATAATTCCACCACTTTTGTTGTTTGAATTTGAACATTTTTAGTGTTACAGCGCTAATTTTTTATATCGTGATTAATTATTTAACATACGTCTCAACATTTTTATTTAAAATTTTTTAGTTTTATAACATTAATTTTTGGATTGTAAGATTACTTCTTTAATAAACAACAATCTTAATCATTTTATTTTACATTTCGAATGATAGTATGAGGCGGCACTAAATGTCGCAACTTAATTATTAATCAATTCATTTCATTAGATAAGTTTTAATTCCGCCATATTGTTTTACGTTGTGTATTTTTAATTTTTACAGTTATGATTTTTTATGATTCATTATTAAATATTTCAAAATTTCCATTCAATTTATTACATTTAGTGTTTATTTTAATTTCTTTTTCGATTTACAGAAGATGAAGACCGTTGGGAAATATGTGCGTTGAAGAAGGATGCAGCAGTACCACATCTCCATCGCGAGCAGATGAAGAAGAAGAAGATGTCCATGTGATCCAACGTTTGCTTAATATTTTCATGTATTGTAGTATTGAATGTAATATGTATGTAAATGAGAAAGACAAATATATATTTTTTATCTTTATTGCACTATTTTATTTCAAGGTAAGACATACGTCATTATACCAAAATGGCGTTAATAAAAAATTTCCCCGAAAAAAAAACCCGGCGGCAAAAAATTTCCAAAAGACCTAGTACACGTTAACGGCGAGGTCACCGATGACGTCATTCAAAAACACCTCATACACGTCCAAGGCGAGGTCACCGATGACGTCATTCAAAGCACCTCATTGACGTCTACGGCGAGGTCATCAGAGAAAGTGAAAGCAGGGTCCAAAGTCCACGGTGCTGGCATTCTACTAAATGGTATAGATAAGATAGTAAATTTGAATTTGTTATTTATATAAATACCTACTCCTCCACCCCATGTTAAAGTTATTCGATCAGCATGAGAAAAATTATATCCGGGGATATCGACCAAAGAGGTATCGACTTTATTTGATAGCCATGTTTCACTAACGCCTATGATATCATAATTATTTGATTGGATATATTCTTTTTTATCAGAAAAATTATTTATTAAAGACCTGGAATTAAAATGTGCAATTCTAATAGTACTACTCATCATTATGACATAAACGATAATAAACATAAATAGGTATAAGATAAACTAAACATAATAATGTATTGGATAAAACAAAAAACAAGATACTGATAACAGAAATATAAAGAGATTCGTGTGTAAAACTCATTGCAAAACATTTAAGTCAGTAACTTTGGAGATGTGGAATACTTTACTGTTATCTTTGGCTCTTATAAATATCTTACCATTTTTAGTCCATACAAATTGTAACTTATGTTCCTTCTGAAACGTCTTGGCATGTGACAACAGGTGTCTATTTAAAGCCGTTAACGACTCATTAACATATATAGGATTATTGTTTGGAGCAGTCCTTTCGCAAAAATAGTCGTAGTACTAAAATTACGTTTAACTTTATGACACTTCAGAAATTCTTTTTTATCCCAGCGTCTTACGAATTTCACTATTATAGATCTAGGTTGATTAGGTTTAATAGGGTTAGTTTTCATCCTGAGACAAATGTCAATCATTTGTGAATCAACTTTAAATCCAAGCGAAGCACCAATTTGCTGAACGGTGACAAATACATTTTCATTCCTTACTTCTGGAACACTAATAATTTCTAAACTATTTAGTCGCGTATACTGTTCCATATCATTCAATTGTCTATTTAGATTTTGGTTCTCATGTTCTAATTTTAAATTATATGTTTCAAGCTGCTCAATGCAGTTTAAATGGTCCAGAAGAGTTTATTCTTGATTTTTTAGTATTATGTTGCAGTCCTCAATTTTTTCATGGCATAAGTTAAGGGAAGTTTTAATTTCAACCTGCTCAGACCTTAATAAGCGCTAACAACCTCTCACCTCATCAGGCAGTTCCCTCATTAGGCCTCTCACCTCATTAGGCTGCTGTTGTCAACAGGCTGTTGACGCAGGCATTTTATTTAATTACTTGTTTTTGTTTTTGAAGACGTCAATGGAAAATACGGCCTCTCACCTCATTAGGCTGTTGTTGTTGATGTTGATTTCCATCATGGCGGTGGTTTGGCGGTCGATTTGAATTTCCAACATGGCGTCCCATCATGGCGGATGTTTACTTAACACCATTTTGTATGACGTATGATTTAACATTAAATAAACAAGATGAAAAAGGATAAAACATATATTTATCACTGTTATTTAGTATAAACTAGTTCACAAACAAAAATAGCAATTACGTAGCGCCATTTTGTATGACGTATGATTAAACATTAAATAAACAAGATGGAAAAGGATAAAAACATATATTTCTCACTGTTATTCATTATAAACTAATTCACAAACAAAAATAACACTCACGTAGCTCCATTTTGTATGACGAATGATTAAACATTAAATAAACAAGATGGAAAAGGATAAAAACATATATTTCTCACTGTTATTCATTATAAACTAATTCACAAACAAAAATAACACTCACGTAGCTCCATTTTGTATGACGAATGATTAAACATTAAATAAACAAGATGGAAAAGGATAAAAAACATATATTTCTCACTGTTATTCATTATAAACTAATTCACAAACAAAAATAACATTCACGTAGCTCCATTTTGTATGAATAAAATAAAGTAAATTCCGAAAATAAGGTAATTAAAATGTTTACGTTTTTCCAAACCGTGAAAGGTTAACTTTCAAAGTGTAATTGTTACTAATTACATATAGCATATTTATGTTAAAAAGAACGTTTCTAGCAAACTTTTCGCTTACAATGCGTATCAATTAATTAAAATGTAAAAGAGTAAGATGATTTTATATCAAGAATGAGATTTTGAAATTAAAAATACGGAAAATCTAATCATAAACGAACAAAAATATTTAATGTAACCATTTCCAAATCTTAATGTGTTTTTCCTAAGTGGTAACCTCAAGAATTATATAAAAACGTATTTTTTATTCATTCCTATTGATTTTTCAAACCGGAAAAATCTCTCATTATCATGTCTGTGAAAATTTTGTTAAGTCTTTATTCGCGAGGTGTCCTTAATAACTTTGGGATTCTAGAAGTGTATAGTGATATCTGTAAGAGAATTTGTTTATACGAAGAAATGGTAGATCTAGAAGACGCGGACCTCTTCGATCGTTTAATTAAAAACGTGTGCGACATTAAGGTATGTTATTTTGTACAATTGTTTTTTAAAATTACTTTTCTCACATATGGATCACAGTTTGGTGTTAATGCTACATCGGAAACCTCATCGAATTCATCTGTTGCTTTGAATCCGATGTCAGGTGTTGAAACTAACACGTTCGAAGTAAGTTTTTGATTTATTTTTATAAATATTTTCTAATACGTGTTTACGATAGCTCGATGTTAACGCAATACGCTAATTAGGCTAACAACCTCTCACCTACCTCTCACCTCATCAGGCAGTTCCCTAATTAGGCCCCTCACCTCATTAGGCTGTTGTTGTCAACAGGCTGTTGACGCAGGCATTCTATTTAATTACTTGTTTTTGTTTTTGAAGACGTCAATGGAAAATACGGCCTCTCACCTCATTAGGCTGTTGTTGTTGAAGTTGATTTCCATCATGGCGGTGGTTTGGCGGTCGATTTGAATTTCCGACATGGCGCCTCATCATGGCGGATGTTTCGGCGGTCGATTTGAATTTCGAGGTTTGCATTAGATTTTCCCGTTGAGCAAACTTACCCCAAAAGCTGTTTAAGCATAATTTGGCAATATACCGCATACCCGGATTTACACCTATGTTGGATGTATCCAATGCAACCCCCTCTCTCTCGAGATATTCAGATATGTACCGATCCCTCGATTGGTCATCCGTACACCACGAAGGCCATCCCGAACTTTCTTGTTTCAGCTTTAAAAAGTTATCAACATAAGTTGAAAATAAACCTCCAGACCTAGAACCCTGGTTATACTATGCAATCTCGTACTCCCAAACTTCTAAAATTTCTAAAACTTTATATCCTTGTGATAGCGTTCTCGAAGTTCGTCCGCTACCCATCTACCAGTAAACTTACGCTCATTATCCGTATGGTTACAGTCACCGTTAAACATAGACTTTCCACACAACCTGCAGAGGATGAACATAAGTTTACCATGCATTTTACAAGGTAAGACCGGATGATATAAGTTTGAAGGTGGTAAACCAGTGTATTTGACAATACCTTCCACCGAATCTAAAGATAACTGGCGGCATGTCTTGTCCCCGATGTGAATTTGCGGATGCCCTACAGGATACTTCCCGTACTTATTCACAAACGGATACAGAGAACAAACATCCAGGTATCTTATTTGCTCATCTTCACCGGCCTTATAATGTAATTTAATGGCATTTGTACGACCACCGAAAAAGCTATCACGAGGGTGTAAAGGTATGTTCCGAATTATGGCGTGATCAGTTGTGAATTTTGAAGCCTCAATATTTGTCTTTAAAAAGTTTTTGAAATTACACTCCTTCATTTCCACCACCGAAGGAACGGATGCGGGCACTTGTAGCTTCTGTTTTTTCACGTCTAATACCCATTGTATCAGTTTTATTACCACCAAGTTCAGCTGTTTGATCGGGGAAACAGATCTCGCAACCGTGAAAATAGCAGCCATGAAACTGATCCACTGTAGTAGTTGTAGCCGCGCAAAAACCGTCAACTAAGATACCCTCCTTCAATCTTACTTCGTGAGAATTTCCGGTGTGCTGAATTTGGATTGCCAAAGATTTTTCCAGCCAAAGCAACCACTTGATTGTAATGGTGGATTGCTGATCAGCCATTCTATATCCGTTGGGAGGTATTAAACCGATGGAATTTGCTTTTAGATAATTCCGTCTAAACACGGCGTTGCATGAACCCGCGATTGTGCAAGATTCTCTAAAGAATCTACTACGTTAGAAGTGATGAAGCGTGACCAGAACTCCAAGCAAGCCTTTCGTAAAATATTAACGTCTTCAACGCAATATTTTACAATTTCTGATTGAAAATCAAAAACAACGTCAAGGCTCACCTGGTTTCGTGCCACTTCAAAAAATCACTTCTATCGGAAGAAGACATTTCATTACAACCATAATAATGTGTGGGTGGTAATGGGCCGATATAATTTTGATTTGCCAAAGTGTTAAAAAAGTGCGGAAAGTAACCTTTTGAGCCTGAAAAATTAAATGTTTTGAGTAACTTAGATCATGGCATCGGCATATAATTGACAGAATCGATAAATTTAATACCGCTATCACAATTAATTGACATTATTTTAGTACCAGTCGTAATGATTTTAAGGTTCCACCCATTCGCGTTTCAAACAAAGCTTTTAATATGAACGCGCCATCGTATCCTTTCATATTATGCGCCAATGCCACTAGGTCCCCTTTACATTTTTTCCTTAATGTCGAAACGTAATTTAGAAAATCGCCGACAGGGTTTTCTTTAAAAATGTGTTCGGGTTTTTCACAGATTGCGCAGTCTTGATTAATGTCTTCGACGTCAATGCAAGATTTGCACACTTGCTGTGCCACACATAAAGTGGGAATATGCATAACATATTCGGAGCACCATCTACAGAAGTATCCTGCCAGCATTCAAACCATAGAAAACGAAAACGAAATTTTGATCAAGTTTTTCTTATTGACTGGATTTTGAGCCATGAAACATAAATGACGGACCGGTTTTTCACTTTTACAGTGAGTGCAATACCGGTATCCGCATTTGTGGGCGGCTTTTTCTACCCAAACACTATTAAGACAGAATTTGCATCGTTTGAAAATCTTGCATAAATGTTTTGTATGTTCAGCAAAACATTCGGATCCGCGAAATCGCGATGACAAGAATGGCACGGTATACTTTCTGTTTCTCGGAGAAGTTATCGTTCCGAAGAACGAGTCCGATACGGTCAGAAGGTTGGGCGCCAGCTAGGACGTGGTTCAGCACCTCGGTGATTGCGTTCTAAAAAACAAAATGTAAATAAGTAGAATGAGGGGGTCGCCAAACCCTCAGGGCATAATTAGGCAAAGCCTAATTAGGCTAACAACCTCTCACCTCATCAGGCAGTTCCCTAATTAGGCCTCTCACCTCATTAGGCTGTTGTTGTCAACAGGCTGTTGACGCAGGCATTCTATTTAATTACATGTTTTTGTTTTTGAAGACGTCAATGGAAAATACGGCCTCTCACCTCATTAGGCTGTTGTTGTTGAAGTTGATTTCCATCATGGCGGTGGTTTGGCGGTCGATTTGAATTTCCGACATGGCGCCTCATCATGGCGGATGTTTCGGAGGTCGATTTGAATTTCCAACATGGCGTCCTAAAGTTTTTTATGTATTTAAAAAACTTGGTTGAGATTCGAACTTGCAACCATTGCAATACCGAGCCAAGGCTTTAACCACTAGGCTACGGCGACAATTGAAAGATAGAGTTTGAAGTTTGTATATAGCTGTAAAGGTTGATTCAGATGAATTAATGATGTATGATGCTGTAAAATGTAGGATAAGATGAGTAGAACTGTTGATTAAAAAGTTGAATAAGGACAAAACATTTAATAAACAAGATGAAAAAGGATAAAAACATATATATCTCACTCTCATACATTATAAACTAATTCACAACCAAAAATAACACTCACGTAGCACCATTTTGTATGACGTATGATTGATCATCTAATAAACAAGATGAAAAAGGATAAACACATATATATCTCACTCTCATACATTATAAACTACAGTAAAACTCCTCTAAAACGACCAGCATCGGTTCCATATGAAAGTGGTCACTTGGAGGAGTGGTCGTGTTATAGGAGTTTTGTTCTTTGAAGGATACAATACATACATATAAATCAAAATGCGTTTTAAACAAAATACAAATGCATAATAATAATTGCATGCATTTAGAATATGTTTATTAAAATATACGTTTAGGTTCATAGTAGGCATTTACAAAGTTATGTAATCTAATATAGATGTTTGTGTTACATGTTTTGTTCGTCTTGTTAAAATTTCTTTCTCAAACAGTTGTTCTATGTCACATAACATATCGTTTAACTTATTGTTTCCTAATTCACGTGCAAGCATTTTTAACGAATTTACAGAATTTAAACTTTGATTTAATGGTGTAGGTGTAATTTCACATTCACTGACAGTTGCTGAAGATTCGTCTTCTTTTAGATCTTCATTAGTGTTTGCCGTATCTTCCATAATTTCGTTTACCAGTTCGCTCTCCCAATCTTCAGAAGTACTATCACACGTTTCTAGATTTTCGGAAAAGCCTGTGTCAACTTGTATGGAAACTTGTTGTCCAAGACTCTCAAGTTCGTTCATGAGGTTGCATTCGTTCTCCTCTAAATTAGAATTTGTTTCAATTCCACATGCACTAAAACACTTGGAAATTGTTCCTTGCTGTACATTTTCCCACGCTGCGATTATCAGTTCTTGAACGTTGGTTGCTTCATCCATTTTAGCTACAAGGGATGACAGAATTCGTCGTCGGTAGTAAAGTTTGAATGATTGAATAATTCCCTGATCCAATGGCTGTAACTTGCTTGACGTATTGGCGGGTAAAAATTCAATTTTACATTTGTTAACTCTACATCACTGGGATGACAAGGTGCATTATCCAACAATAACAACACATTTCGTTTCTCCTTTCTTTTCTTTTCGTCGAATCTTCTCAACCACTCAGTAAAGATTTCACGCGTCATCCACGATTTTTTATTTGCAAACCAGTGCACGCCTAATTTTCCCATATCCACATTTTTAAAACATCGAGGTCGTAACGACTTGTTTATAATAAGAGGCATTTCTTTTTCCCCAGTTGCGCTAGCACATAACAAAACCGTTATCCTCTCTTTTGGTTTTTTGCCTCCACTGCAATCTTTTGATTTTACAGTGAGGGTTTTATCTGGAATTGCCCGAAAAAACAGACCAGTTTCATCCGCGTTGAAGATGTCCTCGGGTGCGTAATTATCAGTGATGTCAGGTAGTCTTGTAATCCAATCTGTTAGGTCATCGTCTTTCACACTTGCCTTTTCTCCGCAAATTGCACGGTAAACAATATTGTTTCTAGTACAGAAACTGCGCAGCCATCCATTGCTTCCGCAAAAGTTATCAATTTTTAACAAATTTGCATACATTCTAGCTTTTTCTTGTAGAATAGGACCACTGATCGGTAAACCTCTGGATCGAGCACCATCAAACCATCTCATAGTCAAATCATTCACCTCTTTATACGTTTGATGTGAATCACGTTGTAAATTTCTGTTGCCGTTATTTCTCCACTTTTGTTTAAACTCATTTTTGTTTTTTAGAATAGCATTTTCCACAAGCGTATTTTTTAGCTATTTCCCTCTGAGACATCCCGCTTTCACTATCTTTAATTACTCTAATTTTTATTTCAAGCGATAAAGCTTTTTGCTTATAACCGCGTGTTGCCATATCAAAATGTAATAGATGCACTTTCTACAAAATTTGCAAATAAACTAAACTCAGGGTCAAGAATAATTAGTCACTTCAATCGGTTAATGGTCGTTTTCACACGGTCATGGTCGCGTTGTAGGGGTGGTCGTTTTACAGGAGTCTAGTTGCACAGTAAAAATAGGTAAATTCAATGGTTCTTAAAACATCTGGTCGTTTAATGGAGTGGTCGTGTTACGGGAGTGGTCGCTTTGGGGATTTTTACTGTAATTCACAAACAAAAATAACACTCACGTAGCGCCATTTTTTATGACGTATGATTAAACATTTAATAAACAAGATGAAAAGGGATAAAAACATATATATCTCACTCTCATACATTATAAACTAATTCACAACCAAAAATAACACTCACGTAGCGCCATTTTGTATGACGTTTGATTAAAACATTTTAATAAACAAGATGAAAAAGGATAAAAACATATATATCTCACTCTCATACATTATAAACTAATTCACAAACACGAAAAACAATTACCTAAAGCGATTCAATATGGCTGTCAAACCAACATTTTTCTTTATTAATTACATTAACCATGGCTTTAACAAGTACTTTTAAATTTACACCTGATTAAAAAAAATTTAACATACTGAGGTTCGATATGGTTTCAGAGTCAGTGGTAGATTTAAATTATACCCTGTAGTGGTTGTACAAGGTTATTTTTCGAACACATGTTTTTCAAAATAAGTAATATACGTTTTTTCCAATAACATTGACGTCATGATATCAGAATTGTATAAAATGATGTCTTATGTATTTATAATTTAGTCTTGAAATCATCTCAACAATAATAAAATGGATGGTAAATACAGTTACAACTCTACCAAAAAGAACATAATCCCCTACTATCGACATCGGTCAAGATCACCAGTGTACAAACCATCAGAAGTGGATTATAAAATGTGCAACGATGCTCGAAAATCTCACGGCATTACAACAGATGAAGACTGTAAACAGAATCTAGAACAACGTGAGAAAAATACACTGCTTAATGAGGTATTTATTCCGCTAAACAAAAGTTATACCAAATCAGTTTGTTTTGGAATGGATGTTTACAATGATTTTAAACCTTGTTTAAAAATAATTAAATTAGGGTTAAATTCTACAGTACATTTTACGTTGTCGCAATTTAAATCGTTTCTGGATGAACTAGATGATATCATTGAAACGCTCAACCATAAAGATGTTGGAAAATACGAGTTTGAAGATTATATAATCCATACAACAGAATTGAATGCTGTACGCTTCATATCAAAGAAGAACGATGAAAAGTATCAACTTTATTTAGGTCTTACTTCGCTACAATCTATTAGAAAATGAAGAATTATTTTACATCTCGAATGCAAAAATTGAAAAGTCTGATTTTCAATTTTATGAATTTGTTAAAGATGTGGTTAACATAATTGATAAAAAGAAAAATGTTGGTTATGAAGAGTACGTAGATATAGAAGAAATCGGGTATGACGACTTCATTAAAGTGTTGGATGAAAAATACAAGGAGAATATTACATTACAAGATTTAGTTAATAAATTTCCACATTTTGTATCCCTCACAATAAAAAATTATATGGAATCTTATGATGATCGGTTTTTGTACAAATAATTTTGTAATTATTTATAATTTGTAAAATAAAAATTGAGTATATTAACACGTTTAATTTAAAAACCTCCTTACTCATCATTTAACTATTGACGAGTAATATGTATCAATTCGAAAACCCATTTTCTGCGATTGTTGCAGGCCCCTCAGGTTGTGGTAAATCATATTTCATTGTAAATTTCTTAAACGAAATAAACGTAGTATGTGATGCTAAATTTGAAAAAATATTCTGGTTTTACGACGAGTGGCAACCCCTTTACAAAAAATTACCTGAATTGCAATTTAAAGAAGGCTTACCGAGTATGGATCTGTTTAACGGTGTAGAACCTGTTTTAATAATAATTGATGATTTAATGCGTGAAGCAAATGCTTCAATTGTGGATATATTTACAAAAGGTTGCCATCACCGTAATCTAAGTGTGTTTTTCCTAACTCAAAATATATTCCATCAAGGAAAAGGCCAGCGCGACATTTCCTTAAACACGCATTACATTGTATTATTCAAAAATCCGCGCGACAAAGCCCAAATTAAACATTTAACAAGACAGATTTGTCCTAAAAATTCTAAATTTTTAGAAGAAGCTTACATTGATGCTACATCTAAACCTCATGGCTACCTACTCTTCGATTTAAAACAATCTACACCGGATTTAGTTCGTTACCGAAGCTCGATTTTTAACGAAGACGGCGCATGCTGTGTTTACGTTACGAAAAAAGGATTTAAATAGACTCGTTCAGATAAATTTGTAATAATCCATCAATAATGCCCAAGGTGTTTGTTAAACACTCTGAACTTCTTCGCGCATTAGCGAAACTTGTAAATAAAGAACGTCTTGCATTGCTAAAATGTGCAGACGATAAACAAGTTCATTGCATCTGCGAATGCGTATACAATACTTTAAAAGGAAAATTCCTCTATCACGTCACCAGAAATCACGACTTTCGCAACATAAACACATCTTGAGAAGATTAGTAAAACCTGGAGAACCTATCAAAAGAAAAAGGAAATTTTGGTTCAGCAAGGAGGCGCATTTCTTCCACTTCTCATTGCACCTTTACTAAGTGGAGTAATAAGTAGCATTTTTGATTAAACATGGAACATGCAAAGAAGATGTTACTTGTACCACCGGAATTAATACAACAAATGAAATCATCAGAAACTGTTGGAAATAATGTATTAACACAACTAGATAACGAGATGTACAATATTTTGAATTCTAAACTTTCTGATCACGATAAATGGATGCAGTATAATCAAGTTCTTCAAAGATACTTACATTTTGCCGATGAAGTTCGACAACCTGTAAGCATACCAATACAAGAAGAATCTATACCAATACAAGAAAAATCTGAAGGCATGTCTGACACTGAAATTGTAGATACACTTCCTACTATGTATAAGAAAAAGGTGTTAGTTTCATGAAAATGTTAAATGCTTCGAGTGATATAATGTGGGACAAAAACGGAACTGTCGCAATAAAAGGTAAAATAATTCCTTCGTCAAATATTATAGACTTGGTGCATGACGCAATCAGACCTCGAAAAAATACGAGTCCAATAGGTTGGCCACAATTTGCAACGTTTATGAAAGAAGTTAATTTCCCGCACGAACTAATCGGAAATTTAAAACGGAGAAGTGTAGTATCTCCAGTAGAACAAAATTTTGAACTTAAAAAACTAGACAACGAAGCGAAAACCTCAATACATCGGACTAGATCAAGAAGTCCTATACAAAAGGTACTCCTGCACGTACAAGAACATCACCACCGCTGAGTAAAACACTATCAACATTTTTAAATTGGGAAAATTTGAAACTGTAATCATGGAATTAAACACGATATATTTCGACCCTGCTAATGAAGTTGGATTTGCTGGCGCAAATTCTTTAATACAAAAGTGTAAAAAATAGATATTCAAGAAATGATGTAGGAAACTGGTTACGGAAGCAAGAATCGTATACTGTACACAAACCTGTTAAAAACGATTTCCGAGAAATAAATATATTGTAAATAATATGTTTCAATTATGGCAGGCAGATTTATGCGATATGCAGAGTATACGGAAACATAACGATAACTACAATTACATATTAACAGTAATCGATGTTTTCACCAAAAAGCATGGGTACGACCTATTAAATTTAAAACTGCTAAAAACATTACTGATGCATTTACTAATATTTTTGAAGAAGCTCAAAACATTCCTGAAAGTATTCAAACAGATAAAGGAAAAGAATTTATCGCTAGACCTGTTTAAAATTTTTTAAAGACAAAAACATTACTTTTATGTAACTAATAATCCTGATGTAAAAGCTGCTGTAGTAGAACGATTTAATAGAACTCTTAAAACAAGAATGTGGCGTTATTTTACTTATTCAAACTCTTACCGATATATTAACGTATTACAAGATTTGGTGTTATCTTATAACAACAGATACCATCGAAGTATAAAAATGACCCCCAATGATGTCAACGACGAAAACATTTTACAAGTTTGGAAAAATCTATACCATGACGGTGTAGGTATTCAGCGTTCACCTAAATATAAAGTGAATCAACATGTAAGAATTAGCAGAAACAAATTAGTCTTCGAGAAAGGTTACACTGCAAATTGGAGTGAAGAAATATTTAAAATAGTTAAAGTTATAAAACGCAAACCACCCGTCTATCAAATTGTGGATTTAAGCAGTGAACCAATTGAAGGAACATTTTATGAAGAAGAACTACAACCAGTTACAATTGATTACAACACAACGTACAAAATTGAAAAAGTTTTAAAAGAAAAAGGTAAAGGTCGAAATAAACAATATTTTGTAAAGTGGAGTGGGTACGTTGAGAAATTTAATTCCTGGGTATACGCTAAAGATTTACAACAATTATGAATTTGGAGAACGAATTTGACACTGTTGAGCAATAGTTCCATACACTATTTTCCGAATAATACCACCGCTAATTTCACAACCCAACTACCTAAACGTATAAGGTTGGTTGGAGAATGGGTTGTCGGAGTTTCTGAGCTACAATACCCTTGTTCATTCTTAGCCGTTGGTGAAGCTGAAAACTTAATGTTTCATCGCATTGAACCACCAGATAACGAGGAATATTATGTAGATGATGTATTAGAAGAAGCTGTAAACTTTTTCTTAAAGACGGTGAACAAATTGTTTATTCTGACGACAAATGGCATATCATAAAAATTCCAGCCGGCAACTATGAAACAATCGAGGACGTTCTAGATATAATTAATAATCACAAGTTAATCAAACCACTAATAAACTTTGAATACAATAAAATAACTAAACGAATTTCACTCACTCTAAACACATTTCTAAGCGTACTAGGATTTTCTAAACGGTTAGCATTACAATTGGGTTTTACCCCTGATCAAAATTTGGCAATGCAACAAAGGGCAAAACATCCTGCAAACATATGGACTGGTATACCCTCGCAAATGTTTGTTTATTGTGATATTGTGGAACCTCAATTTGTCGGTGACATTTTATCACCACTTTTAAGAATTGTGAACGTCACTTCTGATAATTATAATTATGGCTGTCACAAAGATATAGTTTACTCTCCGGTACATTACATTCCTGTAATGCGAAGAGAATTTGAGAATATCGAAATGAATATAAGGACCGAAACGGGTACTGCAATGCCATTCGAGTTTGGAACTTTGAATTTGAAACTTCATTTTAAAAAACTTTCGTAAATATGGCTTGTCCGTATCAACAAATTACATGAATCAGGCTGGTAGCGGTATCGGTGCTATTTACAGGGGAGCTCCGTATTAACGAGGGCACGGAATTGGAAGCTGGTTAGGAGGATTATTTCGTTCAATTCTTCCGTTATTTAAATCTAGCGCTAAAGCGGTAGGGAAAGAAGTGTTGAGACCTGGAACTAATATTCTGGGTGATGTCATAGAGAATAAACCAATGAAAGAATCTTTCATAGATAGAACGCGCGAAGCCGGTCAAAATCTGAAACGGAAAGCCGATGTTAAAATCGAAAATTTAATGCAAGGATCGGGATATAAAAGCCTCGTCAGAAAATATCGAGTCATTCATCACCACTTGTTAACAGAAAACGTTAAAACCTAAGCGAAAAGTTTCTAATCTCGTTTACAACGATATATTTGGACAAAATTAATAATGGCTTTTCTCCATGCCCAATCTTGTGAATGCGTCAAGTCTGAATTAGATTTATTTGCACTTCCGTCAACTCAAACTTCGATTGAATCGGGAGAATGGATTTTTATAAACCACTATCTTCACTGAGTGACGATGCACCGATTGAATTTGTAGTGCCTGGAAATGGTAATGATTACCTGGACTTAAGTCAAACGATGCTCTACATTACAACTAAAATTGTGAAGCAAGATGATTCAATGTTAACAGTTAACGAAGTTGTAGGACCTGTGAACAACTGGATGCATTCGTTATTTAATGAAGTTGAAGTTTATTTAAACCAAAAACTTGTTTCACCACCAAATAATACTTATGCTTACCGATCATACATTGAAACGTTGTTAAATTATGGACCAGATGCAAAAGAATCGCATCTAACTTGTAGTTTGTGGTACAGAGATACACCGGGAAAATTTGATGAATTGACAGAAGATAACGCTGGATTTAGTAAACGTAAAACATTAACATCTACGAGTAAACATGTTGAAATGTTAGGACATGTGCATTCAGATATATTCAATCAAGAAAAATTTTTAATCAACGGAGTTGAAATGAAAATAAAATTTGTTCGTTCAAGAGACTCATTCAATTTAATGGCTGCATCAGGATCTACATACAAAGTTAAAATTTTAGATGCGAGTTTGTTGGTAAGAAGGATGAGAATTAATCCTACAATACTTCTTGCGCACACGAAAGCGTTACAATCTGCAACTGCAAAATATCCAATAACTAAAGCGGATGTTAAAGTGTTAACTATTCCATCAGGACTACAGAGAAAATCTTTAGATAATGTGTTCTTGGGTTAATTGCCAAAACGTTGCATTATAGGATTTATATCGAATAAAGCGTTCAATGGCGATTACGCTGTTAATCCTTACAATTTTCAACATTATAAAATTAATTACCTCTCACTATACATTGACGGGCAACAAATACCATCCAAACCACTTCAACCCGATTTTACAAAATCTACATATGTACGAGCGTATCATACATTATTCTCAGGAACCGGTATTCATTTTCTAAATGAAGGAAATGGAATTTCTCTCGAAGATTATGCCAAAGGTTACTGTTTGACAGCATTTGACTTAACCGCAGATCTCACTGCAAATATGAATTTCCAGTGGAATCTTGTAAAAAACGGTTCTCTGCGAATACAGGTAGGGTTTGAAGATGCATTGGCGGAAACTGTAAACTGTTTAGTATACGCAGAGTTTGACAACGTTATCGAGATTGATAAACACCGAAATGTGATGGTTGATTTCAGTAGTTAAGAACATATTAGTTATTAAACAACGTCTCACCAGAATGGATGCTTTTGTTGACATACAGGGATTTCGAGGAGAAGATAAAAAATTTATTCCTAAAGAAGTAGCTGTTGTTTCGTCAAATGGCGAATTATGCGAAATTCTACTTATAAAACCGCCAAGTAGATATTCAACTTTGTCAAATTCGGTAAAACGCGAAATACATTATTTGGAAAATTACTTTCACGGTTTACGTTGGAGTGCCGGATATATAAAATTTGAGGACTTTAAAGAAGAACTTAGAAAATTATTATTACCGTTTAACACAGTTTTTGTGAAAGGTAGCGAAAAACAATACACTTTAAAATTTTTAAATAAACCAATAATAAACATGGAAGGGATTGAGTGTCCATCGTTTAAAGTATTAAAGAAAAATATGGAAGCAGTCAAATGTCTTCATCATCATATTGAAAAGCCTTCGTGTGCGTTAGAAAATGCTTTAATTTTATGCGAGTGGTCAAGAACTAACAGCAGAGATGAACCAGATAGAACTTCAACAATTGTTGAAGAACATTCAGAGTATGAAGAATGTACATCGACTTGTATGTGCTTCTAACCAACTACCTAGGCGTATACCGCGACCATGTGCTGTAATCGCGAACACTGATCCTTCAACTAAACCAGGTTACACATTGGGCTGCCTTTTTCATCGACGAATACGGAAATGGAGAATACTTTGATTCTTTTGGAAGAGTATCTTCAGGCTACCATAAAGAACTTTTAGAGAGGAACTGTAGTAATTGGACTTTTAATTGTAAAATACTACAAGATTTTCATTCTACATTTTGTGGTCAATATTGTCTTGTTTACTTGTATTTTAAATTTTGTAAAACGAATACGTTAGAATTTTTAAAAATATTTGATAATAATTTAATTAATAACGATTGTCGCATAATTTTATTGTATAACTTGTTTTTTATAAAAACAATTGTATTAGATGTTTTATGAAAATTTATTGTAAATATTAATATAAAAATAAATACGGTTATCCACATTTCAAAATGTTTTATTGAAACCATTTTTTATTAGCATTTTAAAGAACTTATATTTTACACTAAATTATTTTAACAAACATGTGTTTTGTAAAATTTAAAAGAATTGAGAAAAAGTTAAAAATTAGAAAATTTGTTACATTAAAAATTGAGATATAATAATTCCAAACTATAAAAATATATACCAAAGTTTTTACAAAGTGATTTTTTAAAACTATAAAAATAAATAAATTTAACAAAACGTTTTTAAAACTTAAACTATAAAAAATATAGGAACAAATTTAAAAGTTTTCGTAAAACTTAAAACTGTAAAAATATAAGGTAAAATGTATACATATAACTAAAATTAATTAAAACTATACAAAAATTAAAAGTAGACTAAAACTATAAATACATATATTACAAACTATACAAAAAAAAACGACAAAACCAAAGTAAGAAATTTCAGCTATATTTGGTAAAGTAAAAAACCACTACAATGCCAAAATTTATGCGCAATAACCGTAAGGTAATGTGTCCATACTGTCTTCTAGACGGCGCCGTTTGGTATAATTTACCCTGAAAACTTTTTCTCAGGCCGAGAAAGAACGTCGTACGTACAATTTCTAATTATGCGACGATCTGTTTGCACATACGTGTCCTCTGCGTTATTTAGAACCATGTCTTTAAGGGTTTCGAAATTCACCGTCTGAGAATTTTTTGAAATTTAAAGTTTGTTCGAGTTTGTAGAAAACACGTTAAAGGCATAGTTCTTCGGACCGCCGCTTACGAACTCTACAATTCTACTACCAGGTCCGTAACATTCAATTTCGTCCGTCATATCACCGAGAAAATCGCCTGTTACGGGGACCCACTCACCTGGTTTTTGTGTAAAAATTATGGAGTCCGTATCGAAGTAGAGAACACGTCTGTCCAATTTTTTCAGATATTTATACAACTCCAAGCGTGCATTGGCTGTTGTATAAGTGGCCAAAGCTACATTTACCGTTTTTAATGGTACAATACCTTCCTCAGGCCTGTCCCAATTCACAATAAGGGTGTCATCATCAACAGTAGTTAGCGAGTGAACTTCTGTCGAAGGATCGGTAAGCATTTTGAATAAATCGTACGGATCTTGTACGATTGAGGACTGCATTAGATTTTCTCTTTGGGCGAATTTACCCCAAAAACTGTTAAAACATAGTTTGGCAATGTATCGCATGCCGGGATTTACTGCAATGTTTGATTTATCTAATGGAATCCCCTCGCGTTGAAGATATTCGGATACGTACCGATCCTTTGACTGGTCATCCGTACACCAAGAAGGCCACCCGCTACACTCCTGCTTTAGTTTTAAAAAATTATTTACATAACTGGTAAACAAACCTCCAGATCTAGAAGTCCTACTATATTGCGCAATTTCGTATTCCCAAACTTCAAAAATTTCTAACACCTTGTATCCTTGTGACAAAGCTTCTCGAAGTTCGTCGGCAACGTACGTCCCGGTAAACTTACGTTCATTATCCGTATGTCGACAGTTTGTGTTTAACATGTTTTCACCGCAAACTCTACAGAGTATGAACATAAGCTTACCGTGCATTCTACAAGGCAAAACGGGATGGTATAGTTTTGTAGGAGGTAGGACCGTACATTTAACGATGCCTTCAACAGTATCTAAAGATAATTGTTGACATGCATCAGTGCCTACGTGGATTTTTGAATGACCGACAGGACATACTTGTTGACAAACGGGTACAAGGAGCACAGCACACATCGAGGTATCGGATAGACTCGTTTTCTTCTGCCTTGAAGTACAACTTGACCACGTTCGTACGACCTCCGAAAGAGCTGTCACGAGGATTCAAGGGTGTATTCCGAATTATGGCGTGACTGGCTGTAAATTCCATTACCTGATTATTAAGTTTTAAAAAATTTTTAAACGCGCATTCTTTCATCTCCACCATCGGAATTGACATTTCTTCATGTCCGTAATAGTGTGCGGGTGGCATAGGACCAACATAATTTTGATTTGCAATGCTATTAAAAAAATGCGGAAAATATCCCTTCGCGCCCGGAAAATTAAAAGTCTTTGGCAACTTGGAGAGTGACATAGGCATATAATTGATCGAGTCTATAAATTTAATGTTACCATCACAATTTATAGACATCAATTTAGTTCCGGTTGAAATGATTTTAGGGTTCCATGCATTTTGATTTTTTAATAATGCTTTTAAAATAAAAGCACCGTCATAACCTTTCATATTATGTGCCAGTGCCACAATGCTACCCTTTGGATTTCTTTTTCTTAAAGCCGAAACGTAATTTAGAAAATTTTGACAGGATCTTCTTTAAAAATATGCTGTCGTTTTCCACAAACTTCACAATCTTGATTAATATCGTTGATATGAACACACGTGTTACATACTTGTTGAGCAACGCACAAAGTTGGTATGTGTAAATATGTGTTAACAGCATTTTTTAAAGGAGTATCCTGTCGACATTCAAAATCATAAAATATAAAAACAAAATTTTGGTTTGACTTTTTTGAACTTGGATTATTTTTACCCATAAAACATTGGTGTCGAATAGGTTTATCTGAATTACAGTTACCGCAATATCTATATCCGCACTTGTGAGGTTTGGAGCTATTCACCCACACACTATTAAGACACGATTCACAGCGTTTTAAAGTCTTACACAAGTTTTTGGTATGCTCTGCAAAACAACCGGGGCCGCGAAAATCTCTATTGCACGAATTACACAAAATAGTAGCCAGATCTGAAGAACACGGTGGTGCTGTGTGACAAGCCGGACAAATGTATTTACAACCTTTATGTCTAATTTTACTATTTCTACGTATTCGACACATTTCACAAAAATAATCGGTTGAAAACGCGGAACATAAATTTGTAATGACATTGTAGTGGTTTTGTTCAAAGATTAAATTTAGTACCATTCGATCAGTACTACGGGGTCCTTCGTAGTATACCGATTTTCCTAAACGACTATTATAAACGATTATAGTGTACTTTACCAAATATTGCTGAAATTGCTCGATGTGGTCTCGGTTTCCTCCATCTTTAAGGTCCACCTTGATGCGTCACACAAATCCAGAGCTCGGGAGTACATGATTGGGTTGTCGCGTCCTAATAAGTTTTTTAGTGCAGCATCCTCAGATCTCCACGCTATAGCCGCCACAAGAGCCCTGGCTAGACATAAGGTGTCTGTATTTTCTATTACGAGGATGCCCTTTTTCTATTGCAGAACTCTTCGTAACCAACGCCCGTCATTTTGTCACGACCGCTACCTGTTCCTGCAGGAAGAGTAACCCGGTCCACGTGAGTAGGATTAGTTGAAAGAAGAACCTCCTCCTTTGTCAAGGAGGAGGTTCTTTAACTGGCAAATGCGTGACAGTTCCTCAAAGCAATTGTGGGCGGAGGTTCTGTCACCGGCAGATGGGTAAGCGTTCCTCAAGGCAATTGTAGGCGGAGGTTCTTCAACCGGCAAATGGTTGACAGTTCCTCAAAGCAATTGTCGGCAGAGGTTCTTTCGTACGGGTTGCAGGAGGCAATTGTATATGCATTATACGTGTTATCCTTGGTGGTCTTAACAGTCGTAACGTATGCATCATACTGACCTGTATCATTTACCTGTACTGCATTCTATAGACATCGTATACATTTTAAACCAAACCATAATAATCGTTAAAAGAATTCTGATGCCTAAAATTTATTACTGTCTGGAAGTTGTTTTTATTAACCTATTCATTTCATTGACCTGTGTTTTGTATATGCATTGAAGTACGTGTTATCCTTGGTATAAATTATAAACCAGACAAAAATAATCGTTAAAAGAATTCTGATGTTTACAATTAATTACTGTCTGAAGGTATTCATTCTATTGACCTGTGTTGTTTGTTATATACATCGTTGTAAGAATTTTGACCCTTAATTACCGTCTCAAGGTTGTCGTTGTACTATATAAGAGGGAGGGTTTGAAGAAGGAGTTCAGTATTGTTTCTAGTTCAGTCGTAAGTTGAACATTAAGTCGTTAAAGATGGAATGTGAAAACTGTGCAAAAACGTTTACCCGACGCGATAATTTAAAAGACATCAAATGTCATCGTGCATCGTTAAGAAACGTCGTGCCGACAATGAAGGTTGCTCTTCAAGTGACGTACTTTGTGAAATGTGTAACGTATATATTTCGAGCGTGTGTTACTCTGCACATTTGCGAAGTAACGCGCATAAGAAAACGCGTTCGTTATAATAGATGACGGAATCGAAAAAATTGCTGGCGCGTTTGGTAATAAAATAGTGAGTTATAGAGTTAGCGGTAATAAACATTACGTGGATATTAACGAGTTTGGGCATGATATTCGGGAAAAGTTTTAGCTCTTGTACAAAGCATCGTTGATTTGCACAAATCGATTAAAGTAAATTTGGAATGTTTCGGAGTGTATTTTTGTCGACTAAAATGGATAGTGAAATAAAATCGTTTAATACCAAAAATAAAATTATCAGTATGGCCTCCGACTTGTATGAAATATACGAAACATTTTTGGAAGAAATAAAACAAAAAATGTCGGAATTTCAAGAAAGAGATTCTGGATGGTCTTTAGTAAATATTATATATATTGAAATTAATGTGAATAAATATAATCCAATAAGTGCATCGAGTTATATAGATTTACCGTATGCTATTAAAACAAAACATGCGGTTATTAACATTCACAATTCTGATAACGCTTGCTTTGCGTGGGCCATAACGTCTGCTTTTTACGAACCGAAAGGATTATCTCAAAGAACTTCGTCGTATCCCGATTATCGAACTGTCGGATTCAATTTTTCAAATATAAAATTTCCAGTACAATTAAGTGATGTACCGACGTTTGAACGTTTAAATAACATATCAGTAAATGTGTACGGCGTAAGTAGTAACTTTAATAGCGTTTTACAAAAATGACTCACACTATAATTACGTTGTACGTTTGTGAACAAAAACAATCTCGCCATGTAAATTTGCTGCTGGTGACCGACGATTCGGGAAATAGTCATTATTGTTGGATCAAAACTTATCTCGTTTGATTTCATCGCAAAAGTCTCGTAACGAACATAAAAAATATATATGTGAAGGATGTTTAGTACATTTTTCGATCGAAACAGATCTCATTCGACATCAAAATGACGATTGCAACAAAGTGAAAGTAAATTTACCAACTGTCGCGATGAAAATAAACAAATATGGAAAAGAGGTGAGAGAAAACTTGTTACAGTTTGAAAATGTTGAAAAACAATTGAAACTTCCATTCGTAGTGTATGCAGATTTTGAAGCTATGCTAAAACCGATTGCTGAAGACGACAACCTTAACCGGAACCCCGACATGGAAAATTCATCGTATACGGTACGATGTTACGAACACGAACCGTATTCTTTCGCTTATTACATTAAATGTAGTTACGACGATGGTTTGTCAAAACTAAAAATGTTTCGTGGAAAAACGCCGCTCAAACATTTATGAATACGTTAGAAAATGACGTTGTACAAATTTATAAAAATATATAAGTGACGTGAAAGATATGATTCCTTTAGCAGATTTTCAAGAAGAATCTTTTCGTAACGCTAATTATTGTCACATATGTACAAAATTTATGGAAATTAATGATAAAGTGTACGACCACGATCATATGACCGGTTTATATCGCGGTCCCGCGCATTCGGTGTGCAATTTAAATTACAAAGTTCCTAAATTTATACCGATATTTTTCACAACCTATCTAATTACGACTGTCACATGTTCGTAAAAGAAATCGCTTTGAATAAGGAAGAAGTAGACGTGATTGCTCAAAATAAAGAAAAATACATTTCGTTTTCAAAAAAGTGTTGGTAGATGTTTTGACCGATTCTAAAGGAAAAAGCTATAAACAATTTATAAAGTTACGATTCGTCGATTCGTTTAGATTTATGGCGTCGTCATTGGAAAAACTCGGATCGTATTTAGAAAATGACAAATGTTCAGAAATTAGAAAATACTACCCGGACGATGTAAAATTTGAATTAATACGTCAAAAAGGGTTTTTCCTTATTCTTTTGTGGATTCTTTTGAGAAACTCGATGTTACGAAGTTACCTGATCGCATAGACTTTTACGATGTTTTAAACGATGAACACGTTTCGGAAGAAAATTACGCGAGAGCCCTGCGAGTGTGGAACGTTTTTCAGTGTAATACTTTAGGCGATTACAGTGATGTATATTTAAAGTCGGACGTATTATTGTTGTCGGATATTTTTGAAAATTTTCGCACCATATGCATTGAATATTATAAATTAGATCCGTGTCATTATTTTACGGCGCCCGGATTCGGTTGGGACGCTTTATTAAAGATGACCGGCGTAAAACTCGATTTGTTGACCGATATCGATATGGTGCATTTTTTAAAAGCGGTATACGCGGCGGCATCAGCATGTGTTCGAAACGTTTGGCTAAGGCGAACAATAAATTTACTCCCTATTATAACGAGTCGAAACCGTCATCTTACATCCTTTATTTGGATGCTACGAATTTATATGGCCACTCCATGCGACGTAAATTGCCTACGGAGAATTTCGATGGTTAACGGAAACCGAAATTCAACAGTTATCGATTAGCGATCTCGATGAAGAATCAGACGTGGGATACGTATTTGAAGTAGATCTTCAGTATCCGAAAGAACTGCACGAATACCATAATTGTTTACCGTTTTGTCCCGAAGAAATGTTTCCTCCCAATGGAAAATTTAAGAAGTTAGTTCCAAATTTATACGACAAAAGGAAATATATAATACACTACGTTAATCTAAAGCAATGCCTCGACCACGGTTTAAAACTTTTACACGTTCATAGAGCGTTACAATTTAAACAGTCGAATTGATGAAACAATATATAGATTTTAATACGAACAAACGCAACAACGCTAGTAACGAATTCGAAAAATCATTACAAGTTGATGAACAACATGGTTTTCGGCAAAACAATGGAAAATGTCGAAAATAGGGTAGACATCAGATTGGTGACGCATTGGGAATCGTATTATAGAAGAGCCGGAGTGGAAGCACTAGTAGCGAAACCTAATTTTAAATCGAGTAAAATATTTTGCGATAATTTGGTGGCCGTAGAAATGGAAGTATTAGAAGTTCGATATAATAAGCCTTTGTTTGTAGGATTTGCAATTTTAGAATTGTCAAAACCGTCATGTACGAATTTTTTATGATTATTTAAAGCGTAAATACTACAATAATGTCGAATTGCTATATACGGATACCGATTCGTTGATTTTAGAAATAAAATCGGAGAACGTGTACGAAGATATGAAAAACGACATAGATAGATTCGATACATCTAATTATCATATCGATAATATTCATGACATTCCTCGCGGAACACCGATGTTGGGAAAATGAAAGATGAATACGCCGGAAATGTGATTGCGTTGTTTTTAGGAACTGGAGCAAAAGCGTATTGTATACAATTATTGTCGGATTTAATAAAAAAGGCCAAAGGTGTAAAGCAATACGTTATAAACAAACATTTAACTTTAAACGATTATAAACGAGTAGTGACGGAAGGAAAATCTGTATATAAAAAAATGTATGTTTTTCGATCACATTTTCATACAATGTATACAGAATTAAAAATAAGATTGCACTTTCTGCTCAAGACGACAAACGTTACATTATGGAAGACGGTTTTCACACGTTGGCTTGGGGACACAAAACGATTGACGACTTGGCAAAAGAATTTGAAATAAACGAACGTCTAGGCAATTTAATAAGCGTTTTTAACGATAATTAATTGTAGATTTGTTTATAATTAAATTGTTCATTTAAATTAATAATTTATGTTATGTATCGTTTGTATATATGTAATTAAATTGTATATATCTCGTATGTAAATAAAAATATATGTATTTATAATACGTTTGTTTTCGATATCCAACTGTTGTGTTTAGAATCGAGTCCCAACCATTTTACGTATACTCTGTTTCCTTTTCGTCGTAGAACTTTTTCTACTAAGTAAACGTCGGGATGTTTGACTCGTTGCAATTCTTTTTCATAAAATCCACCTAAAATATTGTCACCCGTACTATCTTTTAGTATATACGTCCTGGGATTAGAATTTTGAATTTTCGAAATGCGAAAAATTTCGTTGGTCCAATTTGGAGTGTAATTTTTGTAAAAGCGTGTCTACTTTTGCTAATCCTAACGTAATCACCTTCTCGAAATTTAGCTACGGTAGGATCCGTAATTTTCATAAAATTGTAAACCGTTTTTAAAATATGCGGTGCGTTTCTTTTATTAACATCTTGTGGTTTCATACCGATCGTTTTGTGAACCGTACTATTGTATTTTCGGACCAATTTAGGTAACAACGCTAACCAGCGGTAATCACCTTGCATACTAAATTCCTTCCACATTAATCCTTTTAAGGTTCTATTGAAACGTTCGACGATTGCGGATTTTACATTTGAAAATGTACTATAATGATTAATTCCGTATTGTTTCATTAATTTTTGAAATTCCGAATTATAAAATTCCTTCCCGTTATCCGTTTGCAGGTTTTAGGAACGTTATTCTTCTTGTCTAATAAAATTTGTTTCATGGCAGCCGTGACTTCTTTAGAGGATTTATTTTTGAGAGGTAACGCCCAAGCGTATTTAGAAAATGCGTTTATCGTCACCAATATGTATTTATATCCCTGGTTTTGTTTAGCATACGGTATCATTTCTACCAAATCGGCTTGAAACAAATCCATCAAACCTTTAATTATAGTTCGTCTTCGCGGAAATTTTTTCTTATCGGTGCGTGAAGTTCGTCAACGACTTCTCGTTTAATTGTTGACATGATCAACGGATATTATCAGAGCGTCTTTCCGGCGAGCACTAAAATCTTTTAAATTCTTCGAACAAATTTATACTAATATTCATTCCAACCGTCATTCCTCAAATGTAGAAATAACGGGAACTTTAAGATAAAACGTTAGTTTTGGTAGTTCCGAACTTGGATTTTCGATTTGCACATAAATTTCGTCCGTCATTTTCAAATTTTTCCGACGATCGTTTTGTCATCGTACCTTCTATTATTTATATATATGTATACTTTGTAATCCCATCCAACTTGTAGATCGCCAACGGGTGGAGTTATTTCTAAAAACGTAATTATAGCGGATTGCATCATAAAAGTGTAACGATTTCGACCGCCTTTTAAAATCATAAATCCGTCAGTTAATCGTCTTTCTGTGCTTAAATACAGTATAGTTTCAGAGTATAAAGTGCTTGGTTTTTGTGGCTGTTTTAGTTGTACGATGTCTTCAAGGTTTTCTTGAACTTCCTGTTTAAGATTTTGAAAATCTTTTTTAACATTGTAACATGTTCGTTTATAGTTTGTTGTATATCATCTTCCCGTTTTCGAATATGTACGTCAACATATTTTTCTATGACATCTTTATTTAAACGTTTTAAAATAAAGTTACTGTGAACGTCGTTCCCAAATTTATCTATAATCATTTTTCCGTGTACGTAATTAGAAAATTTATTTAGAGGCATGCCGACTACGACAGCAACTAAATCAAATTGAGCAAAAATTCTTTGAAACAAAGTATTTATAATATAAAAAACGAGTTTAATAGTAAAAGATAACTTATTTAACAATTCCGGCTTCACGCAATTCCTCCAAAATGGCAATGATTTCATTATCGTGACCCGTATGACCGGCGGCTTTAGAAGCAACTAATAGTTGAAGTCTTTCTACCAATTCGTTGGGATCGTCCCAATATCGATAATCCGTGGCGGCGACGTTAGATAAAACTTGTTTAAACGTTGATTTTTCTTGTGGTCGTAGTAGTGATTCTAATCCGCCACCGCTTTTCCAACGTCTTGCCCACCATACGTTAGGTTTCTTTCCGTTCAAGATGGGTTTAATAATGTTAACGTATTTATATCCTTTGCTGGCGGATATCTGCTTAAGAGGATCGTAATTAACTTTATAAGAATTGGTACGTCGCAAAATGTCTCGATATTGACGTGCGTCATTAATAGTAAATTGTCCCGGTTCTTTTTAAACAATAATTCGTACAATCCGGTCGTGCCCTTGTATTTTAAACCGTCGATGACTATATTGCGTCCGTCTATGCTAAATTCACTGTTTCCTATAAACAAATTTCCGTCATCTTCGCGAACTCCGTATTTAGTGTCAAAATTATTATCTATGTCGGCTTTCAATTCCGTCAAATAAGTTCTAGGCAAAACGTGAAACTGATTTAAGACCGATTGAACTGCGGGACTGGCTAATTCCTCTTCTATTTCTTGTCGAAACAACCTTATTTGATTTTTGCACCCTCGTATGCCATAGATATGTTGGAATCGGTGGTATCGTGTAATTCTTCGTTAGCTTCGTAAGCGGTAGGTGTATTTGTTGTTTTTCTTCCATATTATCTATCGTAGGATCGTAAAGAAACACTTCTTCGTCCGCTTTTTGTACGACCTAGGTTTCGGAGTAGACGTTAATATTTGAGAAGACATTGCGAACGAACGAGGAGATTTTACAATTTTTTTCGGGAACGAACGTTTCTTTTTCTTTATTTGGGAACTTCGAATATGAGGATAAAATGAAGTCGAACGTCTTTTTTTTATACGAAAAGATGAATCTGCAGGAAAAGTGTAATAATCGTCGGTTTGTATTTCGTCGTCGTCGTCGTCTTTTACTTTTATATCTATAGGTTCTACTTTAACGTCGGTCGAAGGTACTACAACATCCAGTTTTGTCGCTATTTGTTTAAGTGGTTCGGTAATAGGAGCGTATGCAGCGTCAAAATGTAATTTGCTTTTTTCGATGTCTCCTTTTAATGTCCGAATTTTTGTCGCAAAGCTTCGCGAGCGTTTATCAAGTCTTCGGCGAGTTTTTTATTCATGTTTACACGCGACCAATAACTACGTACTTGTTGTATCGAAAGCGCGAAAGATACTGAACAATGAATTATTGCCGACGTAAATTTAAAAATTTTTAATAACGTATAAACGTATCTAAACCTTTTCTATATCGACCGTCGTTTTTCGAACAATCGAGATCTATCACCACCATGTCATAAGGAGCCTTCCAACAAAGGTTACAAAGCTTTTAAACTCGTCAAACGTCATGTCGTTTGCGATGTGATCGTCGTAAATGTGTTTTAAATTTGTTAAATCTTGCTTAAACAAAATTAAGAAGTTGCAATTGTCGCGTACTAATTGCTTAGGTACAGCACTATAACTTTGACACAAATAAAAACAATCAATGTTTTTATGTCTACCGTAAGAAAAATACTCCTTCATCACGTTGTGACCCGTGCAACATATGTCGTCGAACACGACAACAGAATATTCCGAAATGTTCGAAGGCGGTGTAAACGCCTCGATGTTGCAGCTTTCGGAATAATTGCACTCATCTACGGTTTCAATTAAACGTCTAAGAAAATCGTATTTCGTTTGATACAAAGAATTTGAACAAACATACAGATTTAAAAAACGCAATCCGTTGGGCGATAGCAAAAGAGATAGCATAACGTTTGTTTTTCCACAACCGGAAGGTCCAATAATTAATGCTCTTTTACATACACCCCCAAATAGCGCACTATGCCGAGTAAACTTATTCTCGGCGCTTTCAACAAAGTTTTTAATCGGTAACGATAACGGTTGACATACAAATTTCATTTTCTTCCAATCGTAAAATGTAGGTACGTTTAAATTTTATATTTTTCTTCTACACCACGTCAAATGGCACAAAAATTTTATATATTAGTAGAAAGAGTAATAGGTCCGTAAAAGTCGTATGCGCTCGAAATACATTTATTTAAACATAGTCAAAAATATCTACAATATAGCATACATGTAAATATGAAAAAATATCTACAATATAATAGTCTACCCAACGTAGACAAAACGGTGTGGTAGTTTTGATTGTCGATCGTCGTAATTTATAGCTATCGGTACAATGTATGACGTAAAGAGGTAAATTTGACAAATATCGGCGTTGACGAGACGGTGTGGCAGCTTTAATCATAGAAGTAGCAATTGGTGACTATCAAAATTGATAATATTATTTTGATTGTCGCCAACAGCGTTTCCAACAACCAAATTTGACAAAGAAGATGACGTTGGACAAGATTTCAAAAAGTTTTTAAACGTCTTATCGGCGTTGACGAGACGGTGTGGCAGCTTTGATCATAGATGTCGCTATCGGCGATTATCAAAACTTATAATATTATTTTGATTGTCGCCAATAGCGTTTCCAACAACCAAATTTGACAAAGAAGATGACGTTGGACAAGATTTCAAAAAACTTTTTAAACGTCTTATCGGCGTTGACGAGACGGTGTGGCAGCTTTGATCATAGAAATCGCCATTGGCGACTACCAAAATTTATAATATTATTTTGATTGTCGCCAACAGCGTTTCCAACAACCAAATTTGACAAAGAAGATGACGTTGGATAAGATTTCAAAAAACTTTTTAAACGTCTTATCGGCGTTGACGAGACGGTGTGGCAGCTTTGATCATAGAAATCGCCATTGGCGACTACCAAAATTTATAATATTATTTTGATTGTCGCCAACAGCGTTTCCAACAACCAAATTTGACAAAGAAGATGACGTTGGATAAGATTTCAAAAAACTTTTTAAACGTCTTATCGGCGTTGACGAGACGGTGTGGCAGCTTTGATCATAGAAATCGCCATAGGCGACTATCAAAATTTATAATATTATTTTGATTGTCGCCAACAGCGTTTCCAACAACCAAATTTGACAAAGAAGGCAAAACTTATAATACTAGACGGTGTGGCAGCTTTGATCATTGAAAATGATGTTAGCGATCTCCAAAAATTGTATTACAATTTTGAACATCGTCAACATCGTTTCCAACAACCATGTTCGTTTCCAACAACCATGTTTGACGGAGAAGATGAAAGTATCGGGTATAATCTATAGGGTCGATACATCATCTACAATATAGCCTGTCTGTAGACAAGACGGTGTTGTAGTTTTGATCGTCGATCTGTAACCCCAACAAGGCAATAAAATTATTCTACAAAATCAACAACTTCATACCTTAACTTCATACACTGCAGCAATCTCAATGGTACGAGCTGTCGATGTCGATTGTCCGATCATCACCTTTGATGTAATCTATAATGAAATGAAGTTGATGATCTCTTAATTTCGTTCTATAACCATTAAACCGTAACATAATAATAACAGAAACGACAACACATAAAAGACCACCAACTTCATACCTCAACGATAGCCGCATCCTCCGAGTCATGCCGATTCTCATCATCCCCGTTATTTAACGCCGCCACTTATAACTCTAAGTAGCCGTTAAGAAAGATTTATTTGATTAATAATTTTTTCAATTTTGGTTAGTTGCTGACGAATGGCATTGCTTAAAGCATCAAACGTCACCACTAACGAAGCTAAATTATTAGTGTGGCGAAGACTGTTAGCCAATGACGTAATCTGCTTCAAACTGGTGCGCAAGATTGTCAATTGTTTATTAAGTTGGCAATCAAAATGGTTAATTATTTCGTTAGTTTTATCAAGCAATTCCCGTTGAAAACCAGTTTGAATTGAAGTATTTAAAAAGTGTCAAAGCACCAAGTTGTAGGAGCGGAAGTAGAAGAAATAGAAGCCTGAACAGAAGTAGATGTCGATGGACCAAAAGCAGTAGCAGAAACGAGAGCAGAAGTAGATGCCGAAGGATGAAAACCAGTAGCCGAAGCACCAGGATTATTAGCGGCGGCAACGGAAACGGGAGTCGATGAGTAACCAGGCAACTCCAGCATTTGCGATACCTGCATCAAGTCTAAATTCCCAGACAGAGCTTCATCACCTCGAAATTTTTTACCTGCGAAAAAACTTGTGTTAACTACACATTCAACGCGGTTTTTAATATAAATAACTTTTGATGTGACGTCTCAAAGACATTAATTGTCTCTTCTGGGCGCGATATTCCTGACGAGGTAATCGCATCTTGTACCGTCCATTACCTGTTGCCACCGATGATGTTGTGGAACAGGAAGGAGTACACGTCGTGATAGCGGCACACGTCGTAGGTGTTGCAAACGTACCGGTTATAGAGGCACACGTCGTAGGTGACGTACCGGGGATAGCGACACACGTCGTAGGTGTTGCAAACGTACCGGACAAATCGACATCTTTCAAAACGGACTCCGTTACCGGAGGTGCATCGACGGCACGGAATCGATTAGCTCGATCAGCAAAATCTTCGTCTTCGGCCGATTTGGACGGAGCCTCTTCGTTGTCTGGCGCAGCCAAACTCGCATCGAAATCGGCCAAATAAAAATATTCGATGTCTTGGGAGGTCTTCAAGCACAAAACACAAACACATTACACAAACAATAAGAAAAACGTCGTAAGCAAATGTATGTACATGTCAATGCACAAAATGAAATGCATGCATTAAAGGTTAATACTAAAATTAAAAATTGAATGTACTTACAATGTTTTTCTCCATGACACTTCACTTGTTGTTGTTGCTGTTAGAGGAGCTGGAACACAACTGATTTGTTCCCAAAAACTCGCGGTTATATACCCTAAATCGTGGAGGGAGGTGTGGTGGGAAACCGGAGTGGGTGAAGTGAAGGGGCGGGGAAGAAAAAACAACAAATACACCTACCGCTTACGAAGCTAACGAAGAATTACACGATACCACCGATTCCAACATATCTATGGCATACGAGGGTGCAAAAAATCAAATAAGGTTGTTCCGACAAGAAATAGAAGAGGAATTAGCCAGTCCCGCAGTTCAATCGGTCTTAAATCAGTTTCACGTTTTGCCTAGAACTTATTTGACGGAATTGAAAGCCGACATAGATAATAATTTTGACACTAAATACGGAGTTCGCGAAGATGACGGAAATTTGTTTATAGGAAACAGTGAATTTAGCATAGACGGACGCAATATAGTCATCGACGGTTTAAAATACAAGGGCACGACCGGATTGTACGAATTATTGTTTAAAAAGAACCGGGACAATTTACTATTAATGACGCACGTCAATATCGAGACATTTTGCGACGTACCAATTCTTATAAAGTTAATTACGATCCTCTTAAGCAGATATCCGCCAGCAAAGGATATAAATACGTTAACATTATTAAACCCATCTTGAACGGAAAGAAACCTAACGTATGGTGGGCAAGACGTTGGAAAAGCGGTGGCGGATTAGAATCACTACTACGACCACAAGAAAAATCAACGTTTAAACAAGTTTTATCTAACGTCGCCGCCACGGATTATCGATATTGGGACGATCCCAACGAATTGGTAGAAAGACTTCAACTATTAGTTGCTTCTAAAGCCGCCGGTCATACGGGTCACGATAATGAAATCATTGCCATTTTGGAGGAATTGCGTGAAGCCGGAATTGTTAAATAAGTTATCTTTTACTATTAAACTCGTTTTTTATATTATAAATACTTTGTTTCAAAGAATTTTTGCTCAATTTGATTTAGTTGCTGTCGTAGTCGGCATGCCTCTAAATAAATTTTCTAATTACGTACACGGAAAAATGATTATAGATAAATTTGGGAACGACGTTCACAGTAACTTTATTTTAAAACGTTTAAATAAAGATGTCATAGAAAAATATGTTGACGTACATATTCGAAAACGGGAAGATGATATACAACAAACTATAAACGAACATGTTACAATGTTAAAAAAGATTTTCAAAATCTTAAACAGGAAGTTCAAGAAAACCTTGAAGACATCGTACAACTAAAACAGCCACAAAAACCAAGCACTTTATACTCTGAAACTATACTGTATTTAAGCACAGAAAGACGATTAACTGACGGATTTATGATTTTAAAAGGCGGTCGAAATCGTTACACTTTTATGATGCAATCCGCTATAATTACGTTTTTAGAAATAACTCCACCCGTTGGCGATCTACAAGTTGGATGGGATTACAAAGTATACATATATATAAATAATAGAAGGTACGATGACAAAACGATCGTCGGAAAAAATTTGAAAATGACGGACGAAATTTATGTGCAAATCGAAAATCCAAGTTCGGAACTACCAAAACTAACGTTTTATCTTAAAGTTCCAGTTATTTCTACATTTGAGGAATGACGGTTGGAATGAATATTAGTATAAATTTGTTCGAAGAATTTAAAAGATTTTAGTGCTCGCCGGAAAGACGCTCTGATAATATCCGTTGATCATGTCAACAATTAAACGAGAAGTCGTTGACGAACTTCACGCACCGATAAGAAAAAAATTTCCGCGAAGACGAACTATAATTAAAGGTTTGATGGATTTGTTTCAAGCCGATTTGGTAGAAATGATACCGTATGCTAAACAAAACCAGGGATATAAATACATATTGGTGACGATAAACGCATTTTCTAAATACGCTTGGGCGTTACCTCTCAAAAATAAATCCTCTAAAGAAGTCACGGCTGCCATGAAACAAATTTTATTAGACAAGAAGAATAACGTTCCTAAAAACCTGCAAACGGATAACGGGAAGGAATTTTATAATTCGGAATTTCAAAAATTAATGAAACAATACGGAATTAATCATTATAGTACATTTTCAAATGTAAAATCCGCAATCGTCGAACGTTTCAATAGAACCTTAAAAGGATTAATGTGGAAGGAATTTAGTATGCAAGGTGATTACCGCTGGTTAGCGTTGTTACCTAAATTGGTCCGAAAATACAATAGTACGGTTCACAAAACGATCGGTATGAAACCACAAGATGTTAATAAAAGAAACGCACCGCATATTTTAAAAACGGTTTACAATTTTATGAAAATTACGGATCCTACCGTAGCTAAATTTCGAGAAGGTGATTACGTTAGGATTAGCAAAAGTAGACACGCTTTTACAAAAAATTACACTCCAAATTGGACCAACGAAATTTTTCGCATTTCGAAAATTCAAAATTCTAATCCCAGGACGTATATACTAAAAGATAGTACGGGTGACAATATTTTAGGTGGATTTTATGAAAAAGAATTGCAACGAGTCAAACATCCCGACGTTTACTTAGTAGAAAAAGTTCTACGACGAAAAGGAAACAGAGTATACGTAAAATGGTTGGGACTCGATTCTAAACACAACAGTTGGATATCGAAAACAAACGTATTATAAATACATATATTTTTATTTACATACGAGATATATACAATTTAATTACATATATACAAACGATACATAACATAAATTATGAATTTAAATGAACAATTTAATTATAAACAAATCTACAATTAATTATCGTTAAAAACGCTTATTAAATTGCCTAGACGTTCGTTTATTTCAAATTCTTTTGCCAAGTCGTCAATCGTTTTGTGTCCCCAAGCCAACGTGTGAAAACCGTCTTCCATAATGTAACGTTTGTCGTCTTGAGCAGAAAGTGCAATCTTATTTTTTAATTCTGTATACATTGTATGAAAATGTGATCGAAAAACATACATTTTTTTATATACAGATTTTCCTTCCGTCACTACTCGTTTATAATCGTTTAAAGTTAAATGTTTGTTTATAACGTATTGCTTTACACCTTTGGCCTTTTTATTAAATCCGACAATAATTGTATACAATACGCTTTTGCTCCAGTTCCTAAAAACAACGCAATCACATTTCCGGCGTATTCATCTTTCATTTTTCCCAACATCGGTGTTCCGCGAGGAATGTCATGAATATTATCGATATGATAATTAGATGTATCGAATCTATCTATGTCGTTTTTCATATCTTCGTACACGTTCTCCGATTTTATTTCTAAAATCAACGAATCGGTATCCGTATATAGCAATTCGACATTATTGTAGTATTTACGCTTTAAATAATCATAAAAAATTCGTACATGACGGTTTTGACAATTCTAAAATTGCAAATCCTACAAACAAAGGCTTATTATATCGAACTTCTAATACTTCCATTTCTACGGCCACCAAATTATCGCAAAATATTTTACTCGATTTAAAATTAGGTTTCGCTACTAGTGCTTCCACTCCGGCTCTTCTATAATACGATTCCCAATGCGTCACCAATCTGATGTCTACCCTATTTTCGACATTTTCCATTGTTTTGCCGAAAACCATGTTGTTCATCAACTTGTAATGATTTTTTCGAATTCGTTACTAGCGTTGTTGCGTTTGTTCGTATTAAAATCTATATATTGTTTCATCCAATTCGACTGTTTAAATTGTAACGCTCTATGAACGTGTAAAAGTTTTAAACCGTGGTCGAGGCATTGCTTTAGATTAACGTAGTGTATTATATATTTCCTTTTGTCGTATAAATTTGGAACTAACTTCTTAAATTTTCCATTGGGAGGAAACATTTCTTCGGGACAAAACGGTAAACAATTATGGTATTCGTGCAGTTCTTTCGGATACTGAAGATCTACTTCAAATACGTATCCCACGTCTGATTCTTCATCGAGATCGCTAATCGATAACTGTTGAATTTCGGTTTCCGTTAACCATCGAAATTCTCCCGTAGGCAATTTACGTCGCATGGAGTGGCCATATAAATTCGTAGCATCCAAATAAAGGATGTAAGATGACGGTTTCGACTCGTTATAATAGGGAGTAAATTTATTGTTCGCCTTAGCCAAACGTTTCGAACACATGCTGATGCCGCCGCGTATACCGCTTTTAAAAAATGCACCATATCGATATCGGTCAACAAATCGAGTTTTACGCCGGTCATCTTTAATAAAGCGTCCCAACCGAATCCGGGCGCCGTAAAATAATGACACGGATCTAATTTATAATATTCAATGCATATGGTGCGAAAATTTTCAAAAATATCCGACAACAATAATACGTCCGACTTTAAATATACATCACTGTAATCGCCTAAAGTATTACACTGAAAAACGTTCCACACTCGCAGGGCTCTCGCGTAATTTTCTTCCGAAACGTGTTCATCGTTTAAAACATCGTAAAAGTCTATGCGATCAGGTAACTTCGTAACATCGAGTTTCTCAAAAGAATCCACAAAAGAATAAGGAAAAACCCCTTTTGACGTATTAATTCAAATTTTACATCGTCCGGGTAGTATTTTCTAATTTCTGAACATTTGTCATTTTCTAAATACGATCCGAGTTTTTCCAATGACGACGCCATAAATCTAAACGAATCGACGAATCGTAACTTTATAAATTGTTTATAGCTTTTTCCTTTAGAATCGGTCAAAACATCTACCAACACTTTTTTTGAAAACGAAATGTATTTTTCTTTATTTTGAGCAATCACGTCTACTTCTTCCTTATTCAAAGCGATTTCTTTTACGAACATGTGACAGTCGTAATTAGATAGGTTGTGAAAAATATCGGTATAAATTTAGGAACTTTGTAATTTAAATTGCACACCGAATGCGCGGGACCGCGATATAAACCGGTCATATGATCGTGGTCGTACACTTTATCATTAATTTCCATAAATTTTGTACATATGTGACAATAATTAGCGTTACGAAAAGATTCTTCTTGAAAATCTGCTAAAGGAATCATATCTTTCACGTCACTTATATATTTTTTATAAATTTGTACAACGTCATTTTCTAACGTATTCATAAATGTTTGAGCGGCGTTTTTTCCACGAAACATTTTTAGTTTTGACAAACCATCGTCGTAACTACATTTAATGTAATAAGCGAAAGAATACGGTTCGTGTTCGTAACATCGTACCGTATACGATGAATTTTCCATGTCGGGGTTCCGGTTAAGGTTGTCGTCTTCAGCAATCGGTTTTAGCATAGCTTCAAAATCTGCATACACTACGAATGGAAGTTTCAATTGTTTTTCAACATTTTCAAACTGTAACAAGTTTTCTCTCACCTCTTTTCCATATTTGTTTATTTTCATCGCGACAGTTGGTAAATTTACTTTCACTTTGTTGCAATCGTCATTTTGATGTCGAATGAGATCTGTTTCGATCGAAAATGTACTAAACATCCTTCACATATATATTTTTTATGTTCGTTACGAGACTTTTGCGATGAAATCAAACGAGATAAGTTTTTGATCCAACAATAATGACTATTTCCCGAATCGTCGGTCACCAGCAGCAAATTTACATGGCGAGATTGTTTTTGTTCACAAACGTACAACGTAATTATAGTGTGAGTCATTTTTGTAAAAACGCTATTAAAGTTACTACTTACGCCGTACACATTTACTGATATGTTATTTAAACGTTCAAACGTCGGTACATCACTTAATTGTACTGGAAATTTTATATTTGAAAAATTGAATCCGACAGTTCGATAATCGGGATACGACGAAGTTCTTTGAGATAATCCTTTCGGTTCGTAAAAAGCAGACGTTATGGCCCACGCAAAGCAAGCGTTATCAGAATTGTGAATGTTAATAACCGCATGTTTTGTTTTAATAGCATACGGTAAATCTATATAACTCGATGCACTTATTGGATTATATTTATTCACATTAATTTCAATATATATAATATTTACTAAAGACCATCCAGAATCTCTTTCTTGAAATTCCGACATTTTTGTTTTATTTCTTCCAAAAATGTTTCGTATATTTCATACAAGTCGGAGGCCATACTGATAATTTTATTTTTGGTATTAAACGATTTTATTTCACTATCCATTTTAGTCGACAAAAATACACTCCGAAACATTCCAAATTTACTTTAATCGATTTGTGCAAATCAACGATGCTTTGTACAAGAGCTAAAACTTTTCCCGAATATCATGCCCAAACTCGTTAATATCCACGTAATGTTTATTACCGCTAACTCTATAACTCACTATTTTATTACCAAACGCGCCAGCAATTTTTCGATTCCGTCATCTATTATAACGAACGCGTTTTTCTTATGCGCGTTACTTCGCAAATGTGCAGAGTAACACACGCTCGAAATATATACGTTACACATTTCACAAAGTACGTCACTTGAAGAGCAACCTTCATTGTCGGCACGACGTTTCTTAACGATGCACGATGACATTTGATGTCTTTTAAATTATCGCGTCGGGTAAACGTTTTTGCACAGTTTTCACATTCCATCTTTAACGACTTAATGTTCAACTTACGACTGAACTAGAAACAATACTGAACTCCTTCTTCAAACCCTCCCTCTTATATAGTACAACGACAACCTTGAGACGGTAATTAAGGGTCAAAATTCTTACAACGATGTATATAACAAACAACACAGGTCAATAGAATGAATACCTTCAGACAGTAATTAATTGTAAACATCAGAATTCTTTTAACGATTATTTTTGTCTGGTTTATAATTTATACCAAGGATAACACGTACTTCAATGCATATACAAAACACAGGTCAATGAAATGAATAGGTTAATAAAAACAACTTCCAGACAGTAATAAATTTTAGGCATCAGAATTCTTTTAACGATTATTATGGTTTGGTTTAAAATGTATACGATGTCTATAGAATGCAGTACAGGTAAATGATACAGGTCAGTATGATGCATACGTTACGACTGTTAAGACCACCAAGGATAACACGTATAATACATATACAATTGCCTCCTGCAACGCGTACGAAAGAACCTCTGCCGACAATTGCTTTGAGGAACTGTCAACCATTTGCCGGTTGAAGAACCTCCGCCTACAATTGCCTTGAGGAACGCTTACCCATCTGCCGGTGACAGAACCTCCGCCCACAATTGCTTTGAGGAACTGTCACATTTGCCGAGTTAAAGAACCTCCTCCTTGACAAAGGAGGAGGTTCTTTAACCGGCAAATATACCCTACTCACGTGTAAGCGCAGAGCATCTGTGGCGAAGAAATTTGCATTACTTTGCAAAATTTTTTCTAAAGTCGCCAATATAACTTTAGAATTTAATTGGTCTCTGCGTCTGAACGAAATGCCGATTGGTTTTTCGGGGTAATTATCGTTACGCAAAACGAGCCCCACACGGTCGGATGCGGAAGCGTCAACCAACAAACGCCCCAAAATCTCGTTGAACGCATTCTAAAAACAGTAAAATTAGATACTTGTATACTTAATAATTAAACAAGTTTTACCTCTAGCCAACTCAATGGATTAGCAGATGCAGTAACTTCTTTAAATTTAAACAAAATTGTTTTACCAACAGTCTTAAATTTTTTAATTTCCTTTACACCTTCTTCAATTATGTTGACGTACTGTAAATTTGTCGCCAGCACTCTTCCTATAAGCGTCTGTAAAAGATTCAGCGTTGTATAATTTGTTAAATAGAATTACAAAGTACTTACATTTGACTCGGTGCTTCTTGACGACGTCGTCGGTTTCGATACCAGCTCAGAATTACCAGCGATTGGTGGTAAAGCCTAAATTACGTATAACAATTACAATAATAAATACTTTTTATTTTTTTTTAAATCGGCTTACCTTGATCTCAGCAACCTTCTGAGTTAAACGATATAAAAATCTCCTCATCTTCTTGCTCGATAACATCTTCGTGGATTAGTAATCTTTCACAAATGTCCTCGTAGGCCTGCACTATCTCCCTCGTTGTTAAATATACCGCAAGAGTATAAATTTAGGATAGTTGAAATAGACATTATGAAAAGTGGATGATTCAAAGTTTAAAATGACGATAAATTTTAAATTCGAAAATTTTGCTTTTATACCAATTTTGTTGCAAAAGAATGTTTACCAGGTAGCATTAATCGACTTGTTTGTACGTAAGTAATTACTCATTATCATTAGCAAACTTTCCTGTTATAACTAAATTTCTATTTTCAGAGTTTACACTTTCATAATTTCAATTCTTTTATTTTAACGTTTTTATCAGTATATTTCTTATTTTTTGTTTTTAGAACTATAATTGTTGAGATTTATTAATTTTGAAATTAAGTTATATTGTTAAAATATTTCTTGATTGAACTGCGTGTACTAATTTTGGGGGTCGTGCACTAATTAGTTTGCTGAGTAATTCCCCGTTTAATTTCGTTTTTAGAAATTTCGAAATTGCCGTCAGTTTGATTTTGAACGAGTTTGTATGTGCATGTAATTTTCAATATTGATAAATTAATACGCGTTCATTTAAATAAATAAAATGTTTGTGAATTGTTCCAGCAGGGTAAGTGTTTTTCGAATATCAATATTAGTATTTGTTCAATTTTACTTATACAACTTTGTAAATCTCTCTGTTTTCGTTATTTTAGTACCTATATGTTTCTTAGATTGGTTAGTTATTGCCACACGCAATAAAATATTATACCTTGCAACTCGTAATCATTAACAACTACTTAAAAATTATTTTTACCACTATGTAAATTGCAGAATAGTGCGACCACCAAGTGTTCGAAGTGGAATTAAAAGTACAAAATCTGAAGTCATGGAAACTAAGCGAATTGCAGCTTTAAGAATCCATATAGAAAGAGTAATAGGAAGACTACGTGAATTTAAACTCTTAAAGCCACACGTGTGCATAAATAAAAAATTAATCTCGCATTTGGACAATGTAGTAATAATTGCATGCGGTTTAGTTAATTTACAATCAGATTTAATCAAAAAATAATATTTAAGACATTTATTTATACTGTAAAAATTTAGGTACAAATGTTTTAGAAATTAAGCACATTATTTTGCATTTTCATATAAAAATGGAAAAAATACATTCAGTCCAAAAAACTTTGTGCTTTTTCAATTATCCCCATTATATAATCATTATCATAGTCTTCAGTGATAATCGTAATTTTGTTATTGTCCTCGAACTTGGGGTCAGCGACGCAAAATATTCCCTTTGATTTTTTAAAAAAACACATCTGTAGTTGAATTTGGGCCTTGTATTTTGGGGAAATTCTATCATTTTTTATGTAATTTTTAATAGTTTCGTCACTGAAAGGACATTTTATTTCAATTACGCAATCAGGACCAATTGCATCTGGAGATGCACCTAAATGAGGGTATTCGGAACTTAACAATAACCCCACCCTTTTAAAATTTTGCTTAAATTTTTTTTTTTATGTTTTTAAAACATTAGCTTCTAAAGTTTGACCTCTTATCATTGGAATGGAAGGTTTTATTTTCGATCCTCCCAGAATTTGTTCGACTAAAGAACCACCCTTCTTTTTGCAATGCGCTGCTTCATAAATCTTAGATGCTGTGATTCGACCATATCTTAGTTCGTACCACAAATTGCATTAATGCTGCAGTTTTGATTCCTCCTCTGCTTGCTGACACAGTCGATCATTCATTAGGTTTCTTGCATATTTCAGGAAATCTACCGCACTGTCGGCACTGTTACTTGCATAACTTATAATTAAATGATGCAAACTTAATTTATTATGAATGCCGCATTCTTTAAAATATTTTAATAAATGGCAATTTGAATTATTTTTTACTTCTGTTGCCTTTTCAATAAATTCATTCAAAAATGTTGATGTGCCAGGCACATTGAATGACAACGGGCTTCCAAAATCTTTTGTTGTTATAAACTGTGTGTCAGTATTCGACAAAGAGAGTCTAGGTTTTTTTCCAATAGCATTGGACTTCTGTTGTTGATGGCTCATTACTTTTTCATGTACCCATGTTAACAATGCTAATGAATGCTTGCAACCACCTAAAAATACTATATTTATATATCTTCAAAACCAATTTAATAAATAAACCTTTTGATGCCGAGCAGTCATGACAAGTTACATTTAAAATTTCCTCTTCAACTTCATTAATTATTATTGAGACGGCGTAATTTTTACTTTTTATTTTATGTTCAGGGCATATTTGGCCTTTGATTGTGCACAGTTCTCCAATTCTTTGGAGTTGAACATATCCAATAGCGGATTTGATATAATCCTGCCTTGTAGAACTAAAAGAAACAACAAAAAGAAATGTTTATCAATCTTAATACGTATAATAAATAACCAAATGTAAATAACTTACCGCATTGCTTTCCAACCTTTAATTTCAGCTGAATTGTAGCAGTCACTGTTTGTAATGTACTCCATGACCATAAATAAATCGACTTGTTTAAAGTTAATTTAAACATACGAAAATTATTGTCGTACTACTTATTTCAAATAGTATAATTTAGTAATAGTTGTGAAACAAGCTTAAAAGCAATATACAAACGGATTCAGCAAAACGCAATAATAGCATGTAGGTTACTAGATAATGCATATTTTTCATAATTTACGTCACAATTTCAGTGTATATAAACATTGCGATTTATTAATAAAATTATCATTCTCAAAAAGTCTGGTCATTCTTAACTACCTTCCGTAGAACTTGACACGGTGGACGTGTTAGTTACCTCGGTAAGCGTAGATCAACAGGGTGAATTCCATCTACCCCCAGATCAAGCTGAGAAGAGGGTGATCGCCTTAAAACTTTGTCCGATAATCAACCGATTACTTGGGCAAGGTTTACATTGGTCCTTCGAGCAACAATAAAACGAATCAACGCCATCAACAACATACCCGGACATCAGTCGCCGGTCAAACAACAGCACCAACAACAACAACATCAACATGGATGTAGAAAAAATCAACGCGCTAGCCAAGCAACAAGAACTTCTGGGACAAGAAATTATAAGGTTACATTCAAATAATAAAAAGGACTCCGTATCACGCAAGACACCTTCGTACATTTCAAAACGTTTGTCGGACCTAGAAAACTATGGGAAACAGCAGTACACAACAACGACAAACTTATATCAACAAAAATGTTACAACACACTTATTTCACAACCAACTACTTCCGGCAGATGAAGATGATTCATGAAGAAGCAGTAAACTACTTAAACACGTGCCCAAAATCAACTGATGAATCTCACCCCGAAGAAAAATCAAACACCGAAGAAATACAACTCGCCACCACAACCAACAAAAACCAATTGAAACGATTAAAGCAGCAAGAATGGAGAATAAACAGCATGCATAAGACATTGATCCAAATTAACCAAGAAGTTATGGAAAACAAAGACAGTCAACGCTATGAATTTTTACAAAGGAAAATAACTAGAGATTGGGAACTTATACAGACATTACATGAAGAGATTATGGACAATGAAGATGGATATCAAGATGCATATTTTACCGAAAATACCTTTGGAGACATTGAAGATAAGTACGAAAACACCACAGAAACTTTGGGGCACAAAATACAAGCAGTCCAGCGGCAAGCCAGGCCGAACATCGCGCTTCCCAAGATAACACTACCAACATTTAGTGGCGGCTATGAAGAATGGCCCACCTTCCATGATGTATTTCTGAAGGTCATACATAATAATACGTCTCTAACCGACATTGAAAAGATGCAATATTTAAAAACTCACATTAGAGGAGATGCAAGCACCATCATTCAGCACCTCCAAATCACTGAAGGGAATTATGCAACTGCGTGGAACATCTTGAAGCGACGTTACCAAAATGATAGATTACTAATATCAAAATTAATCGATAAAATCTTAGACATGCCTTCTGTCCAAAAGAATCATCACACGAACTCAGAAAATTGTACGACATAACAAACGAGTGCCTAGAAGCGATTAACAATCTTCACATAGATACGGAATCATGGGGTCCATTAATAATCCGCATCATCACCCGGAAATGGGACAATGAAACAAACAAATTGTACGAACAAACTTTGGAGAAGCCTCATGAAGTACAAAGTCTTCAAGATCTGATGAAATTTCTAGAACGAAGATTCCAATCTTTAGAAACAATCAAAACAGACAACAAACAAACAAACGAATATCAACGAATGAGCAGCAGAACTCAATGCCCATGTTGCAACCGAGATCATGCCCTAACACAATGCGTAAAATTCAAAACATTATCGAACAGCGAAAGATGCCAGCTTACCTACACTAAACGAATTTGCTACAACTGCTTAAACCACTCATCAGAACAACAATGCTACAGTCCAAACCGATGTCACATTTGTAACCAACCACATCATACCCTACTACATAGGGAGCAGAGGACATACAATTCAAATAGAACAACTACCTTCAGACCAACACATCTTGCAAAAACAAACCAACGAGGTAGTTCAGCACAAATATCGAAAGCAATTAACCACGTAGGAAATCAACGGAACAACATAACCTTGTTGGCCACAGCCTTAATCCAAGCAAGATCGGTTTCTGGAGGGCAAGAATACCTTCGAGTACTAATCGATCCAGGATCGCAAGCAGCGTTGATAACTGAAGAAGCAGCGCAACGACTAAGGTTACCAAAGCAAAAATTAAAGCTGAAATAACTGGGTTAGGGGAGAACCAAAATCGGCGTTATGGAAAGTATCTACATCAATTCAACCACGTTTCCTACAACATACTCATTAATCGTTGAGTTCCTTGTATTACCAAAACTTACATCAACTATGCCATCAAGCAGAATCGAAAACGCAGGCCAAAGTATAAAAGAATGGCAAAACTACATACTAGCTGACCCTACATTTGACATACCAGGACCGATCGACGCAATCATGGGAGCACAAGAATTCGGAGAAATCATTAAGCAAGGAATTAGGAAATCCCAAAATGGTCTTTTAGGACAGCAAACCGAGCTGGGATGGATACTATCCGGTAACCTGCATCATACTTCTCAAGAACCAATTCAGGTGTTCAGCATAATCAATCGAGCTGAAGAAGACAATCAATTAACAAGATTTTGGGAAATCGAAGAGGCTAGTACACACCGTCACTTATCACAAGATGACCAATTGTGTGAGGACCACTTTAAACAAACAATAAAAAGAAATGGCGATGGAACATATACAGTGAGAATTCCGTTTAAACCAGAACCAAAACCTCTTGGAAATTCGAGAAATCGAGCAATAGCTAGACTTTTCCAACTAGAAAAAAGACTCAGCATGGATCCTCAGATGAGAAATGAATACAATACCTTTATACAAGAATATATTAATCTGAACCATATGAAGAAGGTAACAAATAAGGACGAAGAAACAAAATATTATATTCCTCATCAGCCAGTGTTTAAGGACGACAACGGAACAAAAAATTGAGAGTAGTATTCGATGCATCGTGCAAAACATCAACAAATGTCAGTCTAAACGAAACTATGTTAGTTGGACCAAGACTTCAACAAGATCTAGCAGATATTCTTCTACGATGGAGAAAACATTACATTGTCTTTACAGCAGATATCGAGAAAATGTATCGCCAAATTAAAATGTCTAAAGAAGATCAGAAGTATCATCGAATCCTATGGAGGTTTGATACAAGCCAACCAATTCAAGAATACACTCTAACTACGGTCACATATGGCACTTCACCTGCACAATATCTAGCAATAAAAACACTTCACCAACTGGCAGCCGACAATCGCGAACAATTTTCAAAAGCAGCCCACATACTGGAAAACGATTTCTACGTAGACGATCTCTTATCCGGAGCAGATTCAATAAACGAAGCCAGAGACATACAAAACCAACTAATAACATTACTTAAATCAGGAGGATTTAACCTGCGCAAGTGGTGCAGTAACAGCAAGAAACTCTTGCAAACAATTCCAGAGGAAAACAAGGATCAATCGGCAATAGAAATAACCGAAGATGGTACAAGAAAATCACTAGGAATTCACTGGGCTCCATTCGACGACACTTTTCGTTTCAAGGTTAACACTACCACCAACATCAAAAACACCAAACGCAACATTCTATCCGAAATAGCAAAAATTTTCGATCCGCTAGGATGGTTAGCACCCGTAACAATCAACGCCAAGCGTTTGATTCAAGAGCTCTGGATGCAAGACCTAGATTGGGATCAACCGATACCTAGCGATCTTGGTAAAAAATGGACAGAGTTTGCCAGTGGCTTGAAATCAGTAGAAGATATTAAAATACCTAGATGGATTTGTTCCAATGAAACAAGCGCCTTCTTAGAACTACACGGTTTCTGTGACGCATCAGAAAGGGCCTATGGAGCAGTAATATACGCAGTAACAGTTGACGTACAGAAAAAAACTAAAATCACGCTGTTGGTAGCAAAATCAAAAGTGGCTCCAGCAAGATCAAGGGTTACATTACCAAGACTAGAGCTATGTGCAGCAGTACTACTTGCAAAACTATTAAAAAGGACGACAACAACATTAGGGATATCAAAGGTCACAATATATGCTTGGACCGATTCAATGATCGTTCTGGACTGGTTGAAGGGCGAAACATCAAAATGGAAAACATTTGTTGCCAATCGAGTGGCAGATACAAACAAATTATTACCGATAGAAAGCTGGCGGCATGTGCGTTCAGAAGATAACCCGGCAGATGCAATATCTCGTGGAGTACATCCATCCAAAATAAAAAACCACACCATATGGTGGGCCGGTCCTGCATGGATTACAAATAAAGAGCAATGGCCAATTCAACAAAGAACGCAAGCAACGCAATTAGACTTAAAGGTATCATCTCACGTAATACAACATAACGATGAAGAGCTCATCAGACGGTTCTCATCTCTAAACAAACTTATCAGAGTACTGTCATATTGTAAGAGATTTGCAACAAACTCAAGAAAAGAAACAAAACAATTTGGGGAACTAACACTACAGGAAATGGAGACAACGTTATCGGCAGTCATACAAACTGCGCAGAATATCTTCTTTAAAGCAGAAATAAGAAGCATCCAAAAACATAATCAAGTACACAAAAACAGCAAACTAGTTAGTCTGTTTCCGTTTTTGGACAAAAACAACATTCTTAGAGTTGGAGGAAGATTAGAACATTCACTAATGTCATACAACTCAGAAATTAAAATCAATAACAAACTGGAGCGTTTTAGAGAGCGATTAAATGAAGGAATTGATGCCATCAACGAGATGAAGAAATGGTTCAAAACCGTAGATGAGAACAAAATAAGCATTCACATGCTCAACATTTATCAAGTCGCATCCAATTTTATATCTGAAGTCAACAAGTATTACAAAAGGCTGTTAAGAATCCACCACGGCAAAGGGTCGCTCATAGATATCTTATCACCTACTCAAATCAGTAGCATCATTGAACAAGCCAACTCTAAGCTAACACACAACTTACGAATTTTCAACTCTCCCATAATGCAAGCCACTATGGAACAAGATGAAGACTGCTTTCATGTTTATGGATTATTTCTTATAATCGACATCTCAGATTACGATATAATCCAAGCCACACCAATTCCAGTAAAAATAGAAAATGGATCCTTTTGGTCGTTAAGCATCGCAAAGGAACTAATTGCTATCGACTACAACTCTCAATTATATTTCACAATGAGTGACAACGAATTCAAAAACTGCATAACTGTATCAAAAAACAAATTTATTTGTTCTCCAGCAGTGATAAAAAACCTTGAAACAAGTCCGAATTGCATCATTGACGAAATTTACCAAAGATCAGATCCGGTTAAGTGCAGTGTTCAAAAGGGAAAAATAAACGACGGAATAGTATGGAAACAGCTATACATGCTCAACACTTGGCTATTTATTACTTCAGCCCCTACTAAAATAGCACTCATTTGCAATGGAGATAGACAAGATATCCCTATAAATCAAACAGGAATCATTAAAATAACTCAAGACTGCTATATACAGACAAAGCAAAACATATTGGCAGCTCATCAAAAGAACAGTATTCCAGTCATAGCAAGCTACTCCAAGGCCATGTATATGCCCATTAATAACACGTTGGAGCGTTATTCACCAACCCAACTTTCACACGAGCCGGTATTTAAACTATCTGACGAAGTAAACAATATTCAACAAGCAGAAGAAAAAATTCAACTCGACTTGCAAGAGTCAACGTGGGCATCTTTGCGACACCATTCAATAGCAACCAGTAGCATCACTACCGGAATTTTATTAACAATTGCAGCAATCATCGGGGGATTACATCTGTATCGGTCGAAAAGACGGCTGAGACAAACTCAAACGAGATCGGACGGGACAGCAGCATCAACTACAGATGCAATCGAACTTCAACCCCTTAACATCAAATCCTATTCTGACCTAGAGAATGGGCAGAATGTTTAAAGTTAATTTAAACATACGAAAATTATTGTCGTACTACTTATTTCAAATAGTATAATTTAGTAATAGTTGTGAAACAAGCTTAAAAGCAATATACAAACGGATTCAGCAAAACGCAATAATAGCATGTAGGTTACTAGATAATGCATATTTTTCATAATTTACGTCACAATTTCAGTGTATATAAACATTGCGATTTATTAATAAAATTATCATTCTCAAAAAGTCTGGTCATTCTCAACTACCTTCCGTAGAACTTGACACGGTGGACGTGTTAGTTACCTCGGTAAGCGTAGATCAACAGGGTGAATTCCATCTACCCCCAGATCAAGCTGAGAAGAGGGTGATCGCCTTAAAACTTTGTCCGATAATCAACCGATTACTTGGGCAAGGTTTACACGACTTTTGGTAAATTATCGCTTTGAGCTATTACGAAATTCTCACTACGTTTCGCCATTGCAAATTAGAACAAATAATTTTCAAATTTCAAACAAAAAGACAACCAGAATGCACAAAGAACAAGCTGTAGGATTCTATTACGTCATACAACACACCGGACTCCTTCGTGCAGAAACGGGAGTGCTCGATAATTTAAAATTCAATGGTTTTTAATTTCGCAAATAAATAATAATAAATGCTGTATTGCAATATTTAAAATACATAATATGTTTTAATTTACGTAATATTCCACAAAAATAAATTTTTATGTAGAATAGTAACAAAGTATTTTTTGTCTATTATAAAATTGCGTTTCTTCATGCTTTAAAAAGATTTTGTTTTGTTGCTGTTAGGTTGTTTATAATATTGCATGTAATATTCTTATTAATACTTTTTAAAATGCTTGTGGTTTATTTTTATTTCAAATTATAGATGCTGGAGATGAATAACCGTCAACATAAGAAAACTCTACGTTTGAATAATAGTGTTGCAGAAAGAAAATTTTTGGTGACATCGTAGATGATTCTGAAGTTGGTTAACGGATGCTAGATGAGAGATTTTGTCTGCTGCTGTTAGGTAAAACGTAGTTTGTTTATAATATTGCATGTAATATGCTTGTGAATACTTTTTTAAAATGTTTGTGGTTTATTTTTATTTCAAATTACCGATGCTGGAGATGAATAACTGGTCGTCAACATAAGAAAACTCTACGTTTGCAGAAAGAAAATGTTTGGTGACATCGTAGATGATTCTCGAGCTGACAAACGAATGGTAGATGAGGTGTGCCATTCATAGATGAAACTCTGAAGATTCTAAGTTGTAAAATTTCATATTTTTGTAAAATAATTTTATATTGTGTGTGAAACAGAGAGAGAACGTGAGTGTTATTTTTGTTTGTGAATTAGTTTATAATGAATAACAGTGAGAAATATATGTTTTTATCCTTTTTCATCTTGTTTATTTAATGTTTAATCATACGTCATACAAAATGGCGCTACGTGAGTGTTATTTTTGTTTGTGAATTAGTTTATAATGAATAACAGTGATAAATATATGTTTTTATCCTTTTTCATCTTGTTTATTAAATGTTTTAATCTTATTCATCTTTTTAATTAACCTTATTCATCTTTTTAATTAACAGTTCTTCTCATCTTAACCTACATTTTACAGCATCATACATCATTCAATCATTGATCTTAATCAACCTTTACAGCTATATACAAACTTAAAACTCTATCTTTCAATTATCGCCGTAGCCTAGTGGTTAAAGCCTTGGCTCGGTAATGCAATGGTTGCAAGTTCGAATCTCAACCAAGTATTTTAAATACAAAAAAAAAACTTTAGGACGCCATGATGGGACGCTATTTTGGAAATTCAATGGAATCGACAACAACAACAGCAACAGCCTAATGAGGTGAGTGCCGTATTTTCCATTGATGTCAACAAAAACAAGTAGTGCCTGCGTTATCAGCCTGTTTACAATAACAAGACTGTATACAACAACAGCCTAATGAGGTGAGAGGCTCTGCCTAATTAGGTGAGAGGTTGTTAGCCTAATTAGGTGAGAGGTTGTTAGCCTAATTAGGCTAATTGCCTTTCACTTTTTCCTCATTATCTCAAGGTTGAGGTGTCCGCCTTCTACTTTTAATTGTGCCACTATCATTACGCGTAATAGAATTTCCACAATGATTGCAGTTTGAAGGCATCTTTTCTATGTAAGTAAATGTGCAATACAAGTTCGGAATACGTATGAAGTGATAAGATTTATAACTATTGTTAAATGTAACAATTATAAATGTCTTATTTAATCGTTTATAAAATTTAACTTTGTAGTAAATATTATGCGTTATGATCAACTTGCATTTCAATTGATTAATCACCCAAAAAAAAAGATTTAAATGTACCAAAAATCACTTATATTAAATATTTTTGTAAGACCACCGATAGAAACAACCATCACGTTTCATAGTTCTGGTATGCAATGGTAAGTACAACTTATGATAAAATAATGTACAGTAGAACCCCGATTATCCGTGCGCGGATTATCCGGGCTGCGGATCATCGAAATTGTGTTTTTGAAGTTCTAACGAAATACCGTTACGTTACCGGAAATCACTCGACCAAAGCTCTCTATATGGCGCGCTGCGAGAGAGACCAGAGAGACGCATAAAAACAATATCAATCGGTCGGGTAATCCCAGTGCTCGAACTCGAGGAATCACGCACTTTTGATCTGCCTCTGTGAAGTACAGAATATGTTTCAGGTTTAGTTTTTAGTTTACATATTTAATTGCGTGTTAAAGACGAGTGACTACACTGCTATAATCTTAACGCGTGCGTTTCTTTTTCGAGTTCTCTTTTCCTTGTATTGGTTTTTAAAATGGCAACAACCAGTGTTAAACGCAAAAGAAATGTTTTAACAATTGAACAAAAACTGGAGATTTTAAATAAACTTGATAAGGGCGAAAGTGTAGCAACATTATCACGAGTCTATGAAGTTGGCAAACAAACAATACGCGATATCAATAAAAACAAATTGAAACTACAAAATTTTATATCGCAGTCCGACTCTTTTAAAAACATTTCTACACGAAAATCATTGAAAGGATCAACTTTTCAACAACTCGATGAAGCACTTTCAAGTGGTTTTTGCAGAAAAGATCAGAGGGCGTACCAATTTCTGGACCAATGTGTGCTAAACAAGCAGAAATTTTTAACAAACGCTTGAAAATCAAAGAACCTTTTAATGCATCCAGCGGTTGGTTGCATCGATTCAAAAAACGTCGAGGGATCCGTGAGCTTGCAATTCAAGGCGAAAAGCTCAGTGCCGACGGAGAAGCAATGGTAGAATTTTGCTATGAGCTGGAGACCATAATTACAAAAATAATCTACAACCTTCTCAAATTTATAACGCTGACGAAACAGGGTTATACTGGCGAGCAATGCCAACAAAGACTTTAGCTGCCAGTAATGAGATGAGTGCACCGGGATATAAAAAGAGTAAAGACCGAATAACAGTGTTGTGTTGTGCTAATGCGTCTGGTGGTCATAGACTAAAGCTGGCTGTGATTGGAAAGTCAAAAATCCTCGCGCTTTTAAAACATGAAATTGCACAATCTTCCAGTTCACTATTATAACCAGCAAGCTGCTTGGATAACTTGTGATATATTTCAAGATTGGTTTCATAAAAAGTTCATTCCTGAGCTAAAGTCTTATTTGAAGCAGGAAAAGTTGCCACAAAAGGCACTTCTTCTTCTGGATAATGCTCGTTCTCATCCCAATGAGGCAGTCCTAAGATCTGACGATGGAAACTTTTTGTTCTTTTTTCCCACCCAATGTCACTTCCATTGCCCAACCAATGGATCAAGGTGTTATTGAGACAATGAAACGCCTCTACCGGAAAGAAGTTATGATGAATTTGTTGGATGAAGTTGATCTAATGAAGTTTTGGAAATCGTTTACGATCAAAGACGCAATTTTTACAGTGGCAAATGCATGGAATGGAGTGAAAGAAACAAATTTCAAAAGAGCTTTTTACAAAATAATGACGCTAGAGGAAGATGAAAGCATCGTGGAATCTGAGGAGGAAGAAGCGACCATAACTGAATTAACTGCATTAGTGCGCAGCGCCGATGAGTTCAAAGAAGTTGACGAAACCGAAGTTGAAAGATGGATTCAGTGTGACAAAAATGAGCCAGGTTATCAACTCTTCAATGACGACGATATTGTCGTACAAGTTTTGAGTCAGCCCGGTACGTCACAACCTGATTCATCCGAAAATGATAGTCAAGACGAAGAAAATGATGGAACGGTATCAATCAAAAGAGTTTCTAACCGAGAGGATGAAGAAGCTGCCAACGTTCTACTAGATTATTTTGAGCAACGAAAATTTTTGGACCTTACCGACATTTTGAACTTGCGCAGAATACGTCAGACAATTAAAAAGATCGAACAATTTTAACACAGACCAAGGTGACTAACTTTTTTCAAACGCATAGCTACATAAAATACCATATCCGCTTTATTTAAACGCAAATTAACATTATGTACCTATGATGTAGAGTTTTTATTTTTCTTATTTTGTGTAGTTTACTTTTTACCTTATGTAGAATTATATTTTTGTTCTGTTATCTTTTTATGCAATATATACATATAAACTTAGTTTGAACTTATGGGATTTTTTTTCTGTCATATTTTGAGTACATATATGTATATACATAATATGTATGTACATAACATGTAATAAATTAATGTTCGGATTATCCGTGCTTTTCACTTATCCGTGCCTCGTCCGGTCCCGTGGAGCACGGATAATCGGGGTTCTACTGTATTAAGTGTAAATTTAAATTGCAGTACCTACATTGCCTAATGTTTGTAAGATAATGGGGGGGTAGGTGCGTTACAAATTGCAAATGAAAAAACTTTTTGAATGTAAATTGGTAAAATGATATGAAAGAACATATGTATCTGTAGTAGAGTATCTATGTACGTTCTGGCTCAAATTCCCCTGACCGGGTATGCAACCCGCAACAACAGGAAGTTGGGCGTGGCATACACGTTTGCGATTGGTTGTAGGAAGTGAGAGGACGCGGCATTGGCGATTGTGATTGATTGTGGTTGGGGCAAAGTAGGCGTAACTTGTCGGCCATGTCGTCGTCTGTGATTGGTTGAGTTCTATGATTGGCTACCACGTTAACGATACTGATTGGCTATGCATTCGGCCATGTTTGTGTTGTGATTAGCTGACACACGTAGGCGTGACTAGTCGATCACGTTGGCGTGTAGCGAGGGCCGGGGGCCGAGCGGGGGGGCGCATGCTTGAGCGAGGGTGAATGCTTGATTGAGGGCGAGGTTTTTATTGAAGTGTATGATGGTGTGAGAAATTAGTTGAGTTGATCATGACGTTAGATAAGTTTGGACGACATACACATGGAGATCATCATCAAAACGATGATGATACTACCACTGTGTATGTGGCAAAGGATATTTCGAAATTACATTACAAAGTTTATTTTAATTTACATGGAATCGTAGGTGTTGAGAAACCGATTGTAACTATATATGGCGCCAATGAGAAAACTAAAGTTTATGAATTTCCTCTAAACAGATGTATTGTATTGAATGTTAAGTGTTTTCCTCAAAACTGTTCAATAAATGTAAATACTACTCATTACATGAACCCATCACACTTGATTGGAGAAACGTTAAATGAAGGTGATGTTATTGTTGTTAGTAATAAAGATGCTTCTAAAATCACTCCTTTCGTATTTAATGCAGTATTATCTGTACCTTTATTACAATAAAAAGAGTTTTTAATGCAATTGTATATTTATTGTGTGTTAGTTATAGAAATTACATCTAAAAGTTAAAAACAATATATTTTTTAAATAGAGAATTCCTACGCTAGTTAAATCCTAGTAAGAAAATAAATACTTAATGAAAAAAAATTTTGTACTATTATAAATATTCAAACTTTAGTTTAGAAGTGCTGTTGACGTTTTCCATATTCACTATACTTTTTCTATATCATTGTTTAAGAACGGCATCGTTTCTTCAGTTATTTGATGCACCATTCGTTTTGGAAGAAAGATATGGTCATTGTCAATTGTTACAACAACGACATATCTACCGTAGGTTTTATGTTCCCCCAATATCATCTTCTTGAGAATGTATTTTTGATTTATCACCATGTCTTTTGCTTTTAAAACTTTTTCAAAAGCATCCGATGCACCAGCTTCATTTATTTTATCAATATTGGAACTCATTATTAATTGTAGATTATTTTAAGTACAATGAGCTTGTTTTCAGTAACTACTACAACTTTCATCTTATACCATTATTGCGCTTTTATATACTATGAAACAGGAAGTGAAACAGGAAATAATTAGAAAAATTTTGTGCTTATCATTATAAAATAGGTTGGAAGTAGAATGAGGTTTTCCTGTCAAACATGCTTATCATTACAAAAGTAGACCGCAAGTTCCTGTTTGCGGTTTCCTGTTATTGTAGGAATTCGATTGCGGTTTTCCTGTAGTTGCAGGAAGTAGATTAAGGTTTTCCTGTTAAACATACTTATCATTACAAAAGTAGCCCGGAAGTTCCTGTTTGCGGTTTCCTGTTATTGTAGGAAGTAGATTGCGGTTTTTCTGTAGTTGCAGGAAGTAGATTAAGGTTTTCCTGTTAAACATGCTTATCATTACAAAAGTAGCTCAAAAGTTCCTGTTTGCGGTTTTCCTGTTATTGTAGGAAGTAGATTGTGGTTTTCCTGTAGTTGCAGGAAGTAGATTAAGGTTTTCCTGTTAAACATGCTTATCATTACAAAAGTAGCCCGGAACTTCCTGTTTGCGGTTTTCCTGTTATTGTAGGAAGTAGATTGCGGTTTTCCTGTAGTTGCAGGAAGTAGATTAAGGTTTTCCTGTTAAACATGCTTATCATTACAATAGTAGCTCGGAAGTTCCTGTTTGCGGTTTCCCTGTTATTGTAGGAAGTAGATTGCGGTTTTCCTGTAGTTGCAGGAAGTAGATTAAGGTTTTCCTGTTAAACATGCTTATCATTACAAAAGTAGCCAGGAACTTCCTGTTTGCGGTTTTCCTGTTATTGTAGGAAGTAGATTGCGGTTTTCCCGTAGTTGCAGGAAGTTGATTAAAGTTTTCCTGTTGCTACATGCTTATCATTAGAAAAGTAGACCGCAACTTCCTGTTTGCGGTTTTCCGTTGTAGGAAGTAGACTACGGTTTTCCTGTTGCTACATGCTTATCGCTACAAAAGTAGGTTACCGCTTCCCGTTTGAAGTTTTCATGTTGATTATCATTTACAAAAGTAAATTTCTGCTGCTACATTAATAGGTTACAAACAATTTTAATTTACATGTTCTACGATTTTTTCTATTACTACAGTCAACATGTGGTTATGCTACAGCGCAGATCTATGGCCAAAAACTACCGATGAGCGTAGTGCAGTTCAACGAATGCGATGCAGATTTATAGCTCTAGCGAAAGATGCTGCACATGAGGCTGTATATGGATTAGGTCGATTTAATGAGGAATATTGTATAAAACTTGAAAAAAATATGAAAAAGGTGTGAAATACTGTGACGCTTATTTAGATGATGAGATATGCGCCATTTGTCTAACAGATGGGATTAAGTCAATAGGATTGGAATCGTTTATTGAGAAAGAATACTTTTCAATGGATTGTTTTAACGACGATAATGATGATGATGATGATGATAATGATGATGATGATGATGATGATGATGATGATGATGATGATGATGATGATGATGATGATGATAATGATAATGATGGTGATGGTGGTGGCGGTGATGATGATGATGATGCTTCTAACAACGGTGACAGTAATGTTAATAACGAAAATGATAATGAATTGTGAATTTTTGGATATAGTAAAATAATAAATGTATATAAGTACCTATAATAAATGAAAATTAATTATTCAAACTGTTCTTTATTTTTAATCTTATTATACAAGTAGAATACATTATTCAACGCACAATAACAATTATTATTTAAATGATAAAAACATGAAGGTGTTGATGGTCTAAGAGCAGGATGTTCATCTAGCTCCATTACAGATGCATCGGTGAATTTACGAATGAATTCAGCTTTTTCACAACCTTTACATAAATTTGATCTGTGTTTCTTGTTAAATGTTGAATTATTTTAGGGAACAGAAATGACGGTGTAAATCCTGAATTCCAATCAATGCAATGATGATAACGCATTAACCATAACACTTGCTTTTTAAATGTCAGCGGTAGCATACTAAGTGGATACGGTCGCTTAAATACGTAATGTGAAAAGCAAACTCCATCATATACAGCCAATTCTTTAGGTGTAAAACCATTTTCAGATGTTCTAAAACACTGCACGTCAATAACTAACATATTCTAGTTAATTGTAATGTAAAGCATTTCATTTTATATATATTGAGATGAAAATGCTTTAACTTTCATTCATAAAAGTATAAAATTATTTTTACGTAATTATGTATGATAGTAGTAATGTTAACTCCACAGAGGGGGGGAGGGTCTGCTGAATAAGTTAATAAATCATTTACCGTTTGAATTACATTTACTCTCTTATCAGTATTGTGGACCAGGTACAAAATTAGAAAAACGCCTTTGAAGAGGTCATTCTGGTATAAATCCTTTAGACGTTGCTTGTAGAGAGCACGATATTGCTTATCGAGATCATAAAGATATAAACGAACGACATCAAGCTGAGAAAGTATTACAAGAAAAATCGTGGGAGAGAGTAAAATCAACGGACGCTAGTTTTGGAGAACGAACGGCTGCTTTAGCAGTAGCTGGAGCTATGAATGTAAAACGGAAATTAGGAATGGGGTGTGCTAGAAGAAAACGAAAACATAAGGGTAAAAAGAAGCGAAAATCATGTGGTGGTAGTGGTGTTGCTAATAAGAAAACAAAGTTTTCGTTCAAATCCACATTGAAAAAAATAGGAAAACTATGTAGTAATGGTAAAGAAGGTGAAGGAATTAAGGAAAAAATAAAGAACGCGCTTGGAATTGCGCATCGTGTCATTAAAACAATTGGAAAACGTAACTTAAATGTACCTCGTATAATACCTATACCTAAACAAGGGGGATTCATACCATTCTTAATACCATTATTTGCGGGACTTTCTGCAGCAGGCGCCTTAGCAGGTGCAGCATCAGGAATAGCTAAAGCAGTTAACGATGCGAAAGAAGCAAAAAAACAGTTAGAAGAAAGTACGCGTCATAATCAAACCATGGAAGCTATAGCGTTAGGTAAAAAGGGTAACGGTTTGTTTTTGAAACCGTATAAGACAGGAAGCGCTTTGTACTTGAAACCTTACAAAACAGGAAGCGCCTTATATTTAAAACCTTATTCAAAAAACTAATAAGATTACCCAAGAGACCCTTAACCGATATTGATTTGAGAAAATATGCAGAAAATGTTCCTTATTTTCGTGATGTATTTATGCGTGACAATTTACCGCAATCACCATGGAAAAATGAATCGGGGATTATTAATTTAGATAGTCGATATGGTAGTGGAACTCATTGGGTATGCTACAAAAAAAGAAATAAACGTGTTTGGTATTGTTTTGGTGATCTTCCACCACCTAAAGAAGCAATTAGATACTTTTTAGATTGTAATGTTTATTATAATTATGATAGAGAACAAAATTTGATAGTGTAATTTGTGGACATTTATGTCTCAATTTTTGTATAATAATAAAGTGTAAATAAATTATGTGTTCAGTCATGTCGGTGTCTTTTAGTTTAACAGGTGTTGGAAACACCTTGAACTACTCATTTATCCTCCAATTGAATTAAATCCGAATTATAACCATGTTTTGGGATTAATCGGATTTTTGGATATAATTCTATAAGGAACATAACATCCAAAAATAATAAATTTTACTACACGATTGATAAAAATCTGAAACTATAGAAATACCTTATGGTTCTTATGAAATTAAGGAATTGGTAAGATATCTGCAAAAGAAAATATCACTAGATACAAACAGAGTAGATCTAATCTTAGAAATAAAGCTAATAATAATACACAGAAATGTGAAGTCACATCAAGTTTTGAAATAGATTTCACTAAATCGGACAGTATTGCTCACATGCTTGGATTCTCACCTAAAATTCTAAAGGCTTTAAAAACCTATGAATCTGATTAAAATGTTCAAGTAATAGATAGTACCAATATTCAGATTGAGTGCAATATTATCACAGGATCATACAAAGATGGCGTACCTGCTCGCATACCTAATGAAATACCGATTTCTGTCGAACCAGGATTTAGATTGATAAACACACCTCCGAATCCTTTATATTTATTTATCAACACTGATACAATCAGTAACATTAATATCAATCTCATCAATCAAGACGGTGAGTTGAATGATTTCGGAAACGAGCGATTTACAGTGTATTTAGAACTAAAACAATATGGTTTTAAAGCTTAATTATCAACAATCAAATTATTATAAGAAGAGCGGTTGCGGGTTTGATGTATCATTTGTGAATAATAATCGGCATCGCGCTGAACAACGTCTCACGCCAGCTGAAACATTGTTTTTAAAATCTATTGGTTTAAAAGTTATTACATCATGCCAGAACAACAATTAAATATTTTCGAAAACGTTAATTTTGATGAAACAATTAATAGAAATGACGTTCATACATATTTACCATACGGTTCACCTACTTATGGCCTTTCCGATGAGGTTCGAATAGTGATTCAAAGCCAAGATTTAATCACAGCCACGTATGATAGTTCTATCTATATTGAGGGGGTAATTAAACAAACAGATGAAAATCCTGCAGGGAAAACATGCACTTTAACAAACAATTTCCCTTGTTTCCTGTTTGAAGAAATAAGATACGAGTTAAATGGGCAAAAAGTTGATATGTGTAGATTACCAGGTATAACATCATCGATAAAAGGGTATCTATCATATACACCTTATGAAAATACCGCCTTAAGCAGTGCGGGATGGGCTAATGATGGGAAGTTATCAATAGTATACGATAATATTGCAACTAAGGAAAAATACTTTTTGTGAATATTCCGCTTAAACATTTATTTGGATTTGCCGAAAACTACAATCACGTCATCATCAATATGCGTCAAGAGTTAATATTAATTCGTTCACGAACTGATTTGGATTGTTATAAGGGTGGAGGAACAGGGAGTATAACTCTAACAAAATTGCCTGGAAAGTTCCACATTTAACTCTAAATGATAACGCAAAAATTGAATTATTTAATAATTTAAACCGAAATGCTACAATTAATCTACCATTTCGACAATGGGAAATATATGAATTGCCTGCTCTCAAAGCAACAAAACTTGTTGATATATGGCCTGTCAAAATATCAACGCAATTAGAAAAACCTCGATGGATAATTGTAGCATTTCAGAAAAATATGAAGAACTCTAAAACTGATGATGCAAGTCAATTTAGTGATGCTGATATTACAAACATTAAGCTTCATCTCAATTCGGAGAGCTATCCATACGAACCGATGCATATGGATTTTCCAAAACAAATATATTGTAGCCTATCAAAATTACATAAATTTTCAATCTAGCTACTACAACAAAGGAATTAGGGAACCATTATTTAACTATGCTGAATTTAAAAAATGTCCACTGTTTGTAATTGATTGTTCTAGACAAAACGAAAATTTAAAATCATCAACTGTTGATATTAAACTGGAAATTGAATCGCTGAAGAACTTCGAAACAGGAACTGTTGCCTATTGTCTCATCTTACACGATGCGATTATGCAATATAATCCATTTACAGGAGAAGTTTAAAGATTGTAAATAACAATAGTTTGTAAAGTTTCTATAATAAAAAATGTCTATAAATAAGTTGACTTTTATACTTTCCTCTTATTATCAAAGATGAAGTTCGTGCAGCAAAACTGTCAATTACCAATATTAAATTATGATGTTCATGATAAAACAAAAAGTGCGAAACATGGTGTTTTGCTACCAGATAGTGTGCGGGGTATAATATGTGGACCATCCAATTGTGGCAAAACGAATGTTATGTTAAATCTAATTACAGACATTAATGGGTTAAAATTTAAAAATATATACGTATATTCAAAATCGTTGAGTGAAAGTAAAAAGTTTTTAAATGAAATACTAAACCCATAAAAGAGATAAATGATTATACCTTTAGTAACAATGATGATATAATGGCGCCGGAAAAAGCAAAACCACATTCTATATTTATATTTGATGATATATCATGTGAGAAGCAAGATAACGTTAAGGCATACTTTAGCATGGGTAGACATAATTTAATCGATTGTTTCTATCTCTGTCAAACGTACAGCAAAATACCAAAACAACTTATCCGAGATAATGCAAATTTAATTATTTTATTTGAACAAGATGATCTTAATTTAAAACATGTTTATGACGATCACGTTGGTTGCAATTTCGATTTTCAACAATTTCGAGAAATGTGCGCCAATTGTTGGATCCCATCGTCACATAGCTTTATGACGATTAATAAAGATGCGGAACTCAATAAAGGTCGATATCGAAGAAAATTCGATGAATTCATACATATTTAATAGTACAACATGCTATATTCACATCAGTATTACGTAACCACTAAACAATAGAGGTTTTATACAGCTTTTGTAACAGTTTTAAAACAGCTTTGAACAGTATAAAACAGGTTTAAAAACAGGTTTGAAATAGGTTTTCAAGCAAATATGGATTTTGGTGAAATTAAACTAAAACAAAAACTTATTAAAGCTCGAAATGCTATTAAACAGAAATATACCGCTTTAAAATACAATCGCATTGCTAGTGAAAAACAATTTGCTGATACTTATCAACCATTAATAGAACCACTTACTGACATTGCCAGTAAAATTAATAAAAAAAGTAATGAATTAACGAATATTAATGTTAAAAAAGATGAATCTAAACGAAAACAATCATCAACACCAAGATCAGAAAGTAAGATACCAAGGTTAGATTTTGTAACACCTTTTGGTAGAAATTATGGAAGAAAATATTCTACTTCGCCAGAATTTTTAGATTCCTACGAGATTGCTAATTATCATCCTGAACAATATGAATTTCATCATGGTAATTAAAAAATTTACACTAAAAAATGTTAAGTAACAAATTATAATAATGAATATGCAGGTTAATAATTCAGAAGAAATATATGTACTGCTAAGTTACGGAAGAGGTTTAAGATTTCCATATCAGCATCTATTGAAAAAATCAATTGCATGGTAAAAATAATAACATAATAAGACCGGAAAAAACAAATTGTTAAGAAGTTATTGTTAAAGTTTTTTAATAAGGCTGGGAAAAAACAAATTGTTAAGATGTTATTGTCGAATTTTTTCTTATCAGCATCGATTCATTCAACTTAGTTAATAATGATAAGGTAAAATTGTGGAAGTGCTATTCAAATTTTTCTTATCAACATACGTAGTGAGAAAAATATTATTATTCAGTCTTTTAATTAGCAATGATAAGGTAAATTAGAAAAATTCTTATTAGTACGGAAGGAATTTTCTTATCAACATCTATGTATATATATATATATATATATATATATATATATATATATATATATATATATAGACATATAAACCGGCAGTTGTTGAGCCCGTAGAATATATAAACGGTACGCTCTCGGGCCCGAAGAAACGTTATTGAGCCCGACTTCGGGCTCATCAACGTATCCATGTGTATATTATCATTATACTATTGTATATGCATTGAAACGTGTAAATCCGAAAATTTGGCCGGGCTCATTTAGGATACGTTTATATATCCACTATATACAAAATAGTTCGAACGAATGCGCTGCAGAGGTCTCTTTTATATACACGTTCTCGTTCGTTACGGATGGTACGTTGAGTGGCCCAGTATGTGGCAACATTGAACAGGCCTAACAACGTACAAAAACATATAGTCTGCGTAAACATTTTAGTGGGTAATACTATGTATCAGCACATTTTCCGACTTACACACGTTAAGTATTGTTTTGGCGACTAATCACTACTAAGTTTTTGCTATATTGATCTCATTAAAGTAAAATTATACGCAATGTAAGTACGTGATATCGTACTTTACAAAAAAACAGCTATTAAATTAACATTAAAATATTGTAATAAAATAGTATATTATTCAATAAGTGGTAAAGAAGGCAATAACTCACGCGGATGATTTTGCGACACGAGACGAAAGAAGAGAATATAACAAGAGAATATAACAAAAATGCATGGAAAATAATTACGGGCGGGTTTTTAAGGGTAAAAACGGTTCATCTCAATTTCCGGCAAAACCACAATTCTGATGGAATAAAGTTAAATGGTACAGTTGTACGTAATAAAAAATCTACAAATTTAGTATTTACACTTTTTCACATAACCTCAAAATTTATGCTTAAATTGTCGTCGTTCTGAAAAATGCTCCAATATGGATGAAAAAACCTAGGAAGAAGTTAATGATTCAGAGATGAAATTATGGATGAAGAACGAATGTAGGTTGTAAATAATATTGGACACAAAGACGTTGATAGTCTTGAAGATATCCAAGATCTACTTAAATCGAATCTAACGATGAAAAATCAAAAAGACAATAACTATTGGATTGGACAAAAATTGTAGTAGTCATATTTTTTAGATTAAATCCCCTTTAAATCCTATCTTAAATAATTAGAACAATTATATTGGAATGTTTCTTACAAACTTTATGTTTTATGAATTTGTAGTTTTTTTTATCAATGTAACATAGAATTTTACATTTTTCGAGTAATTATATTATAAATTTTAATAAATAGCTCAAAATTTTACGTATGTGAAGTTAGCACCCCATTTCTCGAAATCTTTAGTTTTAAAATTGTTCCTGATTGTTCTCATTTTGTACTACACTACATTGTTCCACAGCAACATTGTTTTAATTCAAATAGTTCTTAAACAAAATTTAAAAAATACGTTTTGAGTTGGCACCCCTTTTGTTTGAATATTAATCGTTACGATAAAGTTTTACATTGTTCTAGTTGTTCTAAATACTGTTTCAAAAACAAATCCATAACTTAAATTATAGGGTTAGAAATTCAAAATCAAATATTTCAGCTGGCACCCCTTTTTGAAATGTTTGAAATTTTTGAAACTGTTCTACATTGTTCTAGCTGTTCTAAACATTGTTACAAAAACAAAAATTTATAACTCAAATTATAAGCTCACAAATTTAAAGTAACAATTTTTGAGCTGGCACCTTCTTTTAAATGGTTTCAATACTGTTCTACATTATTGTAGTCCATAACCCAAATTATAGACCAGTAAATTAAAAAAAACACAATCTGTAAGCTGGCATTCCTTTTTATTAAATCAAACGTTGCAATATTGTAATACATTAGCTGTAGTTGTTCTAAACATCATCACAAATGAACAAATTCATAACTTAAGCTATAAGGTCACACAAAAATACAAATTTGAACTGACATTAATTATAAGCTCATAAATTATTTCTTATTAGTTCTGAATTGTACTAAGTCTAAAAGCTCTACCTTTAAATGCATTTTTGGGTATCAATCACGACATTTTTTAAAAATGACGATTTTGCTATATTAATAATAGAAATATGTAGTTCAATAATAGTTATTTGTTATACAAGACGGTAAAATTATTTTTTATCGACAAGTGAAAATGTTTAATTTCAAGAGTCTATAATGAAATTTTACCGTTGTGTGTAACATTGTATTTTTTTTATTGCGAACGTTAAAGAAAAACCGCGAGAAAAGCTCAATAATTTTGCAGACAGAAATAAGAAAATCAGTCAAAAATTAAATTGCATTTGGTTCGTTTGGTATGTTGCTATACCAAATAAATAATTGTTTCACATCAATAATAATAATAATAATAATTTCAAATAAAAATAGATACCTACTTAATTAAAGAATTTTATCTATCCTTGCTGTTAAAGTTCCATTTTATCTACCCTTACGGTTAAAATGGTACTTTAAGCTGGTGTTTTGAGTTGAATAAAGTATACTGTAACCTTCGCAATAAAAAAAAGTTTTTATTTTGGCCGAAAACTGCAATAAAGATAACGGTCTATTAAACAAAAATGTTCTTTTAATTACCTTTAATGAGTATAGTATATAGTCCGGAAGCTCGCTTAATTTGTTAATAGGTAAAACAAAATATATAATAAAATTACCCTTTGAAGTCATTCAGATCATCTGGGCAAATTCTAGTATGTTTCTGCGACAATTATGGTAATTGTAACTAGAACATTGTACAACAGTATTGCAACGTTTGATTTAAAAAAAGGCGGAGCTGGTCTATAATTTTGGTTATGGATTTTTCTTTTGGAAAAATGTTTAGAATAACTAGAATAAAGTAAAACAGTATTGAAATTTGAGATCATTTAAAAAAGGGTGCCAGCTCAAAAATTGTTAGTTTTAATTTCTGAGCATATAATTTGAGTTACGGCTTTGTTTTTGGAACAAAGTTGAGAACAACTAGAACAATGTAAAACTGTATCGTAACATAAAAAAAAAGGAGTAGCAACTCAAAACGTACTTTTTAAGTTTATTTGAGAACTAATTGAATTGAAATAATCAGGAACAATTTTAAAATCAAACATTACGAGAAGTAGGGTACGTACATCAAAAATTTCTATTTTAATTAAAAGTTAGATTATTATTTGATTATTTTCATTATTATTACATACAACTTTGCTCTTTAGTTTTTCCCCTAGGACTTGTAGTTTTGGCGGAAATCGAGATAAATCGTTTTTACCCATAAAAACCTTAGATTGCCCGTAAATTATTATTCCTTTAATTCTTATTATATTCTCTTTCTTTTCCAACAGGTTTCATTCTACTATTATTCTTTTTACTTTTGACCAATTTGAAATGTTCATTTCTGTTCTATTGTAGATACATAGAAACTACTCTGTAACTGGAAAGTGTTTCACAATATGTGTTATATTTTACACTTTATTATTTCACTTAAATAATGCAGGGTATTTTCTAATTGAATATCAATATCTAAGGAAGCGATTTTTGGGTCCATTTTAAGAAAAAAACTTTACTTGAATATATATCTTAAATGTCTGAACTTTTGAGATATAGGGTGGTAAAGTTTTAAAAATAAATAATTTCTTGTTAATATTTTTAAATGAATTTAGCTACTCTAACGAAATTTGGCATACATGTACAGGGTGTCCCATTTTCAACACTTGTATATCGTATCTCCGTAATTGTTAGTGCAATCAAAAAAGTAATATAGGGGCAACGTGTTCTTTTTGGGTCACACTTAAAATAATAAAATAAAAATTTGAAGATGTTTCCTCGCTTAAAAGATACGAGGGAAAATAAAAAAAATTGTCAATGAATTTTTTTTTAGTTTTGTTTCTAATAGCTTCTGTTTCATGGTTTATTGCGATTTAAAGTAATGGAGTTTAAATAAATCGCCTAGGAAACCAATAACTTTATGTTCCATTTTAAAAATGAGGTTAGGTCCGATTACTTTTTTTACCTGAACTCGTATCCTCATTTTTGAACCGGTATATTATTCAAACACTATAAAGAAACGTGAATTAATTGTTAATCAGAACTTTAATTGTTAAATCGGTTACAGAAAACAAAAACCTGGAAATCGGCTATTGATAATATTTTTGAAATTAACCAAGAAGACATGGTAATGAATATAACAAAAGGCTTATTAGAATTACTACATCCTGTGTTATTGAAATGGGTACCATAATTAGAAAGTGCATGGGCTTTGTTTAGGGGATTAAAATTGCTAATGTGTCCAATAAGCTCATTAACAGAAAAACAAACAAACAAACAGAACAAACAGAAAAACAACAAAAAGGTTATTAAAAATATTTTTTGGTTTGGCAGAAAATTATTTTGCAAATAATCGAGCGTTAATATGTTAATCTCTATTTTTTAAAAATATAATCTTTTGTTACAAATTGAATAGATACTTCTTGAAAATAAAGTTTTCTGCAAGATTAATGTTCGACTATGAAACATCATTTTACAATTATTTATTATAATTCCGTTTTTGTTCTTAGATAATTTAAGTTCTACACTATAATAGACGAATGATTTTATTTATTACGCGTATCAAGGTACGCTTTATTATTTTACTTATTACATTAGTATTTTGGTACTTTTGTACTACTGCTATCAAGTATTAAATTCAAATTCAAACTAAATAAAAAATAAAAGCTGGGGCACGTCGATTGCTTTCAAACCTTTAATATTAAAGTGGATTTTATACAAAAAAATTAATTGACTAGGGATACATAACTAACGTTTTTATCTTTATGAATGTTAAATCGAATACGTTTCATATAAATCTGATCAATTTATAATGACGCTTGCAGTCGGGTCGGTAACAAAGAGAATTAAAACTAATTTTGTTTTGTCTATAAACCAGATAAAGCTCTAGAACTTAAAAGTATCGATGGTAAAAGTTAAATTAAAAGTCTTAATTTAATCAAATTACTTAAAACTCGAATAGTCTTGGCTTGCACTTTATATTGAATTCATATTGGATACTTGAGAGTTTTTAACAAAATAATTTTGTTTTAGCATTTTTTAGATCTCTCTCGAGCCTTTTGATTATGTGGCACATCTCCTAAATAAATTGAAAACATTTTATAATTTTGATGAAGCTAGTATTGCGCTCATCAGATCATACTTAAGCAATAGAAAAAATAAACAGTCAATGTTGTATTTTCTGATAATCGCTTCTTGCGTAATGGAGTACCTCAAGGTTCAATTTTTGGGCCTTTATTATTTCTTATACAGGGTGTCACAAGCAAGCGTGGGTCTTCAATAACTCATTTGCGGTTGGAGATATCGAAAAATGTTTCAAATAAAAGTTCCACCAATTCAACTTCTCTATACCATAAAATTATTTTCGAATATACAGGGTGTCCCGTTTTTCCTGTACGCAACCTAACTTAATTTTTTTAAATGGAATGCCCCATTTATTATTGCTTTATTAGATTTCTCGCTTAATTTAAAGGCCACTTCGTTAACCATACATTATGGCTGAAATGCACCGTTCCTCAGAAAATTAGCGCTAAAGGAAGAAAAATGCCGTTTCGGTACCCTGCGCCATTTTTCATATCTCCGAAACAAAAGAACTTAGAGGAATGCGGTTTTCACAGATGGCTTCTAAGAGAAATGACCTACCATTTGCACTATTTACACAAACATGTTTGTGTTAAATTCATTCAAAGCTACCGCTTCAAAAATAAATTGTTTCAAACCGGCAAAACTTGTTTTTTTCAAATAGAACACTATTATTTTTTCAGCCCATCATATGCAGAATTTTATTTCCTTTCGTCTGATATAAGGTTGTTGCTATCAGTTCCTAACAGTTTTGAGAAAATTGCAGTTATATTCTAAATTTTAATTAAATCGGATCATCGCGTGCGCCCTGGTCGGTGATTAGCTGCTTTTCCGCTTTTGTTTTCTACCTTAGGAATGAAAACTATTTCAATTGAAAAACCAGAGTGTTGTATTTTAGTTCAGACGTTTTAAATCACAAAAATAATTTTCAAGATGTCCACACAGAGCAGTGACTTTGCCTCAGGCCAGTTCTTGATGTTTAACTTTTACAAAAGCTGCTCGAAATGTCTGCCATTTTCTTGAATACACATCCTCATTCGACGTTTGAAGTTATTGTCAACGTTGACCAGAATGTCCGGGGTAATTTCTCTGAAAGCGTTAGTTATCCTCTCCCGCATATCTTCGGCAGTGGTAGGTGAAGAGGTGTACACTTTGTTTTTAACGAATCCCCACAAAAAGAAGTCACATTTTGTGAGATCAGGCGACCTAGCGGGCCAGTTAATTGCCCCTCCTCTTCCTATCCAGCGGTTTGGGAAATTCGCATTTAAGTAGTTCCGAATTTCTTGGGTGCAATGAGATGGGGCACCGTCTTGTTGTAGCCACATACGTCGAAGAAATTCTAAAGGAACATCCTCCAACATTTCTTGAAACCATTTTGCAGGAACTGCAAATAGGCCCTTCCTGTTAAGTGTCCATCAAAAAGTACGGTCCGAAAACACGATCACCAAAAACACCTCCCCACACATTCAGTGACCATCGGTATTGAGAAAACGTCCGGAAGTTAGGAGGATTTGCCGTATCGTAATAATGGAAGTTATGCCTGTTTACAAAACCATTTTTGTGAAAGGTAGACTCGTCAGTAAACAGGACATATTTGAAGAAGTCTTCGTCTTCGGCTATTCTTTCGATGGCCCACTGACAAAATTCCGTTCTTGCTGCAAAATCCCTTGGAAGTAGTTCCTGATGTAGCTGAACGTGGTACGGATGGTACTTATGCTGTTTCAGGACTCTTTGTACAGACATTCTACCAATTTCGGTTTCTCGGGCGATGTCTCTTTGACTGACATTCGGATTTTCCACCACAGACGCCAAAACACGGAACTCATTTTCATCTGTACAGACCGTCTTGGCGTAGTTTCTTTTCAGACTCCACTGATCCTCTAGTAAGAAACCGCTCCAGAACCCTGCTGAACGATTCCACTCTAGGATGTCGTCTATTTGGATAACGCTGGGCATACACCCTCGATGCCAAGAGGGGATTTCTCTCACATTCCCCAAGAATAAGAACCATATCTATCATTTCTTCTTTATTCAACGCCATAGCGAAACAGTTCGGAAAATGAACACAAAGTTACAATGAAACAAACACAACGATACAATGAAACTTTACTGAACACCTTATGAAGTTCACAAATATGACATTGTAGAAAACAAAAGCTAATCACCGACCAAGGCGTACATGATGATCCGATTCAATTAAAATTTAGAATATAACTGCAATTTTCTCAAAAACTGTTAGGAACTGATAGCAACAACCTTATATCAGACGAAAGGAAATAAAATTCTGCATATGATGGGCCAAAAAAATAATAGTGTTCTATTTGAAAAAACAAGTTTTGCCGGTTTGAAACAATTTATTTTTGAAGCGGTAGCTTTGAATGAATTTAACAGAAACATGTTTGTGTAAATAGTGCAAATGGTAGGTCATTTCTCTTAGAAGCGATCTGTGAAAACCGCATTCCTCTAAGTTCTTTTGTTTCGAGATATGAAAAATGGCGCAGGGTACCGAAACGGCATTTTTCTTCCTTTAGCGCTAATTTTCTGAGGAACGGTGCATTTCAGCCATAATGTATGGTTAACAAAGTGGCCTTTAAATTAAGCGAGAAATCTAATAAAGCAATAATAAATGGGGCATTCCATTTAAAAAATTAAGTTAGGTTGCGTACAGGAAAAACGGGACACCCTGTATATTCGAAAATAATTTTATGGTATAGAGAAGTTGAATTGGTGGAACTTTTATTTGAAACATTTTTCGATATCTCCAACCGCAAATGAGTTATTGAAGACCCACGCTTGCTTGTGACACCCTGTATATGTTAATGATTTACATTTACATTTCCAAAATGAATCGTCCATTATTCAATACGCAGATGACACGACGATATTAATTAAAAATTCTTACATTGCTCTACTAAAAATCTTATACTAATATAAAGACAATAAAACTTTTATTTACACTTTGACCACATAATTTTCAGAATAAGAACTCTAAAAAATTTTTAGAAATAAATCTTGATCCTAAACTACAATTCACAACCCGTATAAGTCAATTGACCAGAAAATTTAACAGTGACATATATATTTTAATGCGTTTAGAAGACAGTGTTTTATCAAAATGTCTCAAAATGACATACTTCGGATTTATTCATACTCATTTAAATTACTGTAGTATCATTTAAGCAAATTGTTATATAGATCAAACTGAATATTCTCGTTGCAACGTAAAGCTCTATGTGTTTTAGGAACAATCGCTTTTAGAAAAGGTTGTAAGCCAATTTTTATTAAATTAATAATTATGACACTGCCGTCACTGTTTATTTTTAATTGCATCACTTATGCTAAAAAAATATGTAAAAGTTTTACATACAAATCAGATGTTCATAATTATTACACGAGAAATTGTGATAAAATAGAAAAATAATTGTATAGATTAAGTGTAAACATTAAACTACCATCACATATACGTGATTTAACTATTAAACAACTCAAACAGGAAATACAAAATTATTTACTAACAAAGGCTTTTTAGTCACTATCGGAATTTCTTAATTGTAGAAAAGAAGAAATGATAAGTTAATTATGTATCATAATTGTTTGACGGATGTAAATACATCTTGTGTAGAAACAAATACATATGGTAAATACCGTTTAACTTATATAAAAGTACCTTGATGAGCCCGAAGGGACTGGCAACGTTGTGGGGCTCATGACAGAACTCTAAATATATTTTCTGTATATAATCGGGCTCCACAGCGTTCTGTATTTAAGCGCGGGGTACTGGGCTCAACAGCGGCCTGTTAACGTATCGGGCTCAATAAGATACCGTCTATAACTCTATATATATATATATATATATTAACCGTGTTAAATTTTATTGAAATGGAAAACTACAAGCTACATGGTTCGGTGCGGTGCCGATACGACGGACGGCATTTTACCAAGAGCTCTCGAATAGCGATCCATTACTGGAAAGCACACAAGGAAGAGATGCTTAAAAGTCAGGTAAGTATCTATTTTTTTACATTTAAGTAAATATTATTTCTATTTTAAACTTAAGTCTATTATATGTGTTTTTTCTGCAGCTACCTTCATCGTCGTTGTCGTCGTCGTCGTCGTCACCACCGCTACCACCATCACCACCACCGCTATCATCATCATCCACATCACAGTCTTAATGATAACGTAAATAATTTTTTATTTTTCACTGAAGTAAATATAATCTCTTGTTTTTGTTTTAGAGCATTCCGCATCTCTATTAATATGTAAATTACATACATTATAAAATAAAAATATGTTTATTATTGCTAATTTTTTATTACATTAATAAGATTATCATCATTTTTTTACAAAAGTTAAATTTTATTTTTACATAGTTATTACAAACTAACGTTTTTATCTTCTATTAACACTAGTTTTGAAATCAATTGCCACAGTTGTTGCAAAATACTTTCGTTTGGACAAATTATTTTAACAATTTCTAATTTATTCGAATCTACAGTTACTAATTTATTAATAAATTCGTTGTATTGATAATAACGATATTTGTTGAAAAAATACAAAAATCCATCTGTATTTCGAAATACTCCAGAAATTTGTGTAGGAGATTCTTTTTCTCGATATCCATATTTGCAGGGTTGGCAAGTACATTCATTTAATTCGAGAAAATAGTTGTCATCGTAAAAAATAAATGTGCGACCGTTGTATGAGTTTACTGCTGCTGTAATTTTAAATTTTGCATTAATTCCAAAATCACCTTGCTTTTTCGGAAATCCATCTATTAATTTCAGTGCAGGGTATGACATCATATAAACATCATCTTTAATAAAAAACACAATTTCTCCGCTTGGTCTTCGATATATAGCGTCAATTTGCTGAAAATTTGTTGGTAAAAAGTTTAACCAATCAGTAATAATTATAGGTTCTTGATATTTATTTTCTTCTATTTTACTTATCCAAACATAATCTTTGTAGAAAATATATTTAAATTCATTTACTATTAAAAATGTATCTAGATGTTCTTGAATTTTACATAAATCAGGATAAGATTTTTTTTTTGGGTTTCTTGTAACTACAGTTGACTTCACCGTCGGCTTCGGATGTTTTGTAGTTTTTGAAGGTTTCACGTTGTATAAACTTTGAACAGCTAATTGATCGTCAACAGGTAATTGATAGTTGCTGAAATGAAACGACGAGGATGATGAAGGTTCGTGATAGTAAGCAAACATTAATGCATTTTCATCGTGTGAATGATCAATACCAATCGCATGTCCTATTTCATGTGCTAATACAAGAAACAGGGAATGTTTATTTGATAAAAGCGTAAGTTCTTCGTTCCAATTACGAGCAATATTAATGTGCACTTCCGCTGCAGCGCTATTATCTGAAGGAGGAAAAAATGCGTGACCTAAGACACCATCTGCAAATGAGTACGGACATCTTTGACGGGTGACATCTTTTAAATGATCTCTTCTTTTGAATGAAATAATTATGTTCGGATTAGTAAAAGAATGTTTAAATTTAATATCTCCATATTTTTCCCACAAATTAAACGCCGCTTGTGCAACCGATATTTGTTTATTATTTCCTCCAGGGAAATTCCACTTGACAACATCTAACGTCCAACGCGTTTTTCGAATAGTATATGGAACTATATCAGCAACCCCGCATCTGGGGGATTCCATTAATTTTTTAGTTTCTTCATTCAATGTTGTGGTAATTGTTAAATTGTAAAACTCTTGAAATTTATTTAATCCAAATTCTAATGTAGAAAAATTTTTACTTGACAAAGATAAGGATTCGGTTTCAGTAGTATCAAGATATCCATATGTTTCTAAAAAATTTTAGTTTGTTCAAAATCATCGCAACACTCTTCTTCATTGATAAAGAAAAACAGAAACAACGATATTACCACCGCATTCATTGATAACAACATCTTTTATACTAATTAAAGACGGTTTTATATTTTAGTTTTATTATAGAACATTTTTTAAAATCTAAATGGTGCGCGCGAGTGTCTGCGGTTTTCCTGCGGATATAACGATGCGTGATTATAAAATACTTTTAATTAGATTAAAAGAATAACTATCAGTTATTTTTAGAACAGTGTAATCGAGATGTATAAAAGGAATTGTTTTATTTTGAGAATATGAATTGTGAAAAAGAAATGGCAGGGGGAAAGTTTAAATATATTTGATAAAGCTCTCAGTGTATGTGGAAAAGCTTTCAAAATATTATCTTCAAAATCAGATTTAGTGCAATGCAAAAAATGGATGAGCCGGGTAGAAACGAATATTCGTTTATGTAAAAAGTATTAAAAACCAGCATATTAAATGTGGGGAAAAAGACATTTAGAAACGTTGCAAGGACATTTCAAAAGGTTTAAAATCCTATTTGAAGTAAAGTGTAAAACAAAACAAGGCGGAGGTTTGAGAAAAACAAAATAGAAGCGATCGAGTTATATGGAGAGAACTGGATTCTGCATTCAATGGTCGAGTAAGAACAGGAATTATTGTTAATTTAACTGTTAAATATTGCAAACAATTCTTAGAAGAATGTTTCTATTTAATATATTCAAGATTACGTAATGTTCAAAAAATTAAAGTCACAATTAAATTAAATGTAGCACTCTGTGCGGAGTTTGTTCGTAAAAGCGGAAATGAAATTGTTTTCGATAAATTTTGGTTTAATACGAAAACCATGTGTTTGTATATATAAATCTATTAAAGAGTGAACTTCGAAATTGGTACAGCGATAATATAATCGATTATATTCTAAAAAATTAAGTGATTTCTCTGAAAAAGGAAGCGGATGGGCCTTAAGTGAAATTATCTCCTTAGCTGTCAATATAAACAGCTGCAATGATTTTTTAACGGATCTTCATATGTGGAGTTGCCGATGGAAATTAAACATAGAAAAGCGTGCATTAATGTAAAAAATAACGATCAAGCCTATTTCGCATGAACTATTGTATCATCGCTCTATCCTGTGCAAAAAACTCAGATAGAACATCTTCTTATCCGCACTACAGTGATGTGTTAAATTTAAAAGATATTAACTTTCCAATGACAATTCCTCAGATAAAGGTTTTTCTAAGAAACAATTTTAATATAACAGTTAATGTATACTTAATGGAGCAAGATGTAGACACTCATAAGTACAAGTTTCTACCAGTTTTTCTCGATGCGAACGTTGGAAATAAACATCATATAAATATACTTATGTTTGAAGATTCTATAAATGTTAACAATTTCCATTACTGTTGGATTAAAAATTTATCCCGCTTAATTCACACATCAGTAACTAAACATAACCGAAAGTTGCTTGTGTGTGAACGCTGTCAACAATACTTTCACAGCAACGATAAATTTGAACAACATAAAGTAGACTGCCGATTAATAAATAATACTAAAATGATTTTACCAGTACCAGAAAAGGCAAACTTAAAGTTTAAAAATTATGTAAACAAACAAGCCGTTCCATTCGTCATACATTGTGATTTAGAGTGTTTACTAGTTAAGTGCGATAATGAAGATAATAACAAATATCAAAAACATGAACCGTGTAGCATTGGATACTACTTTCACTGCGCGTTCGATGAATCGTTGTGCTATTATAAAAGTTATAGAGGAAAAAACTGTCAGGAATGGTATGTAAATCAATTGTATGAAATTGCGTTAAAACTACAGATTCGATTTGCAACTGTAATACCTTTAGATGATTTAACAAACGAAGAAACCATTCATTTTTCTACTAACCAATGGTGTCATATATGTGAAAAGAAGATTCTAGAAACTCAAATAAAAGTTAAAGATCATTGTCATTTTACCGGAAGGTATAGAGGCCCTGCACATCAGTGGTGTAATTTAAAGTTTAAAAAGAAAAAAGAAGTGCCTGTAATTTTTCACAACTTGTCAGGTTATGATTCACACTTTATAATAAAACAATTAGCTAATCAAATTTGTGGATATATATGGCTATTACCTGTAACTAAGGAAAACTATATTTCTTTTACTAAAAAAATAGAAAAAGTAAATTTTAAATTTATTGATTCTTTACGATTCATGAACAGCTCTTTAGACAAATTAGCATCATTTTTAGCTAAAAGTGATTTTAAAATTTTGCAAAAACATAATCGATTTGGCAGTCTAAGCGATGAAAACTTAACGTTATTAACACGTAAAGGAATTTATCCTTATGATTACATGTGTAATTGGAATGTTTTTAATGAAAATCAATTACCAGCAAAAGAAAAATTTTATAATAAATTACGTGATGCTCATATATCAAATTCAGATTATGCGCATGCTACCAACGTATGGAAAACGTTTAATATACAAACCTTAGGAGAATATAGCGATATATACTTAGAAACAGATGTACTTTTACTTGCTGATGTGTTTGAGAAGTTTCGTAGTAGTTGTAGGAAGACATACAATCTCGATTCGGCGTGTTACTTTACAATCGCAGGATTCGCATGGGATTGTATGCTTAAATATACAAATATTAAATTGAAACTGCTAACAGATATTGATATGTTGTTATTTTTCGAGAGAGGTATTCGAGGTGGATTAAGTCAATGTAGCACTAGATATAGCAAAGCAAACAATAAGTATATGAAAAATAATTACAATTTAACCGAACCTTCAACATATTTGTGCTACTGGGATTTTAATAATCTTTATGGAATGGCCATGAGTCAACCATTACCGATTTCAAATTTTGAATGGTTAACGGAAGATGAAATCGTAAACCTAAATGTTGCACAACTTGCAGAATCTAAAAATACGGATACATGTTAGAAGTGGATTTGAAATACCCTGATTATTTGCATGATTTACACAAATATTTACCGTTTTGTCCAGTGAGTGAAAATTCGCCTGGTTCAACTCATAAAAAATTGATGGCAACTTTTCATAAAAAAGAAAGATATGGGCTCCATTATCGTAACCTGAAGCAATGTTTACAAGCTGGTTTAGTATTATTAAAAAAACATCGAGCAATTAGATTTAGACAGTCAGCATGGTTAAAACCATATATCGATCTGAATACTGAACTAAGAAAAAACGCGAAAAATGAATTTGAAAAAAATTTATTTAAGCTTATGAATAACGCAGTTTTCGGAAAAACTATGGAAAACGTAAGAAAACACAAAATAGTTAAGTTGGTTACTCGTTGGGATAAAAGATATGGAGCAAATTATTATATTTCACGTCCTTGTTTTCATAGTTTGACGATTTTTGATGAAAACACTTTAGCGATTGAAATGAATAAGTCTGAGATTAAATTTATGAAACCTCTATACGTTGGAATGAGTATACTAGACATTTCAAAAATATTTGTATACGATTTTCATTATAATTATGTTTTACAAAAATTTTCAATCGATAATTGTAAACTACTGTACACTGATACCGATAGTTTGATATATGAATTTCAATGTGAAGATATCTACAAGATATTGAAATAAGATTTAGATAAATTTGATACGTCTGATTTTGAAGAAAATAATGTATACAACATACCGAGAGTTAACAATAAAATTATAGGTAAACTCAAGGATGAGAACAATGGAAAGATCATGACTGAATTTGTGGGGCTTAAATCAAAATTATACAGTATTAAAGTGGATGGTGAAGATGTTATCAAGAAAGCTAAAGGTGTTGTTGACTGTGTATTAAAAAAGACTATAACTTTCGAAGACTATAAAAAATGTTTGAGAAACTGTTCAGAAAATATATCACGTGTGCAAAATCACATAAAATCATCAGCTCACAATGTATTTAGCACTCATCAAAAAAAGATAGTTTTATTATCAGATGATGATAAACGATTCATTCTTTCAAATAACATAGATACGTTACCATGGGGACATTATTTGTTAAATGAATAGTATATAGTTCTTATCATGATATTAAATAAAAAATGTATGTATATACACATTCTTTTTACTAAGCTAATTACTGAATTATCAATAAAACAGGAAGTAGTTAATTAAATCGACTACTATATAACGACTAAACTAATTTTATCTCAGCACAGTTCAGAAGTTGTCTTCGTTTAATAGCGAAAACGAAAAAATGACTTCATTTTGTTACACGTGCAATAAATATTTTTGCTTCTGCAGCAAATCTGTTGAAGTTCATAATACCGATTCCGAGCTATGTTGCATGGAATCAATACCGGAGAGCGCGTAAGTTTTTATTTTATTGAAGAATATCCTTTATATTTCTGCTTCTGCAGGAAATCAATTGAAATTCAGAATGTTAATGCTACACAGTCAGCGCAGACTAATAATAATGTGTAAGTATTTTATATTCATGAAAACAATTTTTTAACAAGTTTTTTCTTTTAATTAGAATGCAAAAAACTAAGGAAAATCTTATTATCCGCAGTTACCTACAGAGAGGTAATATTAGAGATAACCCATATCAACATAAAAGATGCGTTCCAGGTATATTAGTAGAACGTGCCCACCGTGGACTTTGGACCCTGCTTTCACTTTCTCTGATGACCTCGCCTTAAACGTGTACGAGGTGATTTTTGAATGACGTCATCTGTGACCTCGCCGCAGACGTGTATGAGGTGATTTTTGAATGACATCATCGGTGACCTCGTCGTAAACGTGGTCTTTTTGGATTTTTTTTTGCTGGCGGGTTTTTCGGGGAAATTTCAATTAACGCCATTTTGGTATAATGACGTATGTCTTACCTTGAAATAAAATAGTGCAATAAAGATAAAAAATATATATTTGTCTCTCTCATTTACGTACATCATTTTAAAAAATTACAATACATGAAAATATTAAGCAAACGTTGGATCACATGGACATCTTCTTCTTCTTCATCTGCTCGTTATAGAGATGTGGTACTGCTGCGTCCTTCTTTAACGCACACATTTCCCAACGATCTTCATCTTCTGTGAATCAAAAAAAAGAAACTAAAATAAACACTAAATGTAATAAATTGAATGGAAATTTTTTAAATATTTAATAATGAATCATAAAATCATAACTTAGCGCTCTAAAAATTAAAAATACACAACGTAAAACAATATGGCGGAATTAAAACTTATCTAATGAAATGAATTGATTAATAATTAAGTTGCGACATCTAGTGCCGCCTCATACTATCATTCGAAATGTAAAATAAAATGATTAAGATTGTTGTTTATTAAAGAAGTAATCTTACAATCCAAAAATTAATGTTACAAAACTAAAAAATTTTAAATAAAAATGTTGAGACGTATGTTAAATTGTTAATCATCAAATAAAAAAAATTAGCGCTGTAACACTAAAAATGTTCAAATTTAAACAACAAAAGTGGTGGAATTAAAAGAAAGCAATTTGTAAAGTGTAAATTATAAAATAAAGTAAATAAGAAACTAGAAGTTGGTTAATAAACTGAACTTTAAAACTGATTAACGACACACAAAATGAAAATGATCAACCTCAAACAAACAGAATTAAAAGGAATTACTACATCATTCATTGCAGAGTAACGTTTATAACACGGTTCATAGATTAGAAAACTGATTTTGAATGGGGCTAAAACCATCCAGCGTAATAACTAAAAAGTAAATACGCGATCAAAAACTAAATCAAAATAAATAATTAAAAACGTACTTACCCCTAGCGATACATATACAAGATCTGACACTACCGGTGGTCGAAAATAAACTGAAATATAATAATTAGAAATCGTAATTAGCCCTAATCACGTCACGCGGTATTTTCCTTCGCTGTGCGAATGACGTGTACCTGCATACCGAAACGATTAAATAAATTTTCTATTGTCATATTGTTAAACGAATCTTAAAAATAATTCTAAATAGATAAAACTTTGAGAAAATTGGAATACGTTAGCAATCTATAAGAATAATGTGCAAACGAAAAACTGTAAACATTTCTGCCGTGGTAAATTAAACGAATTTTAATAATTGTACAACTGTAATCTTTTTCAACATCACTCTGTAGCTCTAAACTAAACCAACAGTAAATTGGATGAACCATATAGATGAATAATAGATAAAACAAAAACTTTGAAAATAACAAACGTTTTGAATTATTTAAAAAATAAAGGAATAGTTTTTCAAAAACAAAAATGTTAAGAATGCACTTTTCAACTATTAGAAATTTGTCGATGGCCATTAATCCACAAGGACTATTAATGTTTCGCTGGTGAAATTTTAACGGCACTAATGAATAATTAACATTCCTCTGCTTTCAAAAATGCATAGTTTCTAGTGAATCATTGCAAATATTTAAAAAATAATGTAAAATTTTAAGAAAAAACGTAAAAAGATTTCATCCAGAATTTTGTTTAAAGAAAACAATAAAGTACATTCGACAAACGAACCATCAACAACAAATGCGTGACATAAGAATTAAACATGTTCTAAAAATGATTTCGCGTTTCCGTTTACAAAATCGGAAAAACTAAACGTAAAATGTAAAAAGTTACTCAAACAAACTAAAACTGATGTAAAAATATGAAACAGGGTACAGCAATATCTTCAATTTAAACATCTAAAGTCTTCTTAAGAAAAACATATTATAGATTTTATGCACTGATTGAAATATAGTTTTGGAATAACAAATTGTTAGCCTTTATTGAAAATATAGCGAGAATAAACAAATTAATTCCTTATTTCTTAAATTGTTATTCAAGTAAAACATAAACCTTTAAACAAAATGATGTTAAAAAACCAATAGTTACACCTAACAACGGCTTTTTACTGCTTGACAAATACATTCGAATTTACAAATTCTTTTGTTGTTTAATACATACTTACAAATTTAATAATTTTTAGGGTATAGAACGTTAATTATCATTGATCTTAAAGTAGGAAAACTACAGATTTTCATCTGAATTTCAAAATTTCTTATATTTTATGCCACAACTAAAAAAACTAGAATTAAAATTAACTAGAATTACTCAAAATATGCGTTAATTAGAATGCATCGATAAAATACCCAAATTACGTGACGTCACAAACTTAATTATCCAAATGCAGCGATTCGCGTATAAAAGCATGCATCGTATACAGCAATTACCATTCATGTTACATCGCTAAAGCAACATTAAATATGTCGGTCTCCACAATTCTAAATCTCTACGCCTGTGGGATTTTCGGCGACGACGAGTTAGTGGAAATATACAACGATCTTTGCGAACGTCTGGTGATCCACGGTGATGTGGTGGATCCTGAAGATGAAGAGATTTTTAGTCGATTCGTCAACCATGTTTGCAGAATCAAGGTATGTCTTTTTTTACAAATATTTGGTGCTACCGCTACGCCGACAACTTTTGACGCAGTTCCATCGACTTCGGGTCCCTCAACGTGATTTAATAAATGTGTTTCAAATTTTTATTACAGTTTGTCGGAGGAGCAATAGAACCCCGTGGGGTTTCGAACATTTCACCCTCATTGGCGAGGGTGAAAAAGAAATCAAAAAATTTAATGCAGCGGGTAAAACCCTTATTTTCAAATTTAAAGATGGCGTGGATACCGGAATTAACCCGATCACCTGGTTAGAGGTAATTTATTCTTATTCAGTTTAATTTTTCATATTTGTTAACATTTCCGATATTTTTTCAGCAAGCGTTCAACGAAGTGCTGCAGCACATCCTGGCGGATGCCCGTCCGTCGGACAACTTCGCCGAAAAACCGGTAGGGATCTCGTTCAGGCGTAGGGATCAGCTGGATGCCAAGGTGATCCTGGCGACGCTTGAAAAGATCTTGCAAAGCAACGCCAATTTTTTCGCCGCTGATGCTCTACGTCTGCACGTAGACAGAGTCTCTCTACCTACCGGAATGGGCCGAGATCGAATGACGGGCGTCAGCTATAAAGAGTACTGCCGCAGAAAAACCGGTATCCTCGTCATCGAAAACAAGGACAACCTTTGTCTGGCGCGAGCGTTGGTGGCGGCGATTGCGTGGTCGACAGAGGACGTCAGCGTGACACCTTAACTGCAGCACAACTCGACGGTCATGTTGGAAAAAGCGAGGGAATTATGCCAAGCTGCAGGAGTCGACCTCGTCAATGGCGGCGACCGTAGCCATATCCACCAGTTCCAAGAGCACCTGGTAAGCTACACAATTGTTGTTTACAACCACCGGTTAGGGAAAACTGTGTATTACGAGGGTCCCCGTAGCTCAGATAGGGTGGTTCTAAACTTGATTATGGAAGAAGATCATTATAACGTAATTACTAATTTATGCTCTGCATTCAGTACCAAGTATTTCTGCGAAATGTGTCGAACGCGTATGAGTAATAAAACTGATCATAAGGGGTGTAAATATATTTGTCCGGCTTGTCATAGTTCTCCCCCGTGCAATAAGAATGTCGATGCTATATTGTGCAATTCGTGTAATCGCGATTTCCGTGGACCCGGATGTTTTGCTAAACATGAAAAAAATGTGTGCAAGGTTTTCAACCGGTGTAAATCGTGTCATAATAGTGTTTGGGTTGGAAAAGCTGCTCACAAATGCGGATACCGGTGTTGCACTCACTGTAAAAGTGAAAAACCGGTCCGTCATTTATGTTTCATGGCTCAAAATCCACCAAAAAAGCAGAAAGTTGATACAAATTTTGTTTTCGTTTTTTACGATTTTGAATGTCGGCAGGACACTTCCATTGATGGCGGTCCGAATATGTTTTGCATATCCCCACTTTGTGTGTGGCACAGCAAGTGTGTAAGTCCTGCATTAATGTCGAAGACATTAATCAGAATTGCATAATCTGTGGAAAACGCGAACACATCTTTAACCCGCGATCGCTGACGCTATGAGATAATATCTCACATTGTTACATTTTTGAATACTATTTTTTCGTTGCATTTTTTGTCCACCGGGGCTCAGTTATGCCTTGTCAAACATCTCCCCGAATACCCCTTAGCCTTAGTTTTCTTAAATACCGTTAGTACCACAAACAATAGGCTTTTATATTCGTACGCGCTTAAAACGAGACAAAATCTAACACGTCAGTGCTCGTGTCGATGTTAAACTGTGACTTGATTTTTGAGCTGGAAAGGCCTTTTTATTTGTGTTTTAACATTATTGTATATTTTATTTGCTTGTTTCATGTTTCTATTAGTGTAAGTGTTTATGTACGTACTAATTGTATGTGAAAAAACTTTTAATATTTTGTAGTTTATCGTGTTAGTGTAGTGTTTACATATAAACTTTTATTTTTATTACCATCGGACATTTATACTAAACTCACTTATAACGTCATTGTGTTAGTTTTGTTTACGTTTCGAGCTGCCCTTATCTGTAACATGTCTTATGAAAAGGATCAACGACATCTTCAATCTTTATGGGACGAAATATTAGCTGAAGAAGTTCAAACTAAAGTGCAAGATAAATATACTCAAGCAAGCAGGTCAAAATTACTCGAAGACGACTCAACGTCTTGCGAAGAAGATGCTCCATCGGAGCACGGTTTTCATAATACAGACACAGAACAGTCAGATACAGAAGATGAAAAATTACCTCATACTCATCGAAGTGATACAGTTTCCCAGGTTCCTATGTACACTGGGAAAGATGGTACCAAATGGCTAGTACACACAGAAACAAGAAAACGCGGTAAAACATCACGTCAAAATATTATTTCACAGTTACCTGGGGTAAAAGGTGTTGCAAAAATGCAAAAATATTCTAAACTCTTGGAAACTATTCTTTCCGGACGAAATAGTTCAACACATTACAAACTGCACTAACAAACAATTAGGAAAAATGGAAAAAATTATAAAGAAAAAAACATTGCATGCCGACGGATTTTATAGAAATGAATGCATTTTTAGGATTATTGTACTTAGCTGGCGTCAAAAAGCACAACATTTGAATACAGATGAACTGTGGAGTACAGATGGAACTGCTCCTGAATATTTTGCAGCCACAATGGCAAGGTATCGTTTTCATACCCTACTAAGAGCAATTAGGTTTGACGATACTGAAACGCGCGTCGAAAGAGTAAAGGAAGATAATTTAGCCCCAGTGCGGTATATTTTAGATTTTTTTATAGAACAATGTGTGAACAATTATAGTGTAGGTGCTTATATAACTATCGACGAGATGCTAGAAGCATTTAGAGGTAGATGTAAGTTCCGGCAGTACATTGCCAATAAACCTGCCAAGTACGGCATCAAAATATATGCAGTGGTTGATGCTAGAAATTTCTATACACATAATATCGAAATTTATGCCGGTAAACAACCTGTTGGTCCCTATGAGACAACTAATGATGCACTGAGTGTTGTTTTACGTCTTATAAAACCTTACAGCGGTTCAGGTAGAAATGTGACTGCTGACAATTATTTTCATCAATACCATTGGCAAATACGTTATTGAACAACCATAGATTGACATATGTGGGCACTCTTCGAAAGAATAAACGAGAAATACCACCTTTCTTATTGCAAACCAAAATACGACCCGTAAATAGCAGTGTATTTGCATGGGGGTGCATCCCAATAAGTCCATGGTATGTTCATATGTACCAAGAAAAACAAAAACGTGTTAATGCTTTCAACATTACACGATGACGATGAAATAGATTCGGATAGCGGAAATATGAAGAAGCCATCTGTAATAACCTTCTACAACCTAACAAAAGGAGGAGTAGATGTTGTCGATCGGATGAAAACGGAATACTCGGTGGCGAGAATAAGCAACAGATGGCCTCTGACAGTATTTTTCACCCTACTAAATATCTCTGGAATTAATTCACATATAATATATCACACCAATACAAACAACAGTATTTCAAGAAGAGGTTTCTTAACAAATTTAGCAAAGGAACTAACTATGCCTCAAATCGTAAGGAGGTCCAGTATTCCAAATTTGTCAGTCCCACTTCGACAAAAAATTGCCAACTGCTTAGGTACTGAAGGATCTCCAACAATATATTCACCGCAACCGGATCAAGAACAAAAGCAAGCTAAACCAAAGTGCTCATTTTGTCCAAAAAGAAAAATAGATACACGCAGCATCATTGTGATAAGTGTACGAAGTCAATTTGCAAGGAGCATACATCTAAAACTGTTTTAATATGAACTGAATGTTGTGCAGAAAATGAATAAAGTTTACCAAACATGTTTTAACATTTCTGTAAATATAATTGCAATTTATTTTTATAGAATTACCACTACATACAAAAAGTATAATTATTAAGCAAGAAAATATAAGATACCTAAATTTAAGCCAAAATCTTGATGTGAGCAAAATTCTCACACGTCAGCGATCACGTAATTTGGAGCAACGTCAGCGATCGCGGGTTAAGGAAAACCCTGTCGACGATTTTCTAAATTACGTTTCGGCACTTAGAAAAAAATGTAAAGGGGAAATAGTGGCATTGGCACATAATATGAAGGGATACGACGGTACATTCATTTTAAAATCTTTATTTAAAACGTTAACGGGTGGAACCCTAAAATTATTACAACTGGGACTAAATTAATGTCAATCAATTGCGACGGGAACATAAAGTTTATCGATTCCATCAATTATATGCCAATGCCGCTATCAAAGTTACCTAAAACCTTTAACTTTTCAGGCTCTAAAGGGTACTTTCCCCATTTCTTTAACACTTTGGCTAATCAAAATTATGTAGGCCCATTACCACCGACTCACTATTATGGCTGCGAGGAAATGTCAACTTCCGTTAGAAGTGATTTCATGAAGTGGTACGAGAACCAGGCAAGTCTTAACGTTATTTTTGATTTTCAACTTGAAATTGTTAAGTATTGTGTCGAAGATGTTAATATTTTGCGGAAAGCTTGCTTGGAGTTCTGGTCACGCTTCACCACTTCTAACGGAGTTGATCCGTTCAGGGAATCTTGCACAATCGCGGGATCGTGCAACGCCGTGTTCAGACGTAATTATTTAAAGCCAAATTCGATCGGGCTTATTCCACCCAACGGGTACAGAATGGCTGATCAGCAATCCGCCATTGCAATCAAATGGTTGCTTTAGACATCCAAATTCAACACGCCGGAAATTCTCGCGAAGTTAGACTCAGGGAGGGTATTTTGGTTGACGGTTTTGTGCGGCTACAAATACCGTGTATCAGTTTCATGGTTGCTATTTTCACGGCTGCGAGATCTGCTTTCCGGATCAAACAGCAGAACTTAGCGGCGATAAAGCTGATACAATGGGTATTCGACGAGAAAAAACGGAAGCTACAAGTACCCGCATCCGTTCCTTTGGTTACAACTTGGTAGAAATGAAGGAGTGTGATTTTAAAAACTTTTAAAAACAAATATTCAGGCTTCAAAATTCACCGCTGATCACGCCATATTTCGGAACATACCTTTACACCCTCGTGACAGCTTTTTCGGAGGTCGTACGAATGCCGTCAAATTGCATTACAAGGCCGGAGATGATGAACAAATAAGGTACCTGGATGTATGTTCTTTGTACCCCTACGTAAATAAATACGGGAAATACCCCCTGGGACATCCTAAAATTCACGTAGGGTACGAAGCATGCGGTCAGTTATCTTTGGATAGTGTGGAAGGTATTGTTAAATGTACCGTTTTGCCGCCTTCCAACTTGTATCATCCTGTCCTTCCTTGCAAAATGCATGGTAAACTTATGTTTATCCTCTGCAGAACGTGTGGAGAATCCATGTTTAAGGGTGATTGCCGTCATTCAGAAGATGAGCGTAAGTTTACCGGGACATGGGTAGCGGACGAACTCCGGGAAGCGCTGTCGCAAGGGTATAAAGTTTTAGAAATTTTAGAAATTTGGGAATACAAAGTTGCACAATATAACCGAGGTTCTAGGTCCGGGGATTGTTTTCAACATATGTTGATAACTTCTTAAAACTGAAACAGGAGTGCAGCGGGTGGCCTTCGTGGTGTACGGATGACCACGCCAAGGATCGGTACATATCTGAGTATCTCGAAAGAGAGGGGATTGAATTGGATAAATCGAACATTGAAGTAAATCCAGGTATGCGATACATTGCAAAACTTTGCTTGAATAGTTTTTGGGGTAAGTTTGCCCAACGCGAGAATCTAATGCAGTCCTCGATCATACAAGAACCGTATGATCTATTCAAGATGTTGACCGATCCTTCGGTCGAGGCTCATTCGTTAACTCCTGTTAATGATGACACCGTCGTTTTAAACTGGGACAGGCCGGATGAAGGTATTATACCTCTTAAGTCAGTTAACGTTGCACTTGCCGCTTACACTACCGCAAACGCCCGTCTTGAACTTTACAAGTATTTGAAGCAGTTGGACAGACGTGTTTTGTACTTTGACACAGACTCCATTATTTTCACAGAAAAGCCAGGCGAATGGACCTCCGCAACCGGTGATTTCCTAGGAGACATGACAGACGAGATCGAGTGTTACGGGCCTGGTAGTAAAATTGTGGAGTTTGTTTCAGGGGGGCCGAAGAACTATGCCTTTAAGGTTTGGTCGACGAAAACGACAAATTTTGAGTATGTATGCAAAGTCAAAGGCATAACTTTAAATTACAAAAATTCCCAAAACGTTAATTTTGAGAGCCTTAAAGACATGGTTCTTAATAACGCCGAAGACACGTACGTCCAGACTGATCGGCGAATTGTCCGAAATTCTATGTTCGATGTAATTTCCAAACCGGAGAAAAAAGTTTTCCGGGTGCAGTACACAAAAAGGCGTAGGATTCAAGACGGGTTTGACACGCTGCCGTACGGTTACAGGGCATAAATTGGTAATTGTTTTATAGTGGTTCTTCTATCTTACCTGGTGCTGTTGGAATTGTTTTTTCTTACATTTCATTTTATTTTTTTGTTTTTATACTTTTTACTCTTTTGTTTTAAGTTTTGTACACATTGTGCTTTTAATTTATTTTATTAATGTTCATTTTTGCCTTTGATGTTTTTTATTTTGTAAGTGTAGCTTAGTTAGATCTTTAAAATTTTTTTTTTTAATTCTTGTAAATAAGTTTTTAATTTTTATTTTGTAAACAACTTTAACAGTAAATATAGTTTAGGTTTTAGTTAGTAAAACAAAATAAATGTAAAATAAGTCTTTATTTGAAATAAATTTTTTTTTATAAATTTAACAAATTCGTTTTCGTAAAATATAAATTGTACAATAAAATAATAAGATGATCATTATTGATTAAATTGTTATCAAACAATTTCAAAAATTCTAAGGTATTAATACTACAAAGTTTAAAAAATAAATACACAAGACAGTATTGGCCGCAGTAACCTGAATGGAAATCTTGCAGAGTTTGAGCGTTATAAACCCAAGTTCGACAATTACGATCTAAAAATTTTCGGTGATTATTTTCAGGAGGTCTTCCAAATGAATCAAAGTATTCTCAGTTTCCATATTCATCAATGAAAAATGCTGCCCAGTGTTGCCCTGGTTTGTTTGAGGGATCGGTGTTTGCAATTACAGCGGCTGGTCTCGGTATACGATGTGGCAGCTGATTAGAAGCACATATAATGCGTTGTACATTCTTGGTGGTCGGAATACTCTTCAACTGGTGTACAAGTTCGAGGTGGTACATCTTTACTATTTGTTTTGAACCACTCGCACAAAATTAAGGCATGTTCTAATGCACAAGATGGGTTTTCAATATGATGATGAAGACATTTGACTGCTTCCATATCTTCTTTAACACTTTAAACGACGGACATTCCATCCCTTCCATGTTGATTATAGGTTTATTTAAAAATTTTAATGTGTGTTGTTTTTCGACGCCTTTTACAAAAATGGTGATGAACGGTTCTAGAATTTTTCCAAGTTCAGCTTCAAAATCTTCATAATCTATGTATCCTCCACTCCATCGCAAACCGTGAAAATAATTTTCCAAATAATGAGTTTCTCGTTTTACCGAATACGGTAAAGTTGAAAATTTACACGGCGGTTTTATAAATAACACTTCACAACATTCACCATCTGAAGATACTACACCAATTTCCTTTGGTATAAATTTTTTGTCTTTTCCCCGAAATCCCTGCATGTCAACAAAAGCGTCGATTCTGATGAGTGATGTTTAATAACCGATAGGTCTTCAACTACTGAAATCAACTACAACGTTTCGATGTTTATCAATTTCGATGACGTTGTCGAATTCTGCGTAAACTAGACAATTTACAGTTTCCGCTAACGGGTCTTCAAACCCCACTTCAATGCGCAAGGACCCGTTTTTTACAAGATTCCAATGGGTACTTATGTTGGCGGATAAATCAGGCGTTAAATCAAACGCTGTTAAACAGTAACCTTTAGCGTAATCTTCAAGAGATATTTCATTTCCTTCATTTAGAAAATGAATACCGGTTCCAGAAAATAATGTATCATACGCTCGTACGTATGATCCGGACTTTGTGAAATCCGGTTGAAGTGGTTTAGAAGGAATTTGTTGCCCATCAATGTATAGTGAAAGATAGTTAATTTTATAATGTTGAAAATTATACGGATTAACGGCGTAATCTCCATTAAACGCTTTATTCGACACAAACCCGATAATGCAACGTTTCGGTAACTGACCCAAGAATACGTTATCCAAAGATTTTCTCTGAAGTCCCGACGGAATAGTTAATACTTTTACATTAGCTTTAGTTATTGGATACTTTGCGGGAGTAGAATCCAGCGCTTTCGTATGAGCAATAAGTATTGTAGGGTTAATTCTCATTCTTCTTACCAACAAAGTCGCATCTAATATTTTAACTTTGTATGTTGGTGATGCGGCCATCAGATTAAACGAATCTCTTGAACGAACAAATTTTATTTTCATTTCAACACCGTTGATTAGAAATTTTTCTTGATTGAATATATCGGAATGCACGTGTCCTATCATTTCAACATGTTTACTCGCCGATGTCAATGTTTTACGTTTACTAAATCCTGTGTTATCTTCACCCGTGGTATCAAATTTTCCAGGTGTATCTTTATACCAAAAACTACATGTTAAATGTGATTGTTTCGCATCGGGTCCATAATTGAGTACCGTTTCAATATAAGATCGGTACGCATAAGTGTTATTTGGTGGAGAAACAAGTTTTTGGTTTAAATAAACTTCAACTTGATTAAATAACGAATGCATCCAGTTATTTACAGGGGCCACAACTTCGTCAGCTGGTAACGCCGTATCGTCTTGCTTTACAATTTTAGCCGTTATGTAGAGCATCGTTTGACTTAAATCCAAGTAATCATTACCATTACCCGGTACAACAAATTCGATGGGGGCATCGTCGCTTAGTGAAGAAAGGGGTTTATAAAAATCCATTCGCCTCCTTCTATAGAAGTTTGAGTTGCCGGGAGGGCAAATAAATCTAATTCAGATTTCACACATTCACAAGATTGGGCGTGTAGAAAAGCCATTGTTAATTTTTACCAAAAATATCGTCGTAAACAAGTTTAGAAACTTTTCGCCGAGGTTTTAACGTTTTTCTGTTAATAGCTAACGACGACTGGTTACTTCTTGTCTGACGAGGCTTTTTATATCCCGATCCCTGCATTAGGGTTTCGATTTTATCATCTGCTTTACGTTTGAGATTTTGACCCACCTCGCGCATTCTATCCTGAAAAGATTCTTTAATTGGTCGGTTTTCTATGACGTCGCCTAAAATATTGCTTCCTGTTCTTGACACTTCTTTTCCTACAGCTTTGGCGCCAGATTTAAATAATGGTAGAATTGAGCGAAAGATTCCTCCTAACCAACTCCCTATACCGTGACCTCGTTGATATGGGGCTCCTCTGTAAATTGCGCCAATTCCGCTACCCGCTTGATTCATGTAATATTGTTGATAATGACAAGCCATATTTACGAAAGTTTTTTAAAATGAAGTTTCAAATTCAAAGTTCCGAACTCGAATGGCATTGGAGCTCCTGTCTCGGTCCTTATATTTATTTCGATATTCTAAAATTCTCTTCGCATCACAGGCATGTAATGTACTGGAGAGTAAACTATATCTTTGTGACATCCATAATTATAATTATCAGAAGTAACGTTTACAATTCTTAAAAGTGGTGATAAAATATCGCCGACAAATTGAGGTTCCACAATATCGCAGTACACAAACATTTGTAACGTTCCGTTTTTCAAAAAGCAGATTAGTTTACTATTTTTACTTAATTTATATTTAATGCATTTCATGGACTGTAAAATTCCTACAGGTTAGGCAAATATCCTATCTTCAATGTCTCTTTGTAGAGTGCGTTCAAAATTATTTTTCGTTACTTTATATTCCACCAGGAAGTGTCGGGTAGCTTTTAATTAGGTGTGGCAAAGAAAACCTTCACTTCCTTTGACGACTTCGTAGACAAAAGGTCGTGTCATTTTATTTCTTAATTATGCGATGAAATTTAATTCATTTCGCATTTTCTTTGTTTATTTTACGCAAGACCGATTATTAAACAAATCGTAAGTACGTTCATCTTTTTTTTCTCATTTCTAATTGTATTTTGAAGGGTCTTTCGGTAGAACGGTCTTTCGGTAGGAGGGTCTTTCGGTAGATGGGTCGTTAAACACCCACGTTTTTTTTACTTGTGCATTTGGGGGTTTCGCAACGACAATCCTATTAATTATGATGATAATCGAGTTCGTTATGGAAATTCAGTAATTTAACGAAATATGGATTTTGGCTGCATCAACATAAAAAATGGCTGCTTCTCCCTTCATCATACTGCATACAAATTTTGCATCAACAGTAAGAATTTAAACGACGGTAAGGCAAAACACCTTAATTACATCATAAATTCCATTTTAAATTTTGATTTAATATATTTTTGAAAAGTGGCTACGACACAAAAAATTATTAACAACGATGATATTTAGTTAAGGTTTATTCTCAAAGTTTCTTTGAGTGGCGCCCAAATTGTTTAGTTTGATTATTTAGGGCCTTTTGGCACTCTGTGTTTTAGATTTAGTTATTAATAAAATGTTACCCTAATTGTATTTAGTTCTTTCAAACCCATCACCTGAGGTCAATAATGTAAGTACGCTGAGCTAACGGCAACCCGATTTTTATTGTAAACCCCGGATGAATTACACATTTGCGATGGAATACCGGTCCATATGTTTGCCGGGTGTTTTGCATTTTTCTGCATTGCTAAATTTTGGTCGGGACTAAAACCTAATTGCAATGCTAATCGTTTAGAAAATCCTAGCACACTCAAACTTGTGTTTAACGTTAATAAAATTCGTTTAGTAACTTTAGTGTAATTAAAGTTTATTAGTTTCTTTATTAACTCGTGATTATTAATTACATCAAGAACGTCTTCAATTGATTCGTAGTTACCGCGGGGATTTTTATGATGTACCATTCAGCATCGGAATAGATAACTTCTTCATCATCTTTAAGAAAATAGTTTACAGCTTTTTTCTAATATACCTTCTACATAATATCCCTCGTTATCTGGCGGTTCAATGCGATAAAACATTAAGTTCTCAGCTTCACCAACGGCTAAGAATGAACACGGGTACTGAATTTCAGAAACTCCGACAACCAATTCTCCCGTCAATCTTACACGTTTTGGAAGCTGCGTGGTGAAAGTAGCTGTAGTGTTACCAGGAAAATAATTCATAGAACTATTGCTTAACAATGTCAAGTAAAATTCGTTCTCGGTATTCATAATTCTTCTAAGTGTTTTGCGAATACCCAGGAGTTAAATTTCTCACCATAGCCTTGCCACTTTACAAAATACTGTTTGTTTCGACCTTTACCTTTTTCTTTTAAAACTTTTTCAATTTTGTATGTGGTATTGTGATCAATTATAACAGGTTGTAATTCTTCTTCATAAAATGTTCCTTCTATTGATTCGCCGTTTAAATCTTCAATTTGATAGACGGGCGGTTTGCGTTTTATAACTTTAATTATTTTAAATATTTCCTCGCTCCAATTTGCAGTGTAACCTTTCTCAAACACTAGTTTGTTTCTACTAATTCTCACGTGTTGATTCACTTTATATTTAGGTAAGCGCTGAAGACCTACGCCATTGTGATACAGATTTTTCCAAACTTGTAAAATGTTTTTGTCGTTGACATCATTGGGAGCCATTTTATGCTTCGGTGGTATCTGTTGTTATAAGATGACAACAAGTCGTGTAATACGTCGATATATCGGTAAGAATTAGAATATGTAAAATAACGCCACATTCGTGTTTTAAGAGTTCTATTAAATCGTTCTACTACAGCAGCTTTTACATCAGGATTATTAGTAACATGAAAAGTTACGTTGTTGTCTTTGAAAATTTTTTGGACAGTTCTGGCAATAAATTCTTTTCCTTTATCTGTTTGAATACTTTGAGGAATGTTGCGAGCTTCTTCAAAATATTAGTGAATGCTTCAATAATGTTTTTAGATGTTTTAAACTTAATAGGTCGCGCCCATGCTTTCTTGGTGAAAACGTCGATTACTGTTAAACTGTAATTGAAGTTGTCGTTATATTTTCGGATATTTTGCATGTCACACAAATCCGCTTGCCATAATTCAAACATATTATTTACAATGTATTTATTTCGCGGAAATCGTTTTTGACAGGTTTGTGTACAGTATATGATTCTTGTTTGTGTAACCAATTCTGTACATCACTTCTTGAATATCGATTTCTCACACTCTGTATTAAAGAATTCGCACCAGAAAATCCTACTTCGTTAGACGGGTCAAAATATATCGTGTTTAATTCCATGATTATAGTTTCAAATTTTCCCAATTTAAAAACGTTGGTGGTGTTTTACTCCGTGATGATGACATTCTTGTAAGTACTGGACTGCGTTTTTGTATAGGACTTCTTGATCTGGACCGGTGTATTGAAAAGTTTTGTTCGGTATTTTCCTTTTTCGGATCAAATGTTTGTTTTTGTGGAGATACTACACTCCTCCGTTTTAAATTCCCTATTAGTTCTTGTGGAAAATTTATTTCTTTCAGAAATGTTGCAAACTGTGACCAACCTATCGGACTCGTATTTTTTCGAGGTCTTATCGCATCATGCACTAGGTCTATAATATTTGACGAAGGAATTAGTAGATGATCTGTGTATGTTCTGGCTCAAAATCCCCTGACCGGGTATGCAACCCGCCGCAACCGGCGGAAGTGCAATCCGGAAGTAGGCGTATCCCCACCCGACGTAGTCGTTTGTGATTGGCTGTGTGTGAAAGAGGACGTAGGTGGGATGTGGTAGATGATTGGTTGTGTTTGTAGTCGTTTGTGATTGGCTGTAAAGTCGTCCATGTTGTTTTCGTGATAGGCTGTGTGTAAGAGGGGCGTATAAGGTCGCCCATGTTGTGGTTTGTGATTGGCTGTGGGGGTGTGTAAAAAGGGCGTATACGATGACGTAAGTGGCGAATGATTGGTTGTAAATTCGTGTAGTGTTGTGTGATTGGTGTTTTGGTGTGTAAGTGGGCGTATAAAGTCGTCCATATTGTCAGCATGGTGCGCGGTAAGTGGTCGGTAAGGGGCGCGGGTGGGGCGCTATGCGGGGCCTATGTTTGGGTGTGGGTTGAGGTTTTAATTGAAGTGTGTGTACTTGTGGGAGATTAGTTGCAATGGTGCAGATTGAGAAAGAAGAGTTTTCGACAGCTTCTTGTATGTGCGTATGTTATTTTACGGAAAGAGCAATGAATCGTCATCGTGAAGTGGGTGAATTAAAAAGATGGATAAATTTGATTTGATGTGGTTATCTAAGGCGTATTTAAAAGTTACACTAAACATACGGAAATTCATGAAGCTTGGGATAGCTTACCTTTAGAGGTGAGAAACGATAAGGAAATGCAGACGTACCGTTTGTGTGAAGAACATTGGAATTTGCCAGGAATGCGTGTTCACATCGATGGTCCGGCACCACGAATTCGAAATTGTATCGAGTGTAAATTGAAATTGGATGTGGAAGGTGTAAATAAACAAATAAATAAATAAAGATTCTATTTTATTTGATAATGATAAGCATTTTTATTTATAAATGGAATTTATATAAAAGTAATTTCGATAGTATTATCTTCATGAGTTATGATTATCTAAAAAAAATAAATGGTAATGTTTGAGAAAAACTAATTTATAAAAAGAACTTACCTGAAAAGTATTTACGATTCTATGATATCCATTTTTATTGATTCAATATTAACACCATCATAGACGAATGGGATATTATCCAGCTCTGACATAATATCTGCTAAGACGAGCACATCTTCACCGGGGTTTAAGTACACGTTACGCGGGCTCAGTACAATCGCGATTGATTTAGATATTTTAATGGCACTTCTACTTTCGCAATATGTGATGTAAATTATTATTTTAAAATTATTCATAGACCGTGAATGTCGCGTCAACATAAAAGAAACAAAACTTTTACTTCTTCAGTTGTTTCATAGATGTTGGTATTATTAAATTCAATGTTTACGGACTTCATCGCGTTTAAAATATTAGTGCAGTGAGAAAGGATTCGCATGATCAATTTATAGCATCTATTTTTCTCACCCCCTCGCTTTGCATAATCTAGATTTGGGAAACAAAAAATAAAATACCATTCCCTTGAAAGTATAATCAACCATGTTAAGGTAAAATAATGATTAAAGATCAAGGATGAGCAAAATATAAACTCGTTAAAAATGGAAAACGGAAGCGCTTTTTAAAATTTTCTAATCAACACCTTGAAAAAACAAAAATATATAATGAAAGTGTGTTCTAAATTTCTTATCATCATCTGTTAGAAAAAATGAAAAGAAAAGAGAATTTAACCTTAACATCTAAAAATTAATTAGTACGGAAGAGCATTTTTTTATCAACTCATATATATATATATATGTAAACACACCGTTGTGAACCTATTTTATTTGTAATATGGTATTGTGGACTTATTTCGGTCATTGTGGACCTAGGCTCACAACGTCGCTCAGAATTCACCGATTCAAAGTGCGTTGTGGACCTAACTCTAGCGGATGAGGAGGAACTAGAATCGCGCGGTAGTTGTCCCAACTACCCCACTAGATGACCTAAGTAGCAATATTGATATTAATAAAATTATGTTAGTGCAGAGTGTTGCATACATTTCGGAACAGATTATAACTGTTTGACGTGTCAATTTAAACGTAATACCATTGTAATAAGTAGTATGCCTGTTGAATTCTGTTATTTCACTTTAAATTGAAAGTGTTCTATTTTTAGTGAATACCAATTTCCTTTACATTTTTGTAAACAATAATAGCAATCGCGAAAAACGCGATATCCACCAGCTTAAGAAACAATGACCTTTGTTAGTGTGAATTAAGTACTTAATTACTATACGTAATGTAACCTTCTATACGGTACTACTTACCGTTTCGAAGAATTTAAGTTTCCAATTATTCAAAAGAGAAAAATACAAAAACAAATTCGTTTGTTTAACTTCATTTTTAAACTTCATTGATTCGACATCAAAAAAATAGTTAATTGATTATAAAATCTAAACATTATTTGTCATGTCCATTTCTTATTAATAGTAATGTTGATTACTTTATTTGTTTCAGTGGTTAAGAATTCATTTATTTTTTTGTTATCTAACTATGCTAACCGTAGAATAGGAAGCGCAGGTGTTCTGTAGTGTGTGCCAAGGTTATTAACCTATGATAAAAATTAGGAATCGCAATAGTTTTTTCTCTTTCACAATATAAATTTTGTAGTCATTCTGTAGGTAATATATAGGTTTTGCATAATCGATGGAAAAGTACAGCAAGTAATACGTCCATTTATAATGTTTTACGGGCACCTTACACTATCAATATTATTGTACAATATATTGAAAAAAAAATTTTTGTGCAATAATATTGACTGTTTCAGGATAAATATTGGCAATATAAGTGGGTTGTTCAATATATTGAAGGCGTTCAATATTTTTCAAAACAGTTTGATATTTATTGAAGACCCGTCAATATATTGCACCATGTTACATATTTGGAGAAACGTGTGAGGTGATATATTGACATATTGCGCAATATTTCATCAGTCTGTTCATGTACTTGCACCTTACTTGACGTGCTTTTGTTCTTGTGTGCCCCGGAGATTATCACAATGAGTGACCAAGTAAAGAAAAGTAAAAGGAAGGTGAACACGACTTTTGCTGCACTGCATTGAGGTATAAAATGAACTTGTTGTTTTACGGAACGGTGAAATGACACAACTCTGCTGTTGTAGGTTTATAGGTCACTGCCAGCCCTATGGAAAGTGAAGTCGGATGACTACAAGGATCGGGACAAAAAGGCCCAGTCGTGGACTACGTTATTAGAGGTATACAGCGAAAGGTACCCCAATGCAACGGCGGATGATGTCAAAAAAAAGTTCAATTCAATGCGCACTAACTTTAGAACGGAGCTGAAGAAAGTAATAAAAAGCAAGAAATCAGGAGCAGGAAGTGATAGTGTGTATGTGTCGACAAAATGGTTCTACAACTCCTTTGCACAATTCCTGACAGACCAAGAAATCCCGGCTTCTTCTATAAATACTATGGGGGAAGAAAATGAGGTAATTTAAAGTTTTTTGCTTAAATTCTCTTTTATTATGAAATGATAAACACGTGTACAATATAAAAACGGTAATAGTAATAACTATAGACATAGATAAGTAATGCGCAAAATGATGGAATAAATGACAGTTTTTTAAGCAATAGCAATTGCTGTATCCTGCCAATCAACAGCACCGGTCCCATTGAAATACTCAGTGAACGTATCTCTAATAGATTTTGCAATAATTGACGGATTCCTATTAGCACTACTATTTTGGAGGAATTTTTCGGATATCTTCTGGCCTCCAAGACCCAGCGACAGTTTCACCAGTCTCTACAATGTCATAATCTACGGAATCCCTAGGCATGTATACGTTTCCTTGATTTTTCGTAAGTAATTATGTAAATAACAACAAGTCAAAACAATTTTCCTTACTTTATTTGGCGAGAGTTGAATCGGTGCACGAAAAATTCTAAATCTTGAAGACATTATTCCGAATACATTTTCTGAAATTCGCCGAGCCCTGCTGCACCGGTAGTTGAATATTCGCTTCTCACGAGTAAGGCTAGCTCCAGGGTAGGGCTTCATAATAGTAGAAGATAGCGGAAACGCGTCATCACCGACGAAAACATATGGTACTTTGTTAAAACAATTAGGCAATTCTTTCTCATCAGGAAGGCAAAGGCTGCCTTCCAGTAATTTTCTCCAAAGCGTGTGTATCCCAACACACCACCATCAGAAACACGCCCGTTTATGCCACAGTCGGCCATTATGAATTCGTAATTGGCATTTACTACTGCTAGCAGTACTACACTAAACGTTCCTTTATAGTTATAATAAAATGAACCAGTGTTAGGGGTTTTGTGATTTCTACGTGTTTTCCGTCCATTGCCCCTACGCAATGTGGAAAATTCCAACGTTCGTTGAACTGTTTTTCCACATTTTTCCATTCGGCGCAATTTGTAGGAAACTGAAACAAAATAATTACTTATACAGTTTGGCTATCATATTTTAATATTTAATTAATATTTTTAACTTTTCTCTAAGAGTTCTCTAAGAGTAGATGAAATTGTTGCAGGATTCTTTAACTGATGCTGATTCTGTATCAGGTACTGCAGAGGAAACTGGGCATTCTAATCAGGAGGAGACGCCAACAGCACAGGCCCAACAACTTCCTGAACAAATCTCCCAGGATGCCTCGACTGGCCCACAGCAACAGCCTGCGATAATACCACAAAACAGGAAAGGAAGACTGATTGTGTTCCCCAGAACAAAGCTGATGATCTTATTGAGCTTGTATACTCACGACTTCGAAAGCCTGTCTCCGACTTGGACAACAATCATATAGCTCTGACTTGGGCACATGAGCTTAATAAAATGGAGCCCCGCCAACAGGTTTATGCCAAAAATTCATAAGCGATATTATATTCGAAGGGCAAATGGGTACACGTCACCGCAATTCAGTGACCATAAATCAGCCAGCATCCACTCCTTTTTCTTACACTTCCTTCTCGCATTCATCCAACGATCAGAGCCGTAGTTCTTCCCAACCTCCTACACCGTACAATCCTTTCCCGAATGCATCTCACAGTCAACAACAACCTCCCCACAGCTCGCAACTATCCCACAGTGCTACTAATCAGCCGCCAGAGCCAGTTGATTTGGAATTTAACCAAGAAGACAGGGATTCAGGGTTAGTTTACGAGGACTCAAGGCATGCCTACTTTCAGAATTTAATTTAAAATTTATTTTCGAAAATATGTAGCAATTAAATTAAGATTTTGTAATAATAATATATTTTAGTATGGTTAAAAATAGTTTAGTTACTTTCAATAAATTACTCTTACTTTACTTAGTATTTTTGTTTCCTTACCTTTATGTAATCTTTCAAGCATAAGCAGATGGCCTCGCAAGTTTCCATAACTATGTAAATGGCAATGTTTAACAATTATTATTTACAACTTTTACTATACAACAAAATTGTAATCTATTTATAGAAAAATTCGATATTATTTCTTCTTTCCCTCGTTTTTCGTGTTTTATGCACTAATGTATGGACCGATTTTGGACGGCCTTGACATTTACAATCAGTGTGTTATGGCCTTTCATTCTTTGTAAATTTTAGCTTGTGACACCAAAACCCACACGGAAGTCTATTCTGGACGATTTTTCTTGCAATGAGTACTCTACTATTATATAAATTAACTGAAAAGAAAACTTCAAAGCTTTTAATGTACCTATTGTAAGTCCGAAAAATATTTTCTCATTGTTAGCAATAACAACACGAATCCACTGGTACCCTACGCCGAAACGGTTTAACAAAAATGTTTTGAGCGTTTATACGACAATCAGATAACGTTAAGCAGATGCTAAACCTAAACGAGTTATAGTAATTTCTAAAAACATTTCACGTTTAATTCTTGGCAAATCATGTTTCCAAGAATTCGTTTAAGATCATATAATGAATAGTAGTTAATAAATGACAGGTATTCAAATGACTCCTCGTGAGACGTAGTTTACGAATCTAAAGTGACTACCATCAACACTCCACCAGAAAGCTTAACACAAAGCAAAGTATCTTATCCACCACCAAAAAGTTAGTCAACTAACGCTTCCGTTATAGGTGGTAAGTACTCTAATGAATCCCCGTGACATCCAGAACACGAATATAAAGTGTCAACCATCAAACCTCCTCCACCACCGACTGTCTTAAACCACTTTCTAACCCTACGAAGTGGGTACTCAAACGAATCGTTTCGACATGCAGATTACAAAATAATATCGCCCACCACCAACCACCACCGGTAACCGAACTTCGTTATCCCACCACCAACAAACTTGAAACTTGTGAAAACGTGTTCACTAACATCCCTAGATACCTAAACCATCAAAACATCCTCTCCATCCCTTCCATGAAGCTTAAAACCGCTAATATCTTAACTAAGAACGGTCCCGTAGTATCAAGCAACAATCTGGCGCCTGGTAGCCCTTTTTCGGTCGCATAAACGACTAATCGGCGCCGACTTCCTTTCTGCCCCACAGATATAAAACTTTCATCACCCGAACTTAACGACGAGATCGAGGTATCATATGTTCCATACTCCTGGACTCCGAAGAGGTAGTCATAAACGCACTCGTAAAAATATCTGATCACATCATATCCGGCAAGATTAAAATTAACATCCGACTTACGAAATGGTTATTCAAATGACTCCTCATGAGATGTAGTTTACGAATCTAAAGTGACCACCACCAACACTCCACCAGGAAGCTTACACAAAGCAAAGTATCTTATCCACCACCAAAAGTTAGTCAACTAACGCTTCCATTATAGGTTGTAAGTACTCTAATGATTCCCCGTGACATCCAGAACACGAATATAAAGTGTCAACCATCAAACCTCCTCCACCACCGACTGTCTTAAACCACTTTCTAACCCTACGAAGTGGGTACTCAAACGAATCGTTTCGACATGCAGATTACAAAAATAATATCGCCCACCACCTACCACCACCGGTAACCGAACTTCGTTATCCCACCACCAAGAAACTTGATACTTGTGAAAACGTGTTTACTAACATCCCTAGATACCTAAACCATCAAAACATCCTCTCCATCCCTTCCATGAAGCTTAAAACCGCTAATATATAAACTAAAAACGGTCCCGTAGTATCAAGCAACAATCTGGCGCCTAGTAGCCTTTTGCGGTCGCATAAACGACTAATCGGCGTCGACTTCCTTTCGTAAGGTGTAAGTAAGGGGAAAGAAGAAATGAAAGGAAGAGAAACGGAAAAAGAAAAAAAAGGGTATGGTTTGTGAGATAAGGAGAATTTAGTTTTAGTTCTTTTTCTTTGTATATACTCAACCTAATAAATTGGTTAATTTTAAAAACAAATAAACTTGATACTTATAATCGGGGTCATACCACTAATGCTTCGATTTTGCCGCTTATTTATTCGTTTGTTTTCGTGTACTTGCTTTCGTTGGCAATTTACGAGAAAAAAAATGTAAAAACAATCGGACCAAAATCCGAGTTCAAGCGGTGTTTGTTAAGACAATTCCACGAAACAAGGATGTTTTAAGAAGGCGAAAAAAATAAATATAATATTGTCGCATTCCTAATTTCAATAGTTGCAAGAAACGTGCTCCAGAAAATACTAATCACTCACTTTATTTTGAAAATATAAAGTGCGACTGCCTAAATAAGAAATATATGATATGATTATTCGACATTGTAGTTTTAAAAAGAGCATTTGTGCAAGACGATTGTTCATAAGATAAAGTAAAACATAATTAAAACAAAACACATACTTAGATGTGTGATGTGACTTTATTGCTATCTTGACATTATAATAAGGATGAACGAAATTATACTTTTCAGAACGAACTTTTCAATCGTATTTAATATTTTGGCTTTGTAAATACACATTCATCATTCTGTTGCATTGTCAAATTGACAAATATAATTTTCAAACTGATGCGACGTTTTCTAAAAAAACAGGTTACAATAGCTTCAAATGCAGTATACTAATTGATTAAAAACAGTTCGCAACATTCACGTATTGGGATGATAAATAAATAGAGAGTAAGAAGAATCATTTACATTTTATTGCGACAATAAACTACTGGTTTTGTCAAAATTAAGTTCTGGGAAGGTTCAAGAAAAATGTTTTTAGCAATTACTGTAACTCGTTTTCGTTTACAATTTGGTCAAGATCCCCTTACCTCCTACTGCTTGAATACGTTTGAATACATATGACCTTGTTGTCGAATTGTAAAATTGTAACGTAGACAAGTTATAGTAAATGCTAAAACATTTTTCTTGAATCTCCTCTGTCCATTGCAAATTATTAACCCTTAACTAGTCGCGTGGGGTCAATATGACCCAGTCCTTTCTTTGGTTTGAAATAATTTTAAATTTAAAGATTAAAACACCTGCGCGTTCTCCTACCTTCTCATCTGAGTCTCTTGAACGTCGTTACTGATCAGTATTGCTATTGCTGTAGTAGAAGAAAGATTAGAGTGTGATTTATACAGTTTTGACCCCACGCGACTAATTGAGTTAGTAATTTTTGTTACCGAGGAATTGAGAAGTAAGCAAGTAAGTACCGTTTTTGTTTATACGGCTTAGTTAGTTTGCAGAATACTATTGAAAAAATGTGTGAATAGAAATTATATGTTTGATTTAATTAGTATGACACTTTTTGAAACATTTTACGATATTATGTTTTACTAAAACAATTTGTTTTAGAATGACTACAAGAAACAATAAACCCTTGACCGAAAAAGAATTGCAGGAACTTGCCGAACATATATGGTCGGATGAGGAATGGATAACATTCCTCATGAAATCGATGATAGTGATAGTGACAAATCTGCACATCATTCTGTCCACAATTCCGATTCTGAACAAAATGTTTCTGAATCTGGAGTGAGTGATGAAGACAGTGAGTCTGAAGAGGAATCAGAGAATTATTTTTACTCTAGAGATAAAAACATGAAATGGCGAAAGTGTGCTCCAAAGACGAATGTCCGAACAAGAAAACACAACATTGTTTCTCGCTTACCTACTGTCAAACCACTAGCAAAAACAGCATCATCTGCGCAAGATATATTTTCTTTGTTTTTGATGAAAGAATTTTGAATTTACTTGTAAAGTACACAAACTTGTTTATTGCAAACGTACGTGGCAGTTTTGATCGACCTCGAGATGCAAACGATGTCGATATAGACGAAATGCGTGCCTTTATAGGACTTCTTCTTCTTAGTGGTGTTTTAAAGTCTGCACACCTTAATTTTGAAGAGCTTTGGGCTACCGACAATACAGGCTGCGAATTGTTTCCTCTAACAATGTCATCTAAACGATTTCTTTTCATACTGAGATGTCTAAGATTTGATGATCTTGCAACTAGAGAAGACAGAAAATTAACAGATAATCTCGCTGCTGTTAGAGAATTTATCGATATTTTATCTGAAAATTTTTCTACATCCTACGCAACTGGAGCTTACGTCACAATTGACGAACAACTAATCCCATTTCGTGGTCGTTGTCGCTTTAAACAATATCTACCAAATAAGCCTAGTAAATACGGTATTAAGGTATTTGCTATGGTTGACGCCAGGACTTTCTATTTGCAAAACTTTGAGGTATATGCAGGATTACATCCTGAAGGTCCTTACAGAAATAGTAATTCACCATCGGATATAGTCAAGAGGTTAGTTGAATCTATCAAGAACTCCTATAGGAATGTGACTACTGATAACTGGTATACCAGTATACCACTTGTGGAATCATTACTTAAAGATTATAAATTAACAATGGTCGGTACTCTCCGAAAAAATAAGAAGGAAATACCGAAAGAATTTCTGCCAAATAAAATTAGGCCGGCTAAAAGTAGTCTTTTTGGATTTACAGAAGAAATGACAATGGTATCTTATGTGCCTAAAAATCAAGAAGTGTTATACTAGTATCAAGTATGCACCACAGTAACGAAATCGATGAAACCACAGGAGCTTTGTATAAGCCGGAACTGATTACATTTTATAATTGCACAAAAGCTGGTGTTGATGTATGCGATCAGCTCTGTGCTACATACAATGTCGGTAGACGCACCAAAAGATGGACATTGGCTGTATTCTTTCACTTTCTGAACGTTGCGGCTAGCAATGCATTAATATTGTATAAACTAAAGTCCGAACATGCAAAAAATTTACAGAAGACAGTTCCTAAAAGAACTAGCCAAGGAACTTGTAAAAATCACCAGCTTTCTCGGTCTTCTTCGCAATATATTCCAAAAGATTTACGGAAACGAATTCGTCTACATCAAAATATTTCTGAAGTAAATATTGCTCAACAGAATACAAGTGGACCTTCTCGAGCAAGATGTGGAAAATGCACAAGACGAAATGATAATAAATACAGCGTAAAATGCAGTAAATGCACCACATTTATCTGCAAAGCACACACTGCAGCTATTTTTGTGCTGACTGTGTTGACATGGATTGAATATTTAATTTTTGTATTTTACAAGTTGATTGTTTTTTTTTTGACTTAGTTCTGTTTATATTTAGAAAATAAAACTCACTTACATATTATTTTTTACAATTTTCTTTACAAACACGTAAACGGGTCATATTGACCCCACGCGACTTATTGTGTCATTTTTTTCACGCGACTAATTAAGGATTAAATTAAGAATTATACAACATTGATTTTTTTTATTCTTTTCAACAATGATTTTAAAAATGACTTCAATTTTTAGGTTCTAATAATTATTGTGACCGAGGTGAATTAGTACTTTTTAACGTGTTTGTGCGTCGTTGAATTAGAACTGATGGAATTCGTAATTGCAAGTTTTAGGTTTAATAACGATTCGTATTATTGTTAATAAGTTTATTTCGCGACTCCTTTTACTACAATGCCTGACCAGAGGCTTCGGTACATTTATATATTGACATTTAAATATTACACATGTGATCCCATTACTATATTTTATAATAATTTATGTGCTCTAGGTTTGAAAATGGGGTGCTAGAGCGCGAAGTTCTAATTAAACCGTAACATTCTTTTACGGATTATGTTATGAGACGAAATGCATCGGTCGAATGATTCCAGTAACCATTAACAATCAAATTAAACTTAATTAAATCTTTTCAATAAAGGAAACTTAGCAATATGTCATAATAATAATAAATGTCGTTTGGACCTGGATCCTAAATCTAATGTAGCATGACATGCATAAGAACTAAATTCGTAAATACAAAGCAATCTCAAAGTATGAGGTATCTAAACATAACGAATTAAATTTTGTTTTTATTCAGACGTAAACATACTACATGTATGTATTTATAGGTGGAATCTGAAATAAAATAACTTATAATCAGGGGTGCGCAAATTTTAATTTTATCATTATGCGAATTTCTTTGACATCCGATTGTAACTTTTACTAGTGCATAGCAGCATTTTTCAAGGACACTTTATTGTGATAATCAGTATTGCAATGTTATCGCTCGTAGGCTATATCTCTCTTAATAACATAGGTACATTGTTGAAATTTTTAGGAAATATACTTACGAAGTATTACACTAAGGCATTACTCATTTATAATTTAAAAATATTTAACCCTATGATTACTAAACGTCTCTGAACATTTTGAATTTTGATGTACTTTAACAGTTAAAAATGCTATTAGAAGTTGAAAAACAGGAAATCTAAATGCGATGAACCTTAATGTCGTATTTCAACTACATGCATGCGAAATAATTTCATTCAATTTTAATTATCAACCGCAATATTACCGAAGAGTTATACTACTGTAATAGCTAAAATGCACAGAGAAAGAATCGCCTTAAGGAATATTTTAAATCTGCAGTTTTTGAAAATTTGTCTAGAGAAATATCGTTGTATTTCAAGGTTTTTGTTCACAAAATTAAATATTGATTTTGGATGGAAATTTTTAGGTATTGTGTAGACTATTGTTATTTGTAACCGGTTCCAATTGTTAAAATAGGTAGTTGGTTTCTCTTTTACAATCAGGAGATGATTCATCGTGTACTTTGAATACAACAATATCTGTATCTTTCTCATAACAATTCGACAACGTTATTGCATCTTTTTCTTATTTGAACAAGGATGAGATATGAGAAGCGCCGTTCTAGTAGTGGGGTCTATTTTTAGTTTTCTAACTGTGCATTCATTTTCGAATTTACGTTGTAGTTCGCACGAGGTCGTTCGAAGTAGCGGAATTTTGCGATTGGTTGTGTTTTTGCGTTTCGTTGATTTCGTATTATATTATATATACTTTGCAATATATACTATTCCTGTTTTGGTAAGTAATTTTCTTTTTATTTAAATTGTAATTTAATTAAAATGAATACGCAGAAATGAACAATTCCAATTCCGGCACATCAAAGCCTTGGGTTTATATTTTTGCAAAGATTTCCAAAATAATACTTGCGTTAGGGAGAGGAGTGTCGTTTTATGCATAATTCTCCAGCTGACGAAGCTGCAGTTATTAAAGGTCTACCTTTAAGCGACGCCGTAGTACAAGAAGCATTCAGGACTGCTCAAGGACCTAATGTTTGCAATGATTTTAAAAAGGAAGTTGCAAACAAGGTCGATACTGCAGATATTTGCATATTGCTTTGAAAAAAGAAATCGTTTTGTATGTCCAGTTTGCACAGATGAAATTTTGGCGGAAGATTTCAGCTGCTTTGAAAGTTGTAATCATGTTATTTGTGCGAGGTGTGCCAATTTATTAATCGACAAGAATTTTATTGATAGAGGTGAAACAGACACATATGATTTTTCAGCTGTTTGTCCTATCTGCAGATCTACATCAAATATCATAATATTAAATAAAGTAAGTTCATTTGCGTATTCTGGTATTAACAATATTTTACAATATTTTTTTGTTTACAGTAATGTCAAACGTTGGAATGTGTAGAGGATTTTTATTTGGGCGCTGTTACAGCAAAACGTGCAAATTTCAACACCACTTTTGAAATGCCATATAAAGAATTGCATTTCTGGTCGATGCAAGTTCTTTCATTTTTCTGAAGAAGAATGGTCTGATTTTTTAAGACATAACAGACCATTTCATGAATCAGTCATGCAGGAGTTGTCGAGGATAGCATATATATATTTGAATGGATTGTCAACTGACAAAAGGGCTTGTTTTGTGATGGAAAATTATTAGGAGGACATTGCAGTAATAACACCTGTAAAAGGTGTTCACAAAAAGTTTCGAGTAAGTTATTTACCATTTTGTAAATAAGTATTATAGATATGTATGTTTTTTAGAGTATCCTCAATGTGTAAGGTGCTTGTAGTGTTTGTAATATTAGTGATAGCGTTTATGGAGACACAGCCAACTTCAAGGTGACAAATGTCATGTAAATAATTCGCACACCGACTGGGCGTGCAACCATGTAGCTGTAACGACGTATCTGCTAACAGAACGAATAAATAATTAAACGTTTTTTTGTATATTCTTTTAAGCCGTGTACAAACACGACAGTGCTACAGGGAACTTGCTGTGGATAGTACTTATCGGTTGTCCTGTAATCATGTTGTATGTGAACATTGTCTTTCTTCTTTACCATTAAAATTGGAAGCGTTAGCTGTTCATGAATGTCCAAAGTGTAACAGTTACGGTTTATCGTTCAAATTATATTAATAAGGTAAGGCAATTTTGTTATTGGGAATTTACATTACCGATGGTGGCGCTCGCATCGCACCTGTAATGGCCGTCGAAGAACGTATATTTCAGTTATATTCCTATGGATATAGCGTTGGTTATAGTGAGTTTAAGCACGTTGAGAGTTTTGTGAATTTATGCTTGTGCATCTGTATTTAAATTGCCGATTGTTTATTTTGCCGTTGTTTTATTGTGTTTTAGACTATTTTTTGTTTCTAATTTAATTTTTAAAACTATTTGTATATATTAATATGACCACGAAATCAATCAATAACATTAATTGTTGTGTATATGGGTGTCATACAAAGAAGGGACGAGAACAACACCTAAGCTTTCATAAATTCCCAAAAGCAAATGCAAATTTTGTGTACATTATAAATAAATTTGGGGTGCAAGAAAAGGTTGATAGAAAGAAGGCATGGGAGATCAAACTTTTGATAACGAAAGCAACCACATTTAAAAAAGTCTGTTCTCTACATTTTACTGAAAATGATTTCATTTTACCAGGTAATGAATAATTATACTAAAAAAAACTTATTATTGTAAATGATTACTCTCCTAGGATTTGATCGAAAATTGCCAAGGTTGAAAAGCAATGCGGTACCATCCCAAAATCTTCCGCAAAAAAGCATACCAGACATCACAAAGTTTAGACCGAGTCCCCGTATTCGCAAAAATATTTTTAAAAACCGAGACAAAGTACATTTGTTCAACCTGTTGAACCAGGTAGCAGCAACAGCGAATTTACATGCAGAGAACAGATACAGTTATCACATGATGAGCGAATAGCTGTTGATAGGCTGTTAAATATGGCTCATACATCTAAGTTACGTACCACGGGAACACAAGTCAAGAGTGGAGATATAATTGTACCCTTTGTAGCTAGCATTGACACTGACTCAAAATTATGTTCATTGACTGGACTACAAAACTTTGCGATGTTGAATGTATTAGTTCAACTTATCATAAGAAATTTCCCTGAACAGAAAAAACATAAATTGTCAGTAAAAGAAAAGTTAATATTGACTTTTATGAAATTAAAAATGGGACTACGATACGTTGTACTTGCCATCTTGTTTGGTACTATAACAGGAAAAACGTGTCAAGTTATTTTTAATAAAACTATTACAAAACTCGCTTTAATCTTAGAAGCGGTAATAATATGGCCTTCTTTAGAAGAATGTCAGCAAAACATGCCGATATGTTTTAAAAATTTTCCAACGGTAAGGATTGTTTTGGATTGTACCGAAATAAAACTACAAAGGCCAAAATGTCTGTGTTGTCGTATTATGACTTACTCCCACTACAAAGGTGATCATACGATAAAATTTATGACTGGAGTTAGCCCCGCAGGTGTCATAACATTTATTAGTAAGGCTTACGGAGGCAGAGCATCCGATAATTCCATTTTTGCACAAAGTGGTCTTATCAATAAATTGGAAATGGGTCAAGATGCTGTAATGGTGGACAAAGGATTTCGAATTGAAGATATTACTAGAGAACATTACATTAAGCTAATTAGACCACCATTCTTAAGGAAGAAATCACAATTCACAGAAGAGGAAGCTAAACTAAATGTTGAAATTGCAAGAGCGCGGGTCCATATAGAAAGAGTCAACCAAAGAATTAAGGTGTTTGAGATTTTTACTAAACCATTTCCCATGTCATTAGTACATAAAATAGATGAGATCTTTATAATAATATGTGCAGTTGTTAATTTATCTCAATCGATATTAAAGGATGATAAATTTGAAAAATAACACTTAATTTTGTTTTAAAGTACGCTGAGCTAACGGCAACCCGATTTTTATTGTAAACCCCGGATGAATTACACATTTGCGATGGAATACCGGTCCATATGTTTGCCGGGTGTTTTGCATTTTTCTGCATTGCTAAATTTTGGTCGGGACTAAAACCTAATTGCAATGCTAATCGTTTAGAAAATCCTAGCACACTCAAACTTGTGTTTAACGTTAATAAAATTCGTTTAGTAACTTTAGTGTAATTAAAGTTTATTAGTTTCTTTATTAACTCGTGATTATTAATTACATCAAGAACGTCTTCAATTGATTCGTAGTTACCGCGGGGATTTTTATGATGTACCATTCAGCATCGGAATAGATAACTTCTTCATCATCTTTAAGAAAATAGTTTACAGCTTTTTCTAATATACCTTCTACATAATATCCCTCGTTATATGGCGGTTCAATGCGATAAAACATTAAGTTCTCAGCTTCACCAACGGCTAAGAATGAACACGGGTACTGAATTTCAGAAACTCCGACAACCAATTCTCCCGTCAATCTTACACGTTTTGGAAGCTGCGTGGTGAAAGTAGCTGTAGTGTTACCAGGAAAATAATTCATAGAACTATTGCTTAACAATGTCAAGTAAAATTCGTTCTCGGTATTCATAATTCTTCTAAGTGTTTTGCGAATACCCAGGAGTTAAATTTCTCACCATAGCCTTGCCACTTTACAAAATACTGTTTGTTTCGACCTTTACCTTTTCTTTTAAAACTTTTTCAATTTTGTATGTGGTATTGTGATCAATTATAACAGGTTGTAATTCTTCTTTATAAAATGTTCCTTCTATTGATTCGCCGTTTAAATCTTCAATTTGATAGACGGGCGGTTTGCGTTTTATAACTTTAATTTTTTTAAATATTTCCTCGCTCCAATTTGCAGTGTAACCTTTCTCAAACACTAGTTTGTTTCTACTAATTCTCACGTGTTGATTCACTTTATATTTAGGTAAGCGCTGAAGACCTACGCCATTGTGATACAGATTTTTCCAAACTTGTAAAATGTTTTTGTCGTTGACATCATTGGGAGCCATTTTTATGCTTCGGTGGTATCTGTTGTTATAAGATGACAACAAGTCGTGTAATACGTCGATATATCGGTAAGAATTAGAATATGTAAAATAACGCCACTTAAATCGTTCTACTACAGCAGCTTTTACATCAGGATTATTAGTATCATGAAAAGTTACGTTGTTGTCTTTAAAAATTTTTTGGACAGTTCTGGCAATAAATTCTTTTCTTTTATTTGTTTGAATACTTTGAGGAATGTTGCGAGCTTCTTCAAAAATATTAGTGAATGCTTCAATAATGTTTTTAGATGATTTAAACTTAATTGGTCGCGCCCATGCTTTCTTGGTAAAAACGTCGATTACTGTTAAACTGTAATTGAAGTTGTCGTTATATTTTCGGATATTTTGCATGTCACACAAATCCGCTTGCCATAATTCAAACATATTATTTACAATGTATTTATTTCGCGGAATTCGTTTTTTGACAGGTTTGTGTACAGTATATGATTCTTGTTTGTGTAACCAATTCTGTACATCACTTCTTGAATATCGATTTCTCACACTCTGTATTAAAGAATTCGCACCAGAAAATCCTACTTCGTTAGACGGGTCAAAATATATCGTGTTTAATTCCATGATTATAGTTTCAATTTTTCCCAATTTAAAAACGTTGATGGTGTTTTACTCCGTGATGATGACATTCTTGTAAGTACTGGACTGCGTTTTTGTATAGGACTTCTTGATCTGGACCGGTGTATTGAAAAGTTTTGTTCGGTATTTTCCTTTTCGGATCAAATGTTTGTTTTTGTGGAGATACTACACTCCTCCGTTTTAAATTCCCTATTAGTTCTTGTGGAAAATTTATTTCTTTCAGAAATGTTGCAAACTGTGACCAACCTATCGGACTCGTATTTTTTCGAGGTCTTATCGCATCATGCACTAGGTCTATAATATTTGACGAAGGAATTAGTAGATGATCTGTGTATGTTCTGGCTCAAAATCCCTGACCGGGTATGCAACCCGCCGCAACCGGCGAAAGTGCAATCCGGAAGTAGGCGTATCCCCACCCAACGTAGTCGTTTGTGATTGGCTGTGTGTGAAAGAGGACGTAGGTGGGATGTGGTAGATGATTGGTTGTGTTTGTAGTCGTTTGTGATTGGCTGTAAAGTCGTCCATGTTGTTTTTCGTGATAGGCTGTGTGTAAGAGGGGCGTATAAGGTCGCCCATGTTGTGGTTTGTGATTGGCTGTGGGGGTGTGTAAAAAAGGGGCGTATACGATGACGTAAGTGGCGAATGATTGGTTGTAAATTCGTGTAGTGTTGTGTGATTGGTGTTTTGGTGTGTAAGTGGGCGTATAAAGTCGTCCATATTGTCAGCATGGTGCGCGGTAAGTGGTCGGTAAGGGGCGCGGGTGGGGCGCTATGCGGGGGCCTATGTTTGGGTGTGGGTTGAGGTTTTAATTGAAGTGTGTGTACTTGTGGGAGATTAGTTGCAATGGTGCAGATTGAGAAAGAAGAGTTTTCGACAGCTTCTTGTATGTGCGTATGTTATTTTACGGAAAGAGCAATGAATCGTCATCGTGAAGTGGGTGAATTAAAAAAGATGGATAAATTTGATTTGATGTGGTTATCTAAGGCGTATTTAAAAGTTACACTAAACATACGGAAATTCATGAAGCTTGGGATAGCTTACCTTTAGAGGTGAGAAACGATAAGGAAATGCAGACGTACCGTTTGTGTGAAGAACATTGGAATTTGCCAGGAATGCGTGTTCACATCGATGGTCCGGCACCACGAATTCGAAATTGTATCGAGTGTAAATTGAAATTGGATGTGGAAGGTGTAAATAAACAAATAAATAAATAAAGATTCTATTTTATTTGATAATGATAAGCATTTTTATTTATAAATGGAATTTATATAAAAAGTAATTTCGATAGTATTATCTTCATGAGTTATGATTATCTAAAAAAAATAAATGGTAATGTTTGAGAAAAACTAATTTATAAAAAGAACTTACCTGAAAAGTATTTACGATTCTATGATATCCATTTTTATTGATTCAATATTAACACCATCATAGACGAATGGGATATTATCCAGCTCTGACATAATATCTGCTAAGACGAGCACATCTTCACCGGGGTTTAAGTACACGTTACGCGGGCTCAGTACAATCGCGATTGATTTAGATATTTTAATGGTCATTCTACTTTCGCAATATGTGATGTAAATTATTATTTTAAAATTATTCATAGACCGTGAATGTCGCGTCAACATAAAAGAAACAAAACTTTTATTTCTTCAGTTGTTTCATAGATGTTGGTATTATTAAATTCAATTTTTACGGACTTCATCGCGTTTAAAATATTAGTGCAGTGAGAAAGGATTCGCATGATCAATTTATAGCATCTATTTTTCTCACCCCTCGCTTTGCATAATCTAGATTTGGGAAACAAAAATAAAATATCATTCCCTTGAAAGTATAATCAACCATGTTAAGGTAAAATAATGATTAAAGATCAAGGATGAGCAAAATATAAACTCGTTAAAATGGAAAACGGAAGCGCTTTTTAAAATTTTCTAATCAACACCTTGAAAAAACAAAAAATATATAATGAAAGTGTGTTCTAAATTTCTTATCATCATCTGTTAGAAAAAATGAAAAGAAAAGAGAATTTAACCTTAACATCTAAAAATTAATTAGTACGGAAGAGCATTTTTTATCAACTCATATATATATATATATATATATATATATATATATATATATATATATACACATCACGAAGTGTAATAAGTTCAGTTAAGAGAATGGAAGACTACAGAACTTTCGGGTTGGTGGCATGCTGTTTTGACGCTAGACACCTTATAAAACCTTCCAGGGTGGCTATACACTACTGGAAGGTGCATAAAAATGAGATGGAAAAGCGTGAAGTAAGTAATATTTTTTGCATTTAAATAGTATCTTTTGTATTGTTTTAGCGCCTATCACTATCATCACCAGTACCGACGTTACCATTATTGTCACCGCCGCTCCCACCACCGCCATCGTCGCCACTGCCGCCGCCGCCACCACCATCACCACCACCACCGGCTTCAGATTGCTGGCATTAATATACATGTGATGTGTAAATAAATAAATGTCTTAATAAATATATATCAGATAAATAAAATCAAAATCTTTTTATTATTACATCAATAAAAATTTTTAAATGTATTACAAAATTATGGATTAGCGTCTTTATCTTCTATTACCGCTAATTTTGAAATCAATTTCCAAAGTTGTTGTAAAATACTTTCGTTTGGACAAATTATATTAACAATTTCCAATTTACTTGAACCTACAGCTATTAATTTATTTATAAATTCATTGTATTGATAATAACGATATTTGTTGAAAAAATATAAATAGCCATCTATATATCGAAATACTCCAGAAACTTCTGTAGGGGATCCCTCAAATTCTTTTCTTCGATATCCGTAACTAGCGGGTGTGTACGTACATTCATTTAATTCTAGAAAATAATCATCATTGTAAAAAACGAACGTGCGACCGTTGTATGAGTTTACTACAGCAGTAATTTTAAATTTTTCATTTATCCCCAAATCGCTTTATTTTTTCGGAAAACCTTTAATTAATTTTAATGCGGGATATGACATCATGTAAACTTCATCTTTAATAAAAAATACAATTTCTCCGGTAGGTCTTCGATATACAGCATCAATTTGTTTAAAATCTTTTGGTAAAAAGTTTAACCAATCAGTAATAATCATAGGTTCTTGATATTTATTTTCTTCTAGTTTACCTATCCAAACATATTCTTTATAGAAAATATATTTATATTCATTAACTATTAAAAATGTATCGAGACTTTCTTGGATCTTACATAAATCAGGAAAAGATTTTTTTTTTGGGTTTTAGAAATTGCAGTTGATTTCGCAGTTGTTTTTTGGTTTTTCTGTAGTTTTTAAAATTTTAGAATTGTATAAACTTTGAATTGCTAATTGGTCATCAATAGGTAATTGATAATTATTGAAATGAGATGAGGAGGGTTGATGATAGTAAGCAAACATTCTTTTAAATGTAATAATTATATTTGGATTGGAAAAAGAATGAATAAATTTAATGTTCCCATGTTTTTCCCATAAATCAAATGCTGCTTGAGCAATAGATAATTGCTTATTAGTTCCCCGAGAAAATTCCATTTAACAACATCTAACTTCCAGTAGGTTTTTCGAACATTATATGAAACTATATCTGCAACACCGCATCTAGGTGATTCCATTAATTGTTTAGTTTCTTCATCTAACGTCGGAGTAATTGTTAAATTGTAAAACTCTTGAAATTTGTTTAACCCAAATTGTAATGTAGAAAAATTTCCATCTGATAAAGATAAGAATTCAGTTTCAGTAGCATCAAGATAGCCATAGGTTTCTAAAAAATTTTGGTTTGCTCAAAATCATTGCAACACCTTCCTGTATTGATAGAAAGTAATAATAACACTGATTTTATTATCACTGCAACATTCATTGATAACAGCATGTTTTAGACTAATTTGAAAAGAAATTAAATTTTACTTTATAGTAGAACTCGTAGAACATTTTTTTTTTAACTAAACACGTGCTATTACGTTTTTCTCCGTTATCGCAATGACGTATTTTTGCAGTTTCCTGTTACGTCAAGTTCATCATATGAACTTGTAATAAAATGCTTATCATATGAACTTGAAATGAAATGAAGTTGCGCGCTTTATCTGTTATGTGTTATCGGATGTATAAAAGGACGCGTTTTAATATCAGAACTATGACATTGAAATAGAAATGACTAGAGAGTGTTTAAATAATTTTGATAGAGCTCTTGGCGTATGTGAAAAAGCTTTTAAAATTTTATATTCAAAATCAAATTTAGTACAGTGTAAAAATGGATAAAGTATCTAGAAACAAATATCCGTTTATCTAACAAGATATTGAAAACTAATAAATTAAATGTAGGTGAAAAAGACATCTGGAAACATTACAAGGATATTTTAAAAGATTTAAAATTCTACTTGAGGAGAAGTGTAAAGGAAAACAAGGTAGAAATGTAAGTAATAAACAAAAAGAAGTGATCGAGTTAGATGGAGAGAAATGGAAACCGGATTCAAAGGTCGAGTAAGGGAATTATTGTTAACCTAACTATTAAGGATTGTAAACAATTTTAGAAGAATGTTTCCATTTAATATATTCAAGATTGTGTAATGTCCAAAAAAAATTAAAAGCAACTATTAAAATAAATGTAGGATTATGCGCTGAGTTTGTTCATAAAAACGGAAATGAAATTATTTTCGATAAATTTTGGTTTAATACAAAAAACTATGCTTTTTTATATGGAAATCTTTCAAAAATTGAAGTTCAAAATTGGTATACTAATAACATTACCGATTATATTTTAAAAAAATTGTCTGACTTTTCTGAAAAAGGAAGCGGATGGGCTTTAACTGAAATAATTTCGTTAGCGGTAAACTTAAACAGTTGTAGCGATTTTTTTACTGGATCTTCATACATACAATTACCCGCTGAAATTAAAACAAAAAGCGTGTGTTAATGTAAAAATAACGACCAAGCTTGTTTCGCTTGGACTATTGTGTCATCACTGTATCCTGCCAACAAAAATTCAGACCGGCCCTCTTCATACCCACACTATAGTGAAGTGCTAAATTTAAACGATGTTAAATTTCCGATGACAATTCCTCAGATCAAGATATTTTTAAAAACAATTTAAATATATCAATCAATGTATACTTAATGGAGAGATGTAGACACTCATAAGTTCAAGTTCCTGCCAGTTTTTCTAGATAGCAACGTTGGAAATAAACATCATATTAATATACTTATGTTTGAAGATTCCACAAATGTCAACAATTTCCATTACTGCTGGATTAAAAATTTATCAGCTTTAATTCACACATCATTAACTAATCATAAACGAAAGCTACTCATATCCGAGCGCTGTCAGCAATATTTTCACGACAATAAGAAATTTGAACAGCATAAAATGGATTGTCAGTCAATAAATACAACAAAATGATTTTACCAACAACAACAACAAACAGCTTAAAATTTAAAAATTATGTCAATAAACAGACTGTTCCATTTGTTATATACTCTGATTTAGAGTGTTTACTAGTTGAATACAATAGTGAAGATAACAAATATCAAAAACATGAACCATGCAGCATTGGATACTATTTACATTGCGCATATGATGAATCTTTGTGCTACTACAAAAGTTATAGAGGAGAAAACTGTCAAGAATGGTATGTGAATCAATTACATGAAATTGTATTAAAACTACAAATTCACCTTACAACTAAAACACCTATGAATAATTTAACAAATGAAGAGAACGTCGATTTTTTAACTACCAAGTTATGTCACATTTGTGAAGAAGAGATTCGAGAAACTGATATTAAGGTCAAAGATCATTGTCACTTTACCGGAAAGTACAGAGGTCCCGCGCATCAACGATGTAATATTAATTTTAGAAAGAAAAAAGAAATACCTGTAATTTTTCATAACTTGTCAGGTTATGATTCACACTTTATAATAAAACAATTAGCTAATCAGGTTTCCGGACGTATATCACTGCTACCTATAACTAAGGAAAACTACATTTCTTTTACAAAACATATAGATGAAATCAAGTTTAAATTTATTGATTCTTTTCGATTCATGAGCAGCTCTTTAGATAAATTATCATCATATTTACATAAAAATGATTTTCAAATTTTACAAAAACATAATCGATTTGGTGGGTTAAACGATGAGAAATTAGCGTTGTTAACACGTAAGGGTATTTATCCATATGATTATATGTGTAATTGGAATGTGTTTAATGAAAAAAAATTACCTGTAAAAGAAAAATTTTATAACAAATTACGTAATACTCACATATCAAATGCGGATTACGCACACGCTTCGAATGTGTGGAAGACATTTAATATACAAACATTAGGAGAATACAGTGATATCTACCTGGAAACAGATGTACTTTTACTAGCTGATGTATTCGAAAAATTTCGTAGCAGCTGTCGGAAAACATATAATCTCGATCCTGGATGGTACGTTACTACTCCTGGATATGCGTGGGATTGTATGCTCAAGTATACAAATGTTAAATTAGAACTTCTAACCGATATTGATATGTTGTTATTTTTTGAAAAAGGAATTCGAGGTGGATTAAGTCAATGTAGCATCAGATACAGTAAAGCGAACAATAAGTATATGAAAACTGATTATGACTCAACAAAACCATCAACATAATGCTGCTATTGGGACTTTAATAATCTATATGGAATGGCCATGAGCCAGTCATTGCCAATTTCAAATTTTGAGTGGTTAACGGAAGATGAAATCTCAAAACTAAATGTTACACAAGTTGCAGAATCTGATCAATATGGATATGTGTTGGAAGTAGATCTTAAATACCCTGAATGTTTGCATGATTTACACAAGTATTTACCTTTTTGTCCAGTAAATGAATGCGCTCCTAACTCAACTCATAAAAAATTGATGACGACTTTTTATCAAAAAGAAAGATATGTTCTCCACTATCGCAACCTGAAGCAATGTTTACAAGCTGGTTTAATATTATTGAAAATACATCGAGCAATTAGGTTTAAACAATCAGCATGGTTAAAACCATACATTGACCTTAATACTGAACTTAGAACAAATGCAAAAAATGAATTTGAAAAAAATTTATTTAAACTTATGAATAACGCTGTTTTTGAAAAAACTATGGAAAATGTGAGAAAACACAAAATAGTTAAATTAGTTACACATTGGGATAAAAGATATGGTGCAAATTATTATATTTCACGTCCTTATTTCCATAGTTTAACGATTTTTGACGAAGATACTTTAGCAATCGAAATGAGTAAGACTGAGATTAAATTTATGAAACCGTTGTACGTTGGGATGAGCATACTAGATATTTCTAAAATATTTGTATATGACTTTCACTATAATTATGTTTTACAAAGATTTCCAATCGGCAATTGTAAACTCCTGTACACTGACACTGATAGTCTAGTATATGAATTCCAATGTGAAGATGTGTTTGAGATAATGAAACAAGATATAGATAAATTTGATACATCTGACTTTGAAGAGAATAATATTTACAACATGCCAAGAGTTAACAAGAAAATTATAGGTAAGCTTAAAGATGAAAATAATGGAAAGATAATGACTGAATTTGTGGGGCTTAAATCTAAATTATACAGTATTAAAGTGGATGGTGAAGATGTTATCAAGAAAGCTAAGGGTGTTGTTGACTGTGTATTGAAAACAACGATAACTTTTGAAGATTATCAAAAATGTCTGAAAAATTCTTCAGAAAAATATCACGGATGCAAAGACATATAAAATCGTTCGCGCACAATGTATTTAGCATAAATCAAAAAAAATAGTTTTATCATCGGATGATGATAAGCGATACATTCTCCCAAATTGTATAGATACACTACCATGGGGGCATTATTTATTAAACGAACAGTGATACTTCTCTCTCTCTCTCTCTGAATTACAAAATTATCAATAGAAATAGGAAGTACTTTATCAAAAGTACTACAGCTATATAAAGCTGAATTTTATTTGAAATAGTGCAGAAGTATTCATCATCATCATCCTCTAATAACGAGGGGATAAAAAATGACTTCATTTTGTTATACATGCAATAAATATTTTTGCTTCTGTAGTAAATCTATTGAAGCTCATAACACGGATGCTGAACTATGCTGTACAGAATCGATACCTGATAGCCTGTAAGTATTTTATTTTCTACGAAAAAACTTTCTTAAATTATTTTTTCTTCTACAGCAAACCTACTGAAGTTTGTCGAGGCAGTCGAAAAAGGTTAATGTTAAGGTTGATGTGTATGAGTATGAGTATTTAAATAAAAAGAACAAAATAAAAATTAAACTTTTTTGCTATACATATATGATTATTGTAATAAATTATTTTTATTAATCCAAGATTTTTCGTTTAAACCTAACCATTTAACATACAGTTTATTTCCTTTACGTTGAAGCACTTTTCAACTAAATACACGTTCGGATGTTTAGTTTTTGAAGTTCAAACTGATAAAATCCTCCTGCAATTGGATGATGATTAAGATCTTCAATAAGATAAGTTGTCGGCTGCGTAATTTTAATTTTTACGATTTTAAACAGTTCTGTAGACCAGTTAGGTGTGTAACCTTTTGCGAAAACATTCTTATTTTTACTTATTCGTACTATATCACCAATCTTAAATTTATTCTTCTTCTTAAATGTTTTTACAGAATCAAATACAAAAGATAGATCCGTTAGAGGTGTGACATCAACGGGTTTCATGTTAATAGTTCTATGTTTACTACTGTTATATTGAAATGTAGTATCATTCAAGATGTCAATCCATTTATATTTTCCTAGCATACTAAACTTCTTATACAAACGAGTTTTTAGAGTTCTAATTACTCGTTCGACAATGCTAGCCTTCTTAGTACTGTACGTCGAGTAATGATTAATATCAAATTTCATCATTAATTTTGAAAATTCTTGATTGTAAAATTCAGTCCCCTGATCAGTCTGTAAATTTTGGGAATCCTTTTAAGCTGTTATTTAAAATTAAATTTAAAGCTTTTGAAACTTCATGCTTCGTCTTAGATTTTAACGGTTGAGTCCATAAAAATTTAGAATAACAATCAATTACTACTAAAATGTATTTGTAACCTCTATTCTGTTTTCCATATGCAGTAAATTCTAAAAGATCTGCCTGCCATAGATCATCGAACCCTTTGATTACAACTTTTCTTCGAGGAAAATTTTTTCGGGCAGGTCGATGCAATTCATCGATAACATCTTGTTTCAAAGACATTTTAACTATTACTTTACATAGTTTTACAACCTCTCTTATAAAGTATGTAGTGAAGTGTTTAAAAAATTATGTGGTTTTTCAATATAACCATCTTCATATAGTTCTTCAACGATTGCAATAACTTCATTATCAACATTAGTATTACCGGCAATTTTTTCAGCCCACAAAATTTGTAATTTATCAATCAGTTCGTGTACATTATTCCAATATTTATATTCAATACGTTTTGAATTGGCTTTTTAAATAAACCATAACCTCCTTTAGAATGTAAGGATGATTGAGCACTCGTTGTTAATAACGGTTTAATAACTTCTATGTATTTCCTACTTCGACTTCCTTTTAGCTGTTCGTTTGGATCATTAGAGCGTCGAACTGCATTGGTTTGTATTAAAATTCGTTTGTAATTTATTTCATCATTTAATGTTATGGTGCTCTTATTCGGATCTAACATAACAAGTAATTCATATAATCCAGGAGTGCCTTCATACCTAACATTATCAATAACTAAATCTTTATCAACAATATCAACAGGTGTTTTACCAATTACCCATTTATCAGTATTAGCATTGTAGTGAATCCCGTAAGTATGATCAATAGCGTTATCAACATCTTTAATCATTCTTTCTACATATAATCTAGGTAACTCGTGATATTGTTGTAAGAATGAATCCCCCGCTGACGTATCCAAAATAGTTCTTGTTGCAGTTTTATTATGACTTATACTAGTGTTAATATCATCTTCAATGCTTTGTTTGGGGTGATAACTCGCAATGTCGTAGGTATCTAAAAATTGTGGTGAAGTGGGGTGTTTTCTGCCATAATTTCTACTAATAGGTGTTTCAAAATCTAATTTCGGTATCTTACTTTCCGATCTTGGTGTCGACGATTGCTTTCGTTTATATTCATCTTTTTAACGGTAGTTAATTCATCATTCTTTTTATCATTAATTTTACTAGCAATTTCAGTAAGCGGCTCAATCAAAGGTTGATAGGTATCCGCAAATTGTTTTTCGCTATCAATACGGTTATGTTTTAAAGCGTTGTATTTATACTTAATCGCATTTCGAGCTTTAACGAGTTTTTGTTTTAGTTTAATTTCATTAATATTCATTTTTGCTTGAAAAAATTGTTGCAAATCTGGTTTAAACCTGTTTTAACCTGTTAAAAGCTGTTATTAACCTGTTGTTAAGCTGTACAAAACCTGTTTCTAACCGGTTTAACAGTTATTTAATACTGATGCAAATGAGACATGTTACACTATTAAATATGAATGAATTCATCGAATCTTCTTCGATATCGCCCTTTATTAAACTCAGCATCTTTGTTAATTGTTATAAAACTATGTGATGATAGAGTCCAGCAATTAGCACACATTTCTCGAAACTGTTGATAATCTAAATTGCATCCAACATGATCATCGTATACATGTTTTAAATTAAGTTCATCTTGTTGAAATAAAATAATTAAATTTGCATTATCTCGAATGAGTTGTTTCGGTATTTTGCTATACGTTTGACAGAGATAGAAACAATCGATTAGATTATGTCTACCCATGCTAAAGTATGCCTTAACGTTATCTTGCCTCTCACATGATATATCATCAAATATAAATATAGAATGCGGCTTTGCTTTTCAGGCGCCATTATGTCATCATTGTTGACAAAGGTGTAATAATTTATTTCTTTTATCGGTTTAAGAACTTCATTTAAAAACTTGTATTTACTTTGATTCAACGATTTCGAATATACATATATATTTTTAAACTTTAACCCATTAATATCTGTAATTAGATTTAACATAACGTTTGTTTTCCCGCAATTTGATGGACCGCAAATGATACCTCGCACACTATTTGGTAGTAAAACACCATGTTTCGCACTTTTTGCTTCATCATGCACATCATAATTCAATATAGGTAGTTGACAGTTTTGCTGCACGAACTTCATCTTCATTAATAAGATGCGAAATAAAAAGTTAACTTATTTATAAGTATTTTTTATTTAATCACAAAAACTTTTAAAACTATTGTTATTTACAATCTTTTAACTTCCCCTGTAAGTGGATTGTATTGCATAATCGCATCGTGTAAGATAAGACAATATGCAACGGTTCCGGATTCAAAGTTTTTCAAGGATTCAATTTCTAATTTAATATCAACAGTTGATGATTTTAAATTTTCATTTTGTCTAGAACAATCAATTACAAACAGTGGACATTTCTTAAAATCAGCATAATTAAATAATGGTTCTCTAACCCCTTTGTTATAATAGTTAGATTGAAAATTTATATAATTTTGATAAGCTGTAATGTATTTGTTTTAGAAAAATCCATGTGCATCGACTCGTATGGATAGCTTTCCGAATTGAGATGAAGCTTAATGTTTGTTATATCAATATCACTAAACTGACTTGCATCCTCATCTTTAGAGTTCTTCATATTTTTCTGAAACGCTACAATTATCCATCGAGGTTTTTCTAATTGTGTTGATATTTTAACAGGCCATACATCAAGTTTTGTTGCTTTAAGCGCAGGTAATTCGTATATCTCCCATTGCCGAAATGGTAGGTTGATAATAGCATTTCGGTTTAAATTACTAAATAATTCAATTTTTGCATTATCACTCAGAGTTAAATGTGGAACTTTCCACGCAATTTTTGTCAGAGTTATAGCCCCTGTTCCACCACCCTTGTAACAATCGAAATCAGTTCGTGAACGAATTAATACTAACTCTTGACGCATATTGATTATAACGTGATTGTAGTTTTCAGCAAATCCAAACAAATGCTTAAGCGGAACACATACAGAAAAGTATTTTTCCTTAGTTTCGACATTATCATAAACTGTCAATAACTTTCCATCATTAGTCCATCCTGCACTGCTTAAGGCTGTGTTTTCGTAAGGTGTATAGGATAGATACCCTTTTATCGCTGATGTTATACCCGGTAATCTACACATATCAATTTTTGCCCATTTAACTCATATCTTATTTCTTCAAACAGAAAACATGGGAAATTGTTTGTTAATGTACATGTTTTTCCTGCAGGAATGTCATCTGTTTGTTTAATCACCCCCTCGATATAGATAGAACTGTCATATGTAGCAGTGATTAAATCTTGGCTTTGAATCACTATTCGAATTTCATCGGAAAGTCCATAAGTAGCTGATCCGTATGGTAAATATGTATGAACATCATTTCTATTAATCGTTTCATCAAAATGAACGTTTTCGAAAATATTTAATTGTTTTTCGGACATGATGCAATAACTTTTAACCCAATAGATTTTAAAAACGATGTTTCAGCTAACGTAAGTCGTTGCTCAGCACGAAGTCGATTATTACTTGCAAATGGCGCTTCAAACCCACAACCGCTCTTCTTATAGTAATTTGATTGTTGACAATTAAGCTTTAAAACCATATTGTTTTAGTTCTAAGTACACTGTAAATCGCTCGTTTCCAAAATCAATCAGATCACCGTCTTGATTGATGAGATTAATATCAATGTTACTGATTGTATCGGTGTTAACAAATAAATATAAAGGATTCGGAGGTGTGTTTATCAATCGAAATCCGGGTTCTACAGAAATCGGTATTTCGTAAAGTATGCGGGCAGGTACGCCATCTTTGTATGATCCTGTAACAATATTACACTCTATTTGAATGTTTGTACTATCTATCACTTGAACATTTAAATCAGATTCATATGTTTTGTAGGCTGTTAGTTTTTGAGGTGAGAATCCAAGCATGCGTGCAATACTGTTCGGTTTAGTAAAATCAATTTCCACACTTGATGTAATTTCACATTTCTGTGTATTATTATTAGCTTTTATTTCTAATATTAGATCTGTTCCGTTTGTATCTAACAACATTTTCCTTTGAATATATCTAGCCAACTCCTTAATTTCATAAGAACCATGTGGTATTTTCATAATTTCATTTTGTGTATCAAACGTGTAGTAAAATTTATCATTTTTAGATGTTATATTTCTTATAGAATTATATCCAAAAACCCAATTAACCCTAAAACATAGTTATAATTCGGATTTAATTCAATTGGAGGATAAAATGAATAGTTTAAAGTGTTTCCAACACCTGTTAAACTGAAAGACAGTGACATGACTGAACATATTATTTATTTACACTTTATTATTATACAAAAAGTTGAGGCATAAATGTCCACAAATTACACTATTAAATTCTTGTTCTCTATCATAATTGTAAAATACATTACAATCGAAAAGTATCTAATCGCTTCTTTAGGTGGTTGAAGATCGCCAAAACTGTCATAGTACCAAACATGTTTATTTCGTTTTTGTAGCATACCCAATGAGTTCCACTACCGTATCGACTATCTAAGTTAATAATACCTGATTCGTTTTTCCATGGTGTTTGCGGTAAATTGTCACGCATAAATACACCGCGAAAATAAGGAACTCCTTTAGCGTATTTTCTCAAATCGATGTCGGTTAAAGGCCTCTTGGGTAAACTTAGGAGTTTTTGAATAAGGTTTCAAATATAAACTGCTTCCTGTTTTATAAGGTTTCAAATACAAAGCACTTCCTGATGCCTTATACGGTTTTAAGTATAAACCGCTACCTTTTTACCTAACGCAATAGCTTCCATTGCTTGGTTATGACGTGAGCTCTCTTCTAACTGTTTTTCGCTTCTTTTGCATCATTAACCGCTTTAGCTATTCCTGATGCTCCACCTGCTAAGGCACCTGCTGCGGAAAGCCCCGCAAATAATGGTATTAAGAATGGTATGAATCCTCCTTGTTTAGGTACAGGTATAACACGAGGTACATTTAAATTTTGTTTTCCAATTGTTTTAATGACGCGATGAGCAATTCCAAGAGCGTTCTTTATTTTTCCATAATTCCTTTGCCTGCTTTACCATTACTACATAGTTTTCCTATTTTCTTCAATGTGGATTTGAAAGATAACTTCTTTTTCTTATGAGTAACGCTGCCACCCGACTTTCTCTTCTTTTCACTATTATGTTTCCGTTTTCTTCTAGTACACCCCATTCCTAATTTTCGTTTTACATTCATAGCTCCAGCTACTGCTAAAGCGGCCGTCCGTTCTCCAAAACTAGCGTCTCTTGATTTTACTCTTCCCCACGATTTCTCTTGCAACACTTTGTCCGCTTGATGACGATCCTTTATATCTTTATAGTCGCGATAAGCAATATCGTGATCTCTACAAGCAGTGTCTAGCGGATTTATACCAGAATCACCTCTTTGAAGACGTTTTTCTAATTTTGTACCAGGTCCACAATACTGGTAAGAAGGTAAATGTAATTCAAACGGCAAATGATTTATTAACTTATTTAGCAGACCTTCTCCCTTCTGCTGAATTAACATTACTACTGCAGTACAATTATGTAAAACAATTATGTTTTCATTGCATGAAAGTTAATCATTTTATCTCCTCCTCCCACTTGATCACGTGAGATTAAACTATAAAATGTAATGTTTTTATTCACTCGGTAACTACAATTATGTTAGTTATTGATATACAGTGTTTTAAAACATCTGAAAATGGTTTTACACCTAAAGAATTGGCTGTATATGATGGAGTTTGTCTTTCGCATTACGTGTTTAAACGACCGTATCCGCTTCATACGTTACCGTTAAAATTTAAAAAGCAAGTTTTATGGCTAATGCGACATCATCATTGTATTGATTGGGATTCAGGTTTTACGCCATCCTTTTTGTTTCCTCAAATAATAGAATATTTAACAAGAAATACTGACGGAATCTATGTAAAGGGCGTGAAAAAGCTAAATTCATTCGTAAATTTGTTACTGCACCTGTAATTGAATTGGAAGAACATCCTGCTCTTAGACCATCAAAACCTTTGTGTTTTTATCATTTAAATAATAATTGTTATTGTGCGTTGAATAATGTATTCTACTTGTATAACAAAATTAAAAATAAAGAACAATCTGAGTAATTCATTCCGTTTATTATTATTATTATGATTGAATTAATTTATTACATTCAAATTTACAACTCTTTATCATTATCATTTTCATTATCTTCAATATCAACTTCATTATCATTTTCACTATCACCAATATGAACTTCAGTGCTATCATTGCTATCAGCTGTAGACAGATTATCACCACCATCATCATCATCATCATCATCACCATCGTCATCATCATCATCATCATCATTGAAGCATACCCTTGGAAAGAATTCTTTATCAATAAATGATTCCAATTCTATAGACTTAATCTCATCTATTAGACAAATGACGCATATCTCATCATCTAAATAAGCGTCACATAATTTCACACCTTTTTCATATTTCTCTTCAAGTTCTAGGCAATATTCCTCTTTAAATCGACCGAAACCATATACAGCTTCATGTGCAGCATCTTTTGCTAAATCTATAAATGTGCATCGCATTTGTTGAACTGCACTACGCTCATCGATAGCTTTTGGCCACAGATTTGCACTATAACATAGCCACATATTGACTACTGTAATAGAAAAAATGTAAAATGCTTAAAAACAAAAATTGCTGCAATCTATTAAACATGCAGGAACAAGATAACTGCAACCAAGTTTGTGTAACCTACTTTTCTAATGATAAGCGTTTATCAACAGGAAAACTTCAATCTGTTTCCAGCGACGACAGGAAATCCGCAACGTGACAGGATACTTTTCTAGCGATAATCATGTATCAACAGGAAAACTCTTATCTATTTCCTGCGACAATAGGAAATCCGGTGATTAGTCTGTTTCCGGTGATGACAGGAAATCCGCAACGTGACAGGATACTTTTCTAGCGATAATCATGTATCAACAGGAAAACTCTTATCTATTTCCTGCGACAATAGGAAATCCGGTGATTAGTCTGTTTCCGGTGATGACAGGAAATCCGCAACGTGACCGGATACTTTTCTAGCGATAATCACGTATCAACAGGAAAACCTTATCTATTTCCTGCGACAATGGGAAATCCGGTGATTAGTCTGTTTCCGGTGACGACAGGAAATCCGCAACGTGACCGGATACTTAAACAGGAAAACCTTTTCTATTTCCTGCGATAACAGGAAATCCGCAAACACACACTTCCGCAACGTGATCGGATACTTTTCTAATGATAAGCATGTATCAGCAGGAAAACCTTAATCTGTTATCCGGTGAGGGAGGGAAAATGATAAACATGCGCCTGCAACCTCATTTTGTAATGATAAGTATGTAGCTTCTTATCTTTTCGCATCCTTTTGCAAGTATATAAGCGAATGATGTTATTCGGTAAAACTCATATTGTGAAAAACAACTATTTTGTGTCGTAAATAACCTACAAATAATAACAATGAATTCCAAAATCGCTGAAATAAATGAAGCTGGTACAACGGTTGCTTTTGAAAAAGTTTTAAAAGCAAAAGATATGATGATAAATCAACGATATGTTCTTAAGAAGATGATACAGGAGAACACCAAACTTATGGTAATTACATCGTCGTTGTAACACTTGACAACGATTACATATTTCTTCCAAAACGAATGGTGGATCTACTAACTAAAGATGAAGGAGCAATGTCAACCTTAAACGCTGATATAGAAAAAGAATTAATCTGTTTAATGAACTTGGAAAACGTAAACAATACTTCTAAACTGAAGTTTGAATATGTATAATATCAGAATTCTTCATTCTGCTATCGCTTAAGTATTAACCAAAGTATTTTGTTAAAAAACATAATGTTTTAACAGTTAAATGCTGTAATTAAAGAAATAAAATATATAATTGTATTAGAATTCTTTTATTGTAATAAAGGTACAGATAACACTGCATTAAATACAAATGGAGTGTTTTTAGAAGCAGTTCTATTACTAACCATAATAACATCACCCTCATTTAACGTTTCTCCAATCAATTTTGACGGACTCATGTAATGAGTAGTATTTACATTTATTGAACAGCTTTGAGGAAAACACTTAACATCTAATACAGTACTTCTATTAAAAGGAAACTCATAAAGTTTAGTTTCCTCATTTCTGCGGTAAATAGTTACAACCGGTTTCTCATCACCTACTACCCCATGTAAATTAAAATAAACTTTATAATGCAATTTTGAAATATCCTTTGCCACATACACGGTGGTAGCATCATCATCGCCATGATGATGGCCTCCATGTATATGTCGTCCAAACTTGTCTAACGTCATAATCAACTAATCTCCCACAAGTACACACACTTCAATTAAAACCTCAACCCACACCCAAACATAGGCCCCCGCCTAGCGCCCCGCCTTGCGCCCCACCCGTATCATAAATTCCATTTTAAATTTTGATTTAATATATTTTTGAAAAGTGGCTACGACACAAAAAATTATTAACAACGATGATATTTAGTTAAGGTTTATTCTCAAAGTTTCTCTTTGAGTGGCGCCCAAATTGTTTAGTTTGATTATTTAGGGCCTTTTTGGCACTCTGTGTTTTAGATTTAGTTATTAATAAAATGTTACCCTAATTGTATTTAGTTCTTTCAAACCCGTCACCTGAGGTCAATAATGTAAGTACGCTGAGCTAACGGCAACCCGATTTTTATTGTAAACCCCGGATGAATTACACATTTGCGATGGAATACCGGTCCATATGTTTGCCGGGTGTTTTGCATTTTTCTGCATTGCTAAATTTTGTTCGGGACTAAAACCTAATTGCAATGCTAATCGTTTAGAAAATCCTAGCACACTCAAACTTGTGTTTAACGTTAATAAAATTCGTTTAGTAACTTTAGTGTAATTAAAGTTTATTAGTTTCTTTATTAACTCGTGATTATTAATTACATCAAGAACGTCTTCAATTGATTCGTAGTTACCGCGGGGATTTTTATGATGTACCATTCAGCATCGGAATAGATAACTTCTTCATCATCTTTAAGAAAATAGTTTACAGCTTTTCTAATATACCTTCTACATAATATCCCTCGTTATCTGGCGGTTCAATGCGATAAAACATAAGTTCTCAGCTTCACCAACGGCTAAGAATGAACACGGGTACTGAATTTCAGAAACTCCGACAACCAATTCTCCCGTCAATCTTACACGTTTTGGAAGCTGCGTGGTGAAAGTAGCTGTAGTGTTACCAGGAAAATAATTCATAGAACTATTGCTTAACAATGTCAAGTAAAATTCGTTCTCGGTATTCATAATTCTTCTAAGTGTTTTGCGAATACCCAGGAGTTAAATTTCTCACCATAGCCTTGCCACTTTACAAAATACTGTTTGTTTCGACCTTTACCTTTTTCTTTTAAAACTTTTTCAATTTTGTATGTGGTATTGTGATCAATTATAACAGGTTGTAATTCTTCTTCATAAAATGTTCCTTCTATTGATTCGCCGTTTAAATCTTCAATTTGATAGACGGGCGGTTTGCGTTTTATAACTTTAATTATTTTAAATATTTCCTCGTTCCAATTTGCAGTGTAACCTTTCTCAAACACTAGTTTGTTTCTACTAATTCTCACGTGTTGATTCACTTTATATTTAGGTAAGCGCTGAAGACCTACGCCATTGTGATACAGATTTTTCCAAACTTGTAAAATGTTTTGTCGTTGACATCATTGGGAGCCATTTTTATGCTTCGGTGGTATCTGTTGTTATAAGATGACAACAAGTCGTGTAATACGTCGATATATCGGTAAGAATTAGAATATGTAAAATAACGCCACATCCGTGTTTTAAGAGTTCTATTAAATCGTTCTACTACAGCACCTTTTACATCAGGATTATTAGTAACATGAAAAGTTACGTTGTTGTCTTTAAAAATTTTTTGGACAGTTCTGGCAATAAATTCTTTTCCTTTATCTGTTTGAATACTTTGAGGAATGTTGCGAGCTTCTTCAAAAATATTAGTGAATGCTTCAATAATGTTTTTAGATGTTTTAAACTTAATAGGTCGCGCCCATGCTTTCTTGGTGAAAACGTCGATTACTGTTAAACTGTAATTGAAGTTGTCGTTATATTTTCGGATATTTTGCATGTCACACAAATCCGCTTGCCATAATTCAAACATATTATTTACAATGTATTTATTTCGCGGAAATCGTTTTTTGACAGGTTTGTGTACAGTATATGATTCTTGTTTGTGTAACCAATTCTGTACATCACTTCTTGAATATCGATTTCTCACACTCTGTATTAAAGAATTCGCACCAGAAAATCCTACTTCGTTAGACGGGTCAAAATATATCGTGTTTAATTCCATGATTATAGTTTCAAATTTTCCCAATTTAAAAACGTTGATGGTGTTTTACTCCGTGATGATGACATTCTTGTACGTACTGGACTGCCTTTTTGTATAGGACTTCTTGATCTGGACCGGTGTATTGAAAAGTTTTGTTCGGTATTTTCCTTTTTCGGATCAAATGTTTGTTTTTGTGGAGATACTACACTCCTCCGTTTTAAATTCCCTATTAGTTCTTGTGGAAAATTTATTTCTTTCAGAAATGTTGCAAACTGTGACCAACCTATCGGACTCGTATTTTTCGAGGTCTTATCGCATCATGCACTAGGTCTATAATATTTGACGAAGGAATTATTTCACCTTTTATTGTGACAGTTCCGTTTTTATCCCACATTATATCACCCGAAGCATTTAACATTTTCATAAAACTAACACCTTTTTCTTATACATGGTAGGTAATGTATCAACAATTTCAAAGTCTGGCATACTTGAAGATTTTTCTTCGTGTATCGACATAGATTTTTCTTGTATCGGTATGCTTACAGGATGTCGGACTTCGTCCGCAAAGTGTAAGTATCTTTGAAGAATTTGGTTATACTGTGTCCATTTATCGTGATCAGAAAGTTTAGAATTCAAAATATTGTACATCTCGGTATCAAGCTGGGATAATACATTGTTTTCGACGGATTCTGATGATTTCAAACGTTGTATTAATTCTGGTGGTACAAGCAACATTTGCTTGGCGTGTTCCATGTTTAACCAAAAAAGTACTTAGCACACCGGTTAGTAAAGGTGCAATGAGAAGTAGTAGAAATGCGCCTCCTTGCTGAACCAAGATTTTCTTTTTCTTTTTGATAGGTTCCCCTGTTTTACCAATCTTCTCAAGATGTCTTTATGACGCGAAAGTTGTGATTTCTGGTGACGTGACAAAGGAACTTTTCCTTTTAAAGTATTGTACACGCATTCGCAAATGCAATGCACTTGTTTATCGTCTGCACATTTTAGTAATGCAAGACGTTCTTTATTTCCAAGTTTCGCAAGAGCGCGAAGGAGTTCGCGATGTTTAACTATCACTTTGGGCATTATTGCTTGATTATTTCAAATTTATCTGAACGGGCGTATTTAAAGTCTTTTTAGGGGCGTAAACACAACATGGACCTTCTTCGTTAAAGATCGAAGTGCGGTAACGAACTAAATCCGGCGTTGTTTGTTTTAAATCGAAGAGTAAATAGCCATGAGGTTTAGATGTAGCATCAATGTAGGATTCTTCTAAAAATTTTGGATTTTCGGTACAAATCTGTCTAGTTAAATGTTTAATTTGGGCTTTATCGCGCGGGTTTTTAAATAATACAATGTAATGCGTATTTAAAGAAATGTCGCGCTGGCCCTTCCCTTGATGAAATATATTTTGAGTTAAGAAAAACACGCTTAAATTACGGTGATGACAGCCTTTTGTAAATATATCCACAATTGAGGAATTTGCTTCACGCATCAAATCATCTATTATAATTAACATAGGTTTAGCACCGTCAAACAATTCCATACTTGGTAAGCCTTCTTGGAATTGCACTTCAGTTAGTTGTTTGTAAAGAGGTTGCCACTCGTCGTAAAACCAAAACACTTTTTCAAACTTAGTATTGCATGCAATTTCTTTTTCTTTTAAAAAATTGACGATGAAGTATGATTTACCACACCCTGACGGGCCTGCTACAATCGCAGAGAATGGGTGTTCAAATTAGTACATGTTACTACTCGGTGATTAAATGTAAAGTAAAAAAATTTAATTGAGACGTGTTATATATTTTATTTGTTAAATTATACAGTGAAACAAAATTATAAAACTATTTATACAAAAACCGGTCATCGTAAGATTCCATATAATTTTTTACCTGAACGGTTACATAATGCGGAAATTTATGAACTAAGTCTTGCAAAGTATTGTTGTCTTTATGTTTTTTATCCAACACTTTATTGAACTCTTCATATCCGATTTCTTCCATGTCAACAACCTCTTCATAACCAACGTTTTTCTTTTTATCAACTATGTCAACTACGTTTTCTATAAACTGATTAAATTGAAAATCACACATTTCTAATTTTTTCATCCGCGATATAAAATAGTTCTTCATTTTTCTAATTGATTGTAGCGAACTAAGTCCTAAATACAGCTGATACTTTTCATCACTCTTCTTCGGGGCGAATCTTACAGCATTTAAATCTGTTGTAAGTACGATATAATCTTCAAGTTCGTAACTTCCAGAATCTTTATATCGAAGAGCATTAATAATATCATCTAGCACGTCTAGAAACGTTTTAAATTGTGGAAGTGTAAACTGTATTGCACAATTAAACCCCTGTTTAATTATTTTTAAACACGGGTTGAAATTATTGTAAACATCCATCCCGAAACAAGCTGATTTGGTGTAACTATTGTTTAACGGGATAAATACCTCATTAAGCAATCTATTTTTCTCACGTTGCTCAAGATTCTGTTTGCAGTCTTCATCTGTTGTGACACCATACGATTTTCGAGCTTCGTTGCATATTTTGTAGTCCACTTCTGAAGGTCTGTACACTGGTGATTGTGGCCTATGGTAAGGAGTTGTGTTCTTCTTGGCAAAGTTGAATTTAAATTTACTCGACATTTTAAAATAAGTACTGTTGAGATACTTCAAGACTAAATGTTAGACACAAAGACGTCGCTTTTATACAGGTTGTAAACATTGACGTCATAAGTTTATAGAAAAAACATAAAAACACTTCAGGCAAAAATAAACAAGTCAATTGCATCATCATACCCAAAATGGCGTTAATTGAAATTTCCCCGAAAAACCCGCCAGCAAAAAAAAAATCCAAAAAGACATAGTACACGTTTACGACGAGGTCACCGATGATGTCATTCAAAAATCACCTCATACACGTCTGCGGCGAGGTCACAGATGACGTCATTCAAAAATCACCTCGTACACGTTTAAGGCGAGGTCATCAGAGAAAGTGAAAGCAGAGTCCAAAGTCCACGGTAGGCGCGTTCTACTTATATTAAAAAACGTACAAATTAAAAACAATTAATTCTTTATTATCATACACCACAGTTATTATAATACATTATTTTTATTAATACAAGATTTTTCGTTTTTATTGCAAACAATAAAATGTTATCATTTATTTATCTCAATTTTAATTTTAATTTACACTCATTACAATTTCGAATTCAAGGTGCGGGACCATCGATGCGAACTGGTGATTCTGGTAAATTCCAATGTTCTTCGCACAAATGGTACGTTTGCATTTCTTCGTCGTTTCTCACATCCAGAGGTAATTTATCCCACGCTTCATGGATTTCCGTATGATTAGTATTAGTTTATAATAAGCCGGCCGGAGGTAGCCACATCAAATTAAATTCATTCATCTTTTTCAATTCACCCAGTTCTCGATGTTAATTTATCGCTCTTTCCGTTTTAGTTTCTCCAATCAAGTGTGATGGGTTCATGTAATGAGTAGTATTTACATTTATTGAACAGTTTTGAGGAAAACACTTAACATTCAATACAATACATCTGTTTAGAGGAAATTCATAAACTTTAGTTTTCTCATTGGCGCCATATATAGTTACAATCGGTTTCTCAACACCTACGATTCCATGTAAATTAAAATAAACTTTGTAATGTAATTTCGAAATATCCTTTGCCACATACACAGTGGTAGTATCATCATCGTTTTGATGATGATCTCCATGTATATGTCGTCCAAACTTATCTAACGTCATGATCAACTCAACTAATTCCTCACACCATCATACACTTCAATAAAACCTCGCCCTCAATCAAGCATTCACCTCGCTCAAGCATGCGCCCCCGCTCGGCCCCCGGCCCTCGCTACACGCCAACGTGATCGACTAGTCACGCCTACGTGTGTCAGCCAATCACAACACAAACATGGCCGAATGCATAGCCAATCACTATCGTTAACGTGGTAGCCAATCATAGAACTCAACCAATCACAGACGACGACATGGCCGACAAGTTACGCCTACTTTGCACCAACCACAACCAATCACAATCGCCAATGCCGCGCCCTCTCACTTCCTACAACCAATCGCAAGCGTGTATGCCACGCCCAACTTCCTGTTGTTGCGGGTTGCATACCCGGTCAGGGGAATTTGAGCCAGAACGTACATAGATACTCTACTATCTGTTATGCATGGGTTATCACCATTAGTGTTGACATAGTCGTAAAACCGCAATAATAGTAGCGGCATTACGTTGGTCTGTATTGGCCATCTTGCATTATAGTTTTAGTTACTGTTATTAAGTTTTTCCGCCAATTTTAAAAATACACGGGTCATAAGAATATCATAAAACTTGTTTAAGCACAACTATTTTTTTATTTCGCAATCGTTAATATCAATTGTAAAATATACGTGACCGGCAATATCTATATAAACCGATAAGATTTCGAGTTTGTTATTATTATTGAAAAAAAAATGACCGCGGAACAACTGCTAAAATTGTTGGTAATAATAGTTCTGGTATGCAATGGTAAATACAACTTACGACAAAATAATCTATTAATTGTAAATTTGAATTGCAGTACCTACCTTGCCCAATGTTTGTAAGATAATGGGGGGTAGGTGCGTTACAAATTGCCTGCCGGAGTATACAATTCATATCAGTAATTGTCGCAAACCAACAGTGTGTTGTTGGTAAAATTATATGAAAAAACTTTTTGAATGTAAAATGTTGCAAATAAACAGCAGTCTTCTATTAAAATAAAAGCAATTCTATTTTCTGTAATAACCTAGTAAAACATATGTCGCTGTTATGTATGGGTCATCACCATTAGTGTTGGCATCGTCGTGGAATCGTAATAATAATAGCGGCATAACGTTGGTCAGTATTGGCCATCTTGCATTATAGTTTTAGTTACTATTATTAAGTTTTTCCGCCAATTTTAAAAATACACGGGTCATAAGAATATCATAAAACTTGCTTAAGCGCAACTATTTTTTTATTTCGCAATCGTTAATATTAATTGTAAAATATATGTGACCGGAAATATCTATAAAAACGTCTGCGTTTGATAACACGGATCGTATGCTAGATAGCCATTTAAAATTTTGGGGTTGTAACATACTAAAAATTAAATTTTAAAATTATTAACGTATATACAGGATGCTGCAAAAAAGGGTGGCGTAGTAAAACTTGATTTTGTTAAATGGAACACTGTATATTTTTACATTATTGAATAGACGTGACTGTGTTCTATTCATATCCATAATAGTAAAGTCGCATGTTTGACTTCTTTGGACTTGCACTGTTTTTTTCAAAAAAAATGTAAGTAGATGAGCTGTGTACGTTCTAGACCAAAATCCCCTGACCGTGTATGCAACCCGCAACAACAGGAAGTTGGGCGTGTCATTCCCGCCATGTTTGAATCGTGATAGGATGTGGTGTGATTGGCCATGTTGACGTTTGTGATTGGCTGTGGTGCCGGATTGGATATAAAGTCTTCATTTTGGTGTTTGTGATTGGGCCATGTCGGCGTTCGTGATTGTCTGTGGTGTCAGATTGGTGTCCATGTTAAAGTTTCTGATTGGCTGTGGGTGTGGATAGCTCATGAAGTGGTCTGTGTTTGTGATTGGTTAACAGCCCCCTAGTAGGCATTTTTGAGCGTCGGCCAGGTGCGTAGGCCGGGGACCGACCGGGTGCGCATGCTTGAGTGTGGGATGAAGTTTTTATTGAAGTTTATGTTGATGTGGTGGATTAGTTGATCATGAGGTCAGATAAGTTTGACGATATATACATGGAGGTCATCATCAAAACGCTGACGATACTACCACTGTGTATGTGACAAAGGATATTTCAAAATTACATTACAAAGTTTTTTTAATTTATATGGAATCGTAGGTGGTGATAAGCCGATTGTAACTATTTATGGTACCAATGAGAAAACTAAACTTTATGAATTTCCTCTTAACAGAAGTACTGTATTGAATGTTACGTGTTTTGCTCAAAACTGCACAATAAATGTAAATACTACCCATTACATGAGTCCATCACACTTGATTGGGGAAACGTTAAATGAGGGTGATATTATTGTTGTTAGTAATAAAATGCTCCTAAAAACACTACATTTGTATTTAATGCAGTGTTATCTGTACCTTTATTACAATAAAAGAGTTTTTAATTCAATCGTGTATTTATTGTGGTAGTTATAGAAATTACATCTAATTGTTAAAAACAATATATTTTTAAACAGAATACATCAGTTAAATAGTAATAAATGAATTCATAAATGAAAGAAGAACATTTTTCACTATTACAAATATTCAAACTTCAGTTTCGAAGTGCTGTTGACGTTTTCCATATTCACTATGCAGATTAATCCTTTTTCTATATCATTGTTTAAGCACGGCATCGTTTCTTTAGTTAGTTGATCCACCATTCGTTTTGGAAGAAAGATATGGCATTGTCAATTGTTACAACAACCACATATCTACCGTAGGTGTCATGTTCTCCGGATATCATCTTCTTGAGAATGTATTTTTGATTTATCACCATGTCTTTTGCTTTTAAAACTTTTTCAAAAGCAACCGACCCACCAGCTTCATTTATTTTATCAATATTGAAATTCATCTTTATTTGTAGATTATTTTAAGCACAATGAGCTTGTTTTCAGTTAACACTATAACTTTCATCTTATGTTATCATCACGATCTTATATACCATGAAACAGGAAATAAAACAGGAAATAATTAGGAAAATTTTGTGCTTATCGTTATAAAGTAGGTTACAGATGCGTGTTTTTCGTTTGTTGCCGGAAGTAGATTATGGGTTTCCTGTTAAAATATGCTTATCATTATAAAAGCAGGCCACAGGTTCCGGTTTGAGGTTTCCTGTTGTAGGAAGTAGATTACAGTTTTCCTGTTGCTACCTGCTTATCATTACAAAAGTTGGTTACAAGTTCCTGTTTGCGTTTTTCCTACATTTAATTTAATTGTTGTTTTCAATTTTTTTGAGCATTGCATAATTTTGAATGTATTAAATAGAAACATTCTTCTAAGAATTGTTTGCAATTCTTAATCGTTAAATTAACAATAACTCCTGTCCTTACTCGACCTTTGAACGATGTTTCCAGTTCTCTCCATCTAACTCGATCGCTTCTGTTTTGTTTTTCCCTACACTTCTACCTTGTTTTTCTTTATATTTCACTTCAAATAAGATTTTAAACCTTTTAAAATGTCCCTGTAACGTTTCCAAATACCTTTTATCCCCACGTTGAATATGTTAGTTTTCAATACCTTCTTACATAAACGATTATTTGTTTCTATATGATTTATCCATTTTTTACATTGCACTAAATCTGATTTTGAAGATAAAATTTTGAAAGCTTTTTCGCGCACGCTAAGAACTTTATCAAAAATATTTAAACCCTGTCGAGCCATTTCTTTTTTACGATTCATGTTCTCAACATAAAGCAATTCTTTTTATTCTCGCACTTGACCTTGATTACGTTGGTCACTTATTTAAAAGCACACAAAAACTGGGGGATGTACCACTTGATTTACTTTTACAATCTAATTAAGAGTTTGCACGATAAACATGGGCAACACAGGAAACCCGTGAACGCGTATCATTTGTTCTGAAAAACAAAAACAGCTGTAACCTACCCTATAGATGACGACGACAGGAAATCCACAGACACACACGTGCGCTATTTAGATTTAAAAAAAATGTGCTGTAATAAAACTAAATAAAAGGAACCTCGTAGTGAGTAAATAAAAGTAGTGCACCTTCCTTATTCTATTTAATTATAACATACACATATTACCATGGTTTCGATACCCTAGGGTATCATTTTCAAATATGGTGAAATAATATCTAAAAGTAACACGATTAAGTAAAGTCATAAGGTAAAATCTGCTACTACTTACCAACGAACTTAAAAAACATTTAGAATTACATTTAAATTTGGTCACATTAATAAAAGGAAAAGATCGTAACGATTGAATGTAAAATTAATTTTATTTTGACTTTAGGCTTGCTCATGTTGAGAAACATTTTTAGTACCAACACAAGCGATGAAATACCAAACAATTCTGAAAAGACAAGGTAGGCAAACAACAGTACATCAAAACAACAGTCAAACCAAAATGCTTTTAAGAAAATTGAAATTAGAAAAATCTAGATGAACATTGAGTAATTTCTCATCTAAAATGAATTGTTTAGTAATATAAACTTTTTCCAGATTTAAGATTATCTGGTTATCATTGTAAACATGTAATAAATTAACTTTGGAAAACGGTTCATAGCAGTGATTTGTTTCAAGAAAGTGATTAGCAAAATTAGATTTATTATATTGGTTAAGTCTGATGGCGTTCGAGTGTTCTTTAAATCTAATGAGAAAAGATCTTCTAGTGGAACCGACATAATTAAGGGAACAAGAGTTGCAAGAAAGTTTATATATGCCTTTATTATCTAATGGGTTGGATCTGTCTTTTCAGAATTGTTTGGTATTTCATCGCTTGTGTTGGTACTAAAAATTTTTCCTCTAAATTTCATTTCCCTTTTGGTCTTGTACGTGTAGAGAATCAACAATTTTTCTTAACATGAGCAAGCCTAAAGTCAAAATTAAGTTAATTTTACATTCAATCGTTACGATCTTTGCTTTTATTAATGTTACCAAATTTAAATGTAATTCTAAATGTTTTTTTAAGTTCGTTGGTAAGTAGTAGCAGATTTTACGTTATGACTTTACTTAATCGTGTTACTTTTAGATATTATTTAACCATATTTGAAAATGATACCCTAGGGTATCGAAACCATGGTAGTATGTGTATGTTATAATTAAATAGAATAAGGAACGTGAACTACTTTTATTTACTCACTAAAATGTAAAACCTTATCAAATTAGTATAAAACATGATGTTATCGATTAATGTGGTAACGATAGCAGAATTGTTATCGTTGTTTCTATTTCTCTTTATCAATGAAGGAAGGTGTTGCGATGATTTTCAACAAACTAAAAATTTTTAGAAACGTATGGATATCTTGATACTGCTGAAACTGAACATTTATCTTGTTACGGTTTTGTGTTCAATTTAATATTCTGCTTGTCTTTTGTTTAATTTCTGGTTGTCCCTCGTATTTGGGTGTGTTGTTGTTTGCCGATGTTTAAGGTTTTAAATTTAAGTTTTGATTTGTGACCTTTGAGGTCGCGATTAATCGCAATCTTTTATCTTTCTTTACACGGTAATGCAGAACAATTTTGGAGAAAACAGATTTGAGTTTTGTTCGTTTCTAGTGAGAACGTACGAAAATTATTTTGTCGTCCTTTGGGTGGATTTAGTTTCTCGATATTTACATAAACCAATATTATTCTGTACGGAAGCTATTGTTACTTAACAAATCGTCTTCGAGACGGAAATTTTCTGTCAGAAATATAAAATATTATCCACATTAAGGCCGCCTGCTATCTTGAGGTAATCTCCATTGTGATCCTATGTTTTCAGTGGCTATTAGTAGAATGAGGACAGATTGACGCCCCCGAGGGTATAATTAGGCAAAGCCTAATTAGGCTAACAACCTCTCACCTCAACAGGCAGTTCGCTAATTAGGCTGTTGTTGTCAACAGGCTCTTGACGCAGGCATTCTATTTAATTACTTGTTTTTGTTTTTGAAGACGTCAATAGAAAATACGGCCTCTGACCTCATTAGGCTGTTGTTGTTGAAGTTGATTTCCATCATGGCGGATGTTTCGGAGGTCGATTTGAATTTCCAACATGGCGTCCTAAAGTTTTTTTTATGAATTTAAAAAACTTGGTTAAGATTCGAACTTGCAACCATTGCATTACCGAGCCAAGGCTTTAACCATTAGGCTACGGCGACAATTGAAAGATAGAGTTTGAAGTTTGTATATAGCTGTAAAGGTTGATTAAGATGAATTAATGATGTATGATGCTGTAAAATGTAGGATAAGATGAGAAGAACTGTTAATTAAAAAGTTGAATAAGGATAAAACATTTAATAAACAAGATGAAAAAGGATAAAAATATATACTTATCAGTGTTATTCATTATAAACTAATTCACAAACAAAAAAAGCAACTACTTAACACCATTTTGTATGACGTATGATTAAACATTAGATAAACAAGATGAAAAAGGATAAACACATATATTTATCACTATTATTCATTATAAACTAATTCACAAACAAAAATAGCAACTACTTAACACCATTTTGTATGACGTATGATTGATCATTTAATAAACAAGATGAAAGAGGATAAAACATATACATTTTTCTTTCTCATACTTTATAAACTAATTCACAAACAAAAATAACACTCACGTAGCGCCATTTTGTATGACGTATGATTAAACATTTAATAAACAAGATGAAAAAGGATAATTGATTAAAAAATAAAACTTTAACATACTGAGGTTCGAACCATTAACGTTTGATACACCAACACATATTTAACATATAGTTTTGAATTTACATTTGTTTAAAAAAACTTTAACATACTGAGGTTCGAACCATTAACGTTTGATACACCACCACGTATGTAACATATAGTTTTGAATTTACATTTGATTAAAAAAACTTTAACATACTGAGGTTCGAACCATTAACGTTTGATACACCACTACGTATTTAACATATAGTTTTGAATTTACATTTGATTAAAAAAGTTTTAACATGCTGAGGTTCGAACCATTAACGTTTAATATACCACCACGTATTTAACATATAGTTTTGAATTTACATCTGATTAAAAAAACTTTAACACTTCAGGGTTCGAACCATTAACGTTTTAATACATCATCAAGGTGACGTATGTGTTAGGGAAAATAAAAAAAAAACAAGGAGGATACATTTTATTTTGTATCTCTGTTACACAACACATTTACAAGTACCAATACCATATGTTTTTTAATCGGAAGAATAAAGAAAGCAGGAAACAAATTTTATTTCTCTCTCTGTTTCACACACAATATAAAATTATTTTACAAAAATATGAAACATTACAACTTCAGAGTTCCATATATGAATAGCATTCGTTTACCAGTTCGAGAATCATTTTACGGTGTCACCAAAAATTTTTATTCTGCAAACGTAGCGTTTTCTTATATTGACGACCTGTTATTCATCTCCAGCATCTGTAATTTGAAATAAAAAATAAACCACAAACATTTTTAAAAGTATTAACAAGAATCAATTTAACAACAAAATTTAATACTCAAAAAAGTTGAGAACTATTCATTAAAAATACGTGAATTGAAAACAATTCATTTTAAAAAGATTAAAATTAATAATAATACTCACCCTTTCGATTTACGATAGACATACCAATTTTAATGATGTGGAAAGATCTACATTTAAAACAATATTTCAAGCTGTTTATATAGGTATACAAACCCACTAATGGATTTGTTTACGGAATATCTCTATTGTGTCACTCAATTAAGGCGATTGTTAAAAAAACCAAAAATGCAATAATCTAAAATTTGTAATATGTTTACATGTAACCAACGCATTTGCACAAAATTAATACACTGCTTTACAAGATAATCAATTAAAAACTTTATTGTAAAAATGTTTACAAACATTTATTTGTAAATGATTGCCTAACAAACAAATTTTTAACTATTAACAAACGTATTTGTTTTTTGTATGAAACTACTGATTCTCTTAAAGATTAAAATTCATCTCTCAACACAACCTGCAGAGGATGAACATAAGTTTGCGATTGTCTTTCAAAATGAACCAAAATATTTACCATATGTTAGTTCGGTAAATTATAAAAAGTGTTAACTAAAACTACATGCAAGTTAAAAGCAAAGTATGAAGTGAAAACAACAAACACATTTTAAACTCGTGAGAGAAAAAATTATTTTTTGCAAATCAAAACTTAAATGACCAAATATTTTTATTCTCTTACGCACACTAACCGATTTTAACCCTCGAGCACACGCGTACGCGGTCGAATCGACCGCACTTTTTCTAAATTAGTCATATATTTTGCAAACCTTTAATTTCGGGTGTTTTCGTTTAGATATGCCTCAAATACAGTTATATTGGTTTGTTTACAGTGGTGGGGCAAATAATTTAGCTAAATAGGCATTGCTTTAAAGCATTTTAGTCAGGTGCGGTTGTTTCCACCGCTACCGCGTGTCCTAACGGTCGTTAAATTTGTCAAATTCGTATTTAGTTATGTCGTCTTCTAGAAGTCGATTAATTGTGCAAATGGCGCTGCAAGCCAATAATGAACTTGAATCTGAAGAACAGATTGATGAAGAAGATAATTCGGACTCTGATGTTCAACGTCTCGATGTTGACGATTATTGCTCGGATGAAATAGCGGAAGATAATGAAGTTCACTACTATGACCACAGAGTTGAATCTCATAAGGTGCCTTGTTATTTAGGAAAGACCGATCAACAATATGGAAATTTGTACCAAATTGTAGTGCAAAAAATAAAAACACAAAATTTAGTACGTGAAAGATCAGGACCAACGATGTATTCTAAAGGTTTACATTCTGAAAGTGAAGTGTGGCAGTTGTTTTTACGGATGAAGTTCTCACAGATATTGTAAACTGCACTAATATTCATATTCAAAAATTCGATCTAATTTTTCAAGAGAAAGAGACGCAAGAAATATTGACTTAGTGGAATTGAAAGCTCTTTTGGGACTTTTATATTTATCTGGAATTATGCGGTTACGACACACTAACATAAAGCAACTATGGACAAATGATGGTACTGGTGTAGAATTATTTTCAATGACAATGGGTATGAATCGATTTTTGTTTCTGTTGCGAGCTTTGCGATTAAATAATATCAATACCAGAGAAGAAAGAAAAGAACACGACAAGCTGGCACCTGTTCGTAATTTCTTTGATGGACTTGTCGCGCGATTTATGAAAAATTATAGAATGAGCGAATTCACAACTATAGACGAGATGCTGCAACCGTTTAGAGGAAGATGCTCCTTCCGCCAGTACATTCCATCCAAGCCGGCCAAATATGGCCTAAAAATTTTTTCATTAGTTGACGCAAAATCTTATTATACTTTCAACATGGAAATATATGCCGGAAAACAAAAAGAAGGTATTTACAACCTTAGTAATAAACCATACGACGTAGTAATGCGTCTAACAAAACCTATATGGGGATCTGGTAGAAATATTACGTTTGACAATTGGTTTACTTCGATTCCTCTTCTACAAGATTTACTAAAAAAACAATTGTCAGCCGTAAGAACTTGTAGAAAGAACAAGAGAGAAATCCCACCACTGTTTACAGAAACGAAACTAAGACCACAGCATACTTCAATGTTTGGTTTTCAGAGAAAATGACACTATTGTCATACAAGTCAAAAAAGAATAAAGAGTTCTTTGTGCATCCACAATGCACTTTGATGATAATGTAGATTGTGAATCTACAAAGAAACTACCCGAAATCATACATTTTTATAATCAAACAAAATGCGGAGTTGATGTGGTAGATCAGAAAGCCAACTACTCTGTGGGACGTATTACCTACCGATGGCCTTTGACAATTTTTTATGCCTGTTTAGACGTGGCTGGAATCAACAGTTATATTATTTTCAAAGAAAACACAAATTCACCTCAATTGAAACGAAACGATTTTATATTAGCGTTGTCAAAACAGCTATTGAAGGAACATCTATCCCGAAAAACTTTGTGGAACATACCGAAATCAAAAATGCAACGTATTTGTGAGATATTGGAGCGACCATTACCAGAAACAAAAGTGGAAAATAATACAGTAGGACGATATAATTTTTGCGACCGTAAAAAGAACCGCAGAACAAAGTCACAATGTGCTACTTGTGAGAAGTATTTGTGCAATGATCACACTACAAAGATATGTCCAAATTGTTTTATTGACGATGTAGACAAGGAATATGATGAGTAAAAATATTTGTAACGTTAGTTTATTTGTAAATATTTCCATTTGTATTTTTTGTTTTTAAGTATATTATTTAATATTTGGGTTTTATTATCATGTTATTAATTTATTTGAATCTCTATTAGTTAATAAACATGAAAAAATGATATACCAATAAGTAGTTTGCATGCGGTCGTTTCGACCGCGTACGCGTGCTCTTGTGTAATTTTTTAAAGCGCGTGTACTGAAGGGTTAATCAGTAGTTAGTTGTGTAACTTCTGAATTAATAAGTATCAACTCTAAATACAATTTGTGAAATTAACTTATCTAGTTTACAAAAGTATGTTTTAAATGAGGTCTTAAAAATTAATCAGGTAAAAGAAAAACTTTATTTTTAAAAATGTTTACAAAAATTCATTTAATATGCAAAAGTCTATTTTAAATGATTGCCTAACAAAAAATTTTTAACTATTAACAAGTATTTGATTTGTAAATGAAACTACTAATTCTTTTTAAAGATTAAAATTCATCTTTTCATCTCACAAATACAGATGAAATTAAAACTAAGTTTTCGTAAAAATAAAAATAAATAAAATAAAATCTTTATTATGTTGTTATTTGTGTGATACAGAATAGAATTAGTTAATAGAACTAGTTTAAACAAAATTTTCAATTTTTGTATGCTATAAAAACAATTCATCTGCAAGATCTTCTTGATTGCTTTGGAAAATGTTTTACCTGTTTCATTTTTTATTGAATCTGGTAACTGCTTGAACAAAGTTAAACTGGAGTGTTCTACCGATAATAAAGTATTTTCTGAAAGAAGCAGTGTGTTTAAGACCAAAAATTTTTCTTATTATTCTTTTTGACAAATTCAAACTTTATTCACATTTCTAGCGTTGGCTCAAATTAGTATGCAGTAATTCAGAACAGAATTTACTAGACCATCATACATGCACACGAGGTTGGATAGATAAAACTTGTCTTTCAAGTTACAAATAGCATAATAAGAGGAGTTTAATTTATTACAGATGTAGGTAATGTGAGGTTCGAATGATAAATGTTTGTCCACCAAAACACCTAAGACCTTTATACTCTCTGAAATTGTTAATGGAATGTTTTCTAAGGTAACTTGGAATTGTGATGATTGTACGTTACATCTATAATAAATTAAACTCGGTGTGTCTATATTCAAAATTAACCCAACCTTCAATATACTCTCTAACTTTATAATTATATCTAGATTTTTTTAAAAGGTTTATAATAATAAACTGTGTCAGAGTATAAGACAAGTTTTTCTAAATTAGTTCAAAGCTGAAAATTTACAATTTATTTAGTTAAATATAATCATAAATCGTTTATTCGCTTGCTAGAAAAAATAGTTACAATAATGAACCGTATTCAAACGTATTTAATTTAATTTTTAAATGAAACTACTAATTCTATGATTCCTTTGGAAAATGTTTTATCTGTTTCATTCTTTATTGAATCTGGTAACTGCTTGAACAAAGTTAAACTGGAATGTTCTACCGATAATAAAGTATTTTCTGCAAGAAGCAGTTTGTTTAAGACCAAAAAATTTTCTTATTATTCTTTTTGACAAATTCAAACTTTATTCACATTTTTAGCGTTGGCTCAAATATTAGAATTATAACTAGATTATTTTAAAAGGTTTATAATAATAAATCTATTAATAAGTTTTGGGTAGGACCATGGTTTTTAAATTTAAAGATATGGACACCATCCAAAACCCGACCATATGGTTAGAGGTAATTTTATTTAACAAATTTAATTTCAAATGTATTCACGTTTGTTTTTCAATAAAATTAGATACAATAATAGGTAAGTTTAAACAAACACGCTGGACAGTGTTTATTTATTGTTGACGTCATGGTAATTACCATTAATATTTAATATTGTAATAACTTATTTTTATGAAAGAAAAAACAAAATCGAATAATTAATTATGTATAGAGAATAAGATGAACATAGAAATATATTTTACTCAACCTGTTGTAAATTTTCAGCTTTGAACTAATTTAGAAAAACTTGTCTTATATTCTGACACAGTTTATTATTATAAACCTTTTAAAAAAAAATCTAGATATAATTATAAAGTTAGAGAGTATATTGAAGGTTGGGTTAATTTTGAATATAGACACACCGAGTTTTTTTTTAATAGATGTAACGTACGATAATTGGTTTTTTAATTTCATCTGTATTTGTACATAATATTTTTTTCAACGTGTATAGTTTAGTTTTATGAGATGGTAAAACCATTTAATTATTATAAAATTGACAAAAACAACTTTCAAAAATCTTGTTAATAGAATGACGTATAACAATAATTAACTGAATGGTATAAAACCGTATATCAAACACTACAATACATCATAAACAAGTCGAGACAAAAATAAGAAACCTGTTAAAAGAAAAATAATAAAAACGTAAGTTATTATTTATAATAGTTTATTGAAAAAAAACTACTATATGTGTTACATTTTATTGTAATTTTATTTATTTATTTTTTTAATTTTATAGAATGGATTTATCGATATTAAACAAAGCAGCTATGTCTCAAACAACTGAGTTACCAACGTTTAAAGCTTCAGATCTAGAGGTGGGTAAAAATACCCAATATCGAAGATTGTATTAGGAACGTCCAAATGGGGAAGATATGCTTTATGCATAACCACCACATGTAAAGTTTTTCTACAAAAGAGGGTGGTTGAAGTATTGACAGAGGAGTTCACCAAGAGTTTACAACCTGAAGCAATCGCATTGATTAGTTTAGGTGTAAAACGTTCATCTGTTAATCTTGTATTCGAAAATATTTGATTTAATAAATATTTTAATATTTTATTTGGTGTTATTTTTAAATAATATTCGCAAAATAACTTACGTTGTCAATGTAGGGTTTGAAGATGCATTGGCGGAAACTGTAAACTGTCTAGTATACACAGAGTTTGACTAGTTATCGAGATTGATAATCATCAAAATGTGATTGTTGATTTCAGTATAGTTATGCCCGGTTTACATTATTCCAGTCCAGCGATCTAGTCCAGTACTGGATTGCTTACTGGAAAAATGTAAACCGGCACTGGAATGAACTGAATCCAGTAAGCATTCCAGTCCAGTAACTGGATTCGCGGTCTACTTTTGAATCCAGTGCGACCAATCCAGTGCAACTGGAATAATGTAGACGGCCAATCCAGTGCCATTCCAGTGCTGACGAAGTACACACGTGTTGGTTGTTTTTGCGGACTTTTTTGCAAAAAAGGATTTAACAATGGTGAAGAAGTTATCTGAAGACGAAACTGTAAAGTTTGTCACTATATACAGAGAAAATCCGTGTTTATGGGATATAACATCAGAACATTATAAAAACAAAGCTATGCGCCAAACTGCTTTGCAAAATCTGTGCATTGGTATGGAAATTGAAGGATTCACACCGGAAGATGTGAAAAACAAAATAAAAAGCATTCGTTCGACATACTACCTTGAACTAGACAAGATTAAGAAATCATCCACATCTGGTGCTAGTGGCAATGTTTACCAACCCAAAGTGAAATGGTTCGCCGAATTCAATTCATTTATTAAAAATGTGATGGTGAAGCGTAAAACACAGGTATTTATTTTAAGATTTTTATTTATTTTTATTTTAGTAGCATATTATTTGTTAAAACACACAAATTTATCAATGTATCATATGATTTTGCCATGGTACTTTTCCTTCGTTCACAAAATAATTAGTAAATTGAGTTCTTTTTTCCCTGGCATGTGTTGCTGAGTTGTTACTGCCCTGCTGTATGATACTATGTAAAGAGGTTATTTCGGATCTCCATGTTCCATTAATCAAATGATGGTCGTTGTGATCGTCATGGTCTACACAAGAAGTAGTCATATAATTGCTTGACTTTTTTCTCAACCAATTGTGTAGAGAGCAAGCTGCATACACAATGTGATCCACAGTATGTAACTTAGTTGAAATAGCTTTTTCGAAAATTCTGAATCGACTTACTAATATTCCAAAAGCGTTTTCTACAATGCGTCTAGCACGGGACAGCCTGTAATTATATATTTTTGTTCAAAAGTTAAATTAGCCCCAGGATATGGTTTCATTAAGTATGTTTTTAGTGGAAATGCTGCATCAGCCACAATCACTCCATCTTCTGGAATAAAACTGCCATTTTCTAATTCAGTAAAAATGGAACAGTTTTGAAAATACCACCATCCGAAGCGCTTCCATTTGCGCCCACATTGATATACGTAAAACAGTAATCATGGTCAACAAGAGCCATCAATACTATGCTGTTTTCTTTTTTATAATTAAAGTTCGTACTTCCATATTCATAGGAGCCAGTAATTTTTATATGTTTTCCGTCTAACGCTCCGTAGCACAAAGGAAAGTTCCACTTATTCCGAAAGCCTTCCTCGACTTGTTTCCATTGTTCCGCAGTGGTTATCTGCAAAAAGAAAGTAAAAATATTTTATTTTCAGGAAAATACTGATGATGCTCAAAATAAAGAAAATACTGACAATACTCAACCTAGTGACCAATGTGGGAACCCTACCCATACAAACCCAGAAGTAAGTCTATCAGAACCGCGAAAGAAAAGAAGTAAAATTTCACAGCTGTCTACAATAGTCAGTAGCATGAAAGATATGCAATACGATTTATCCAAATCAGAAACAGTGGAAGATGAATTCGACATCTTCGGGAAACACATTGCGAAGCAATTAAGAACCCTTTCTACAGAACAGGCTATCCTAGGCCAAGAAGAAATACAGAGTGTGATAACAAGATGTCGACTACACGATTTGAATAGTCCTAAATATTCTGCAAACACACATGCCAGTGACAATTCGTCAAGACCAAATTACAATTATGCGTCAAGACCAAGCACGAGTAGTAGTACTTATATGCCATTGAATAGTCCAGCGTCTGTAGATACACAAACCACCGAGGACTCGTTAAATGTAGTAAGCGATGAACCAGAATACATTAATATAATCATAAATGCTTTCAATAATGCTTAATTTGTCATAGATATGATACTTAATAAAAAAAATATTACCTCTTTTAATGCCCTTTTAATTTCTTGACCGACTTCTGGTATAATTTTTGAAATAGTTGGTTTTGGCAATCGAAACATACGACTGAGGCTTCTGTAACTATCTCCAGTACTTAAAAAAAAAGAGTGACTTCTAATTTTAATTTTGCGGGTATAGCATCTCTGAACAACGTATTCTTACGCTGGATATTAATCGAAACTAATGATAACAGTTCTTCAAAGTTTTCTGCTGTCATTCTCAGTGCCAGTCTATATTCATTGGGATCTTCTATCTCAGTTGTTGCAAAAGTATTGCTGACCCTCCTTTTCATCTCTTTCGCTGATCCAATTTCTCACCCAAACCCGTTCCTTTTTTTTTAGTTCCTTATCAACCTCATTAATAACTTCTTGTAGCAAGAGTGATTGAGCACGTTTGAAACATTTTCGAAACTGATCTCTTCTTGAAATCATTGTCACTATAGTGTTCACACTTCAACGGCTTCTAAATAACTGGAATAATGTAGACGTTACAGATCCAGTCCAGCACTGGACTGGAATCTCGCTAGATCACTGGACTGGAATAATGTAAACCGGGCATTAGGAGCATAAAGTAAAGTGCAATTCTAGCTGACGCATATAGGATTAACACCACTTCTTTTTAAATTGGTCTTGGACAACCCACTCTTACATTTGTAAAGTGAGACATCAAAATTCACTGTGATTAAGTTAGAAAAGGTAAGAGTATACCCGTAAACAAATGTAACGGTATTCATACAACTATGAACCCTATTGTTTACCGAAGTTGTTTATACAAAATGTCATATTCGCTTGAAACGCGCCTTCCATATCCATTTAACAGCGGTATTGAAAATGTTACGCAAACTATACTTATGACTGATATTGTTTCTTGATTTGGTTCTTTTTTGCATAAATTAGGTTAATTTACATTATAATCTAACAATTAAAAACTTACTCAAAAATAAAAACTAAAATAAAAGGTGTTTTAGACGAGTGATGATAATTTCTCCTAATAATGTTGACACAGTTGTAGAGAATCCTTCTTAGTGGAGAACAGGGCAAATAAAACTACTTCAAGTGATTATCTTGCGACGTTTCGGAAACGTTATATTTAAATAATTAAACAAAGTGTTTCCTTCCTCAGGCGCTAATGAAGACACAAAATACAAGTATAAGTTACAAAGATAACAACAGAGCCTATGTAATAAATTTAACAATTTGATCATTTTTAGGATCAATTCCAAGAACAACAATATAAGATGTACATAAAGTTGATAAAATACTTACTTCGATATCAAAAATTGAAGCCGTTTGTCATTAAAATTAAAATTAATAATATGATTATTTGTCATACTATAAAACTATAATAAATATGTATAAAAAGACAAAATTAACGAATAATTAACACTACCAAACTAACAAACATTAAATTAAATTAACATTAAAACGGTACATTGATATTAACGGCACTATTGTAAATGCGAGATATGTATTTGAAATATGATATAAAATGACCAAAAAAAACAACAATTGTACGTGTATGTAAATGATAAGGTAAAAATTACGACCTAGTAATAAATTCATGAAAAATACAAATTGCAAATATACCTTATAGATATGCAGCCCAAATTACGCTTAAATAACATTATGGGGATGGATAGCACCAATTATTAAACTAAAACTTAATCTTACTAATTATGTTGTTATAACAAGTATTTAGATTATTCGTGTCTGTTTTGAAGTTAATATTATTTTTATGGACATTAATGTAAATCATTTCAGAGATAATTCTTTTATAATAATTGGATTCAACATCTACAATTATAGGTTCTTCGAAATTAAATATATGTCCTGTCTGGTTATGGTGTAATGAAAGTGCCCAAGCATTGAAAGTTTCAAGAAGCACTGTTGTTAGAGTGTGCAGTATGAAAAACCGTAATGCAAATTTAGCACCTTCAAGAAGAAACCGCCTCCGTCCAAAATGCGAAGATATGTCTCTACAAATAAAAAATCATATAAGAACCATTATATATGACTTGTATCGGTACCAGTAAAGGTACCGATACCACAAACCAACAAGACTTCAAATGGCAACCGTTTCATTGTAGTTCACGCAGGTACCAGTAAAGGGTTTGTCGAAGGTGCCGCCTTAATATTTTCAACCAAAAATAAATCAATAGATTACCATGACAACATGAACGCTGAAATGTTTGAACACTGGTTTGAAGAGTCGCTGTTGAAAAGATTAGAATCTCCATCATTGATTATAATGGACAATGCCTCTTACCATTCACGCAAAATTGAACCAAACCCAGTGAGTAATTGGAAAAAGGGCGAATTTATCAAGTGGTTAGAAAATAAGCACATACCTTTTGATTCAAAACTAACTAAAGTAGAATTAATGCAGTTGGTAGTTTTAAATAGACAACAAACGAAATATGCTGTAGATGAGTTAGCACTGAGTTATGGACACGAGATTCTACGGTTACCGCCGTATAATAATAATAATAATAATAATAATATTTTATTGCCCAACAGATCAAAATCCTATTAAAGGACAATACAATAAATTAACAAATTAATAATACAATATAAAGTTGTCATTGTCATTTCAATGCAATAGAGTTAATATGGGGAATAGCAAAAATGAATATGATACAAATATAATTAAAACACGTGGTCAAGATGCCGAAGTTCTTCAATCATGGACCGATGCATTGCAAAAAGTTACTATTGAGATGTGGTCCAAATCAATACGACATACTGAAGACATTATTAAAAAGTACTATGCAATGGAACCATTCATACAGGAAATTATGCCAGTTATTATCAGGATTAATACGGGGACTTCAGATGAAGAATATAGTGACACTATTGACAGTGAAAGTGATAATAGTGACAATGTTTTGAATAGTTAATTATAATCATACAAATGAATAATTATAAGTCGATTAGTGATAATTATAGATTGTTCACTTAAATTAACTAAGAAAACGATAGTTTATAGGTCATAATTGTGAATAAATCACCAAGGAAATGTATTGTTATTAATTGCAATTTCATTTGTGAGTTATTAACTAAGAATAAACGTCTAAAACACCTTTTATTTTAGTTTTTATTTTTGAGTAAGTTTTTTAATTGTTAGATTATAATGTAAATTAACCTAATTTATGCAAAAAAGAACCAAATCAAGAAACAATATCAGTCATAAGTATAGTTTGCGTAACATTTTCAATACCGCTGTTAAATGGATATGGAAGGCGCGTTTCAAGCGAATATGACATTTTGTATAAACAACTGCGGTAAACAATAGGGTTCATAGTTGTATGAATACCGTTACATTTGTTTACGGGTATACTCTTATCTTTTCTAACTTAATCACAGTGAATTTTGATGTCTCACTTTACAAATGTAAGAGTGGGTTGTCCAAGACCAATTTAAAAAGAAGTGGTGTTAATCCTATATGCGTCAGCTAGAATTGCACTTTACTATATCAGTTATTAAACAACGTCTCACCAGAATGGATGCTTTTGTTGACATACAGGGATTTCGAGAAGAAGATAAAAAATTTATTCCTAAGGAAATTGGTATTGTGTCTTCCGATGGACATTGTTGTGAAGTTTTATTTATAAAACCACCAAGTCATTATTCAAAGTTGCCAAATTCAGTAAAACGAGAAATCCGTTATTTAGAACATTATTTTCACGGATTACGGTGGAGTGATGGCTACATTAATTACGAAAATTTTGAAAACGCGCTCGCAAAAATGTTAACACCCTTTAACACAATTTTGTGAAAGGTAGCGAAAAACAATACACTTTAAAATTTTTAAATAAACCAATAATAAACATGGAAGGGATTGAGTGTCCATCGTTTAAAGTATTAAAGAAAAATATCGAAGCAGTCAAATGTCTTCATCATAATATTGAAAACCCGTCATGTGCATTGGAGCATGCGTTAATTTTATGCGAGTGGTCCAGAACTAATGGTAAAGATGTACCAGGTCGAGCTTGCACACCAGCTGAAGAGTATTCCGAGCATCAAGAATGTACAACGCATTGTCTGTGCTTCTAAACAACTTCCACATCGTATACCGAGACCTGCTGCTGTAATTGCAAACACCGATCCGTCAAATAAACCAGGTGAACATTGGGCTGCATTTTTCATAGACAAATACAGATATGGTGAATACTTAGACTCGTTCGGAAAACCTCCAGAAAACAATCATAGAAAATTCTTAGACCAAAATTGTGCAACTTGGGTTTATAATGGTCAGATATTGCAAGATTTTCATTCGGATTTCTGCGGTCAATATTGTCTCTTGTATTTATTTTTTAAACTTTCTAATATTAATACTTTAGAATTTTTGGGAATGTTTAACAATAATTTAATTAGAAACGATCATTTAATAATTTTGATGTATAATTTATGTTTTACGAAAACAAATTTGTTAGATTTATAAAAATTTATTGTAATTATTCAAAAATAAACAATTAATTTTATATTGTGTGTGAAACAGAGAGAGAAATAAAATTTGTTTCCTGCTTTCTTTATTCTTCCAATTAAAAAACATATGTTATGGGTATTTGTAAATGTGATTGTGTAACAGAGATACAAAATAAAATATATCCTCCTTGTTGTTTTTTTATTTTCCCTAACACATACGTCACCTTGATGGTGTATTAAAACGTTAATGGTTCGAACCCTGAAGTGTTAAAGTTTTTTTAATCAGATGTAAATTCAAAACTATATGTTAAATACGTGGTGGTATATTAAACGTTAATGGTTCGAACCTCAGCATGTTAAAACTTTTTTAATCAAATGTAAATTCAAAACTATATGTTAAATACGTGGTGGTATATTAAACGTTAATGGTTCGAACCTTGGTATGTTAAAGTTTTTTTTTTAATCAAATGTAAATTCAAAACTATATGTTAAATATGTGTTGGTGTATGAAACGTTAATGGTTCGAACCTCAGTATGTTAAAGCTTTTTTAATCAAGTGTAAATTTAAAAACTATATGTTAAATACGTGGTTAATGTAATTAACATGTTGAACCGGTATGTTTTTAAAATCATAAGTCACCATGTCAAAATGGTGTCATCTGCTTACAAAAGATTGTGTATCAATCGTTAATGGTTCGAACCTCAGTACGTTAAAGTTTTTTTTAATCAAGTGTAAATTTAAAAGTACTTGTTAAAGTCGTGGTTAATGTAATTAATAAAGAAAAATGTTGGTTTGACATCCATATTGAATCGCTTTAGGTAATTGTTTTTCGTGTTTGTGTTCTAGTTTATAAAGTATGAGAAAGAAAAATGTACATGTTTTATCCTTTTTCATCTTGTTTATTAAATGATCAATCCTACGTCATACAAAATGGTGCTACGTAATTGCTATTTTTGTTTGTGAATTAGTTTATAATGAATAACAGTGATAAATATATGTTTTTATCCTTTTTCATCTTGTTTATTAAATGTTTAATCCTACGTCATACAAAATGGCGCTACGTGAGTGTTATTTTTGTTTGTGAATTAGTTTATAATGAATAACAGCGATAAATATATGTTTTTTATCCTTTTTCATCTTGTTTATTAAATGTTTAATAGTACGTCAGTAGATGATCTGTGTATGTTCTGGCTCAAAATCCCCTGACCGGGTATGCAACCCGCCGCAACCGGCGTAAGTGCAATCCGGAAGTAGGCGTATCCCCACCCAACGTAGTCGTTTGTGATTGGCTGTGTGTGTGAAAGAGGGCGTAGGCGGGATGTGGTAGATGATTGGTTGTGTTTGTAGTCGTTTGTGATTGGCTGTAAAGTCGTCCATGTTGTTTTTCGTGATAGGCTGTGTGTAAGAGGGGCGTATAAGGTCGCCCATGTTGTGGTTTGTGATTGGCTGTGGGGTGTGTAAAAAAGGGGCGTATACGATGACGTAAGTGGCGAATGATTGGTTGTAAATTCGTGTAGTGTTGTGTGATTGGTGTTTTGGTGTGTAAGTGGGCGTATAAAGTCGTCCATATTGTCAGCATGGTGCGCGGTAAGTGGTTGGTAAGGGGCGCGGGTGGGGCGCTAGGCGGGGGCCTATGTTTGGGTGTGGGTTGAGGTTTTAATTGAAGTGTGTGTACTTGTGGGAGATTAGTTGATTATGACGTTAGACAAGTTTGGACGACATATACATGGAGGCCATCATCATGGCGATGATGATACTACCACCGTGTATGTGGCAAAGGATATTTCAAAATTGCATTATAAAGTTTATTTTAATTTACATGGGGTAGTAGGTGATGAGAAACCGGTTGTAACTATTTACGGCAGAAATGAGGAAACTAAACTTTATGAGTTTCCTTTTAATAGAAGTACTGTATTAGATGTTAAGTGTTTTCCTTAAAGCTGTTCAATAAATGTAAATACTACTCATTACATGAGTCCGTCAAAATTGATTGGAGAAACGTTAAATGAGGGTAATGTTATTGTGGTTAGTAATAGAACTGCTTCTAAAAACACTCCATTTGTATTTAATGCAGTGTTATCTGTACCTTTATTACAATAAAAGAATTCTAATACAATTATATATTTTATTTCTTAATTTACAGCATTTAACTGTTAAAACATTATGTTTTTTAACAAAATACTTTGGTTAATACTTAAGCGATAGCAGAATGAAGAATTCTGATATTATACATATTCAAACTTCAGTTTAGAAGTATTGTTTACGTTTTCCAAGTTCATTAAACAGATTAATTCTTTTTCTATATCAGCGTTTAAGGTTGACATTGCTCCTTCATCTTTAGTTAGTAGATCCACCATTCGTTTTGGAAGAAATATGTAATCGTTGTCAAGTGTTACAACGACGATGTAATTACCATAAGTTTGGTGTTCTCCTGTATCATCTTCTTAAGAACATATCGTTGATTTATCACCATATCTTTTGCTTTTAAAACTTTTTCAAAAGCAACCGTTGTACCAGCTTCATTTATTTCAGCGATTTTGGAATTCATTGTTATTATTTGTAGGTTATTTACGACACAAAATAGTTGTTTTTCACAATATGAGTTTTACCGAATAACATCATTCGCTTATATACTTGCAAAAGGATGCGAAAAGATAAGAAGCTACATACTTATCATTACAAAATGAGGTTGCAGGCGCATGTTTATCATTTTCCCTCCCTCACCGGATAACAGATTAAGGTTTTCCTGCTGATACATGCTTATCATTAGAAAAGTATCCGATCACGTTGCGGAAGTGTGTGTTTGCGGATTTCCTGTTATCGCAGGAAATAGAAAAGGTTTTCCTGTTAAAGTATCCGGTCACGTTGCGGATTTCCTGTCGTCACCGGAAACAGACTAATCACCGGATTTCCCATTGTCGCAGGAAATAGATAAGGTTTTCCTGTTGATACGTGATTATCGCTAGAAAAGTATCCGGTCACGTTGCGGATTTCCTGTCATCACCGGAAACAGACTAATCACCGGATTTCCTATTGTCGCAGGAAATAGATAAGAGTTTTCCTGTTGATACATGATTATCGCTAGAAAAGTATCCTGTCACGTTGCGGATTTCCTGTCATCACCGGAAACAGACTAATCACCGGATTTCCTATTGTCGCAGGAAATAGATAAGAGTTTTCCTGTTGATACATGATTATCGCTAGAAAAGTATCCTGTCACGTTGCGGATTTCCTGTCGTCGCTGGAAACAGATTGAAGTTTTCCTGTTGATAAACGCTTATCATTAGAAAAGTAGGTTACACAAACTTGGTTGCAGTTATCTTGTTCCTGCATGTTTTGCAGCAATTTTTGTTTTTAAGCATTTTACATTTTTTCTATTACAGTAGTCAATATGTGGCTATGTTATAGTGCAAATCTGTGGCCAAAAGCTATCGATGAGCGTAGTGCAGTTCAACAAATGCGATGCACATTTATAGATTTAGCAAAAGATGCTGCACATGAAGCTGTATATGGTTTCGGTCGATTTAAAGAGGAATATTGCCTAGAACTTGAAGAGAAATATGAAAAGGTGTGAAATTATGTGACGCTTATTTAGATGATGAGATATGCGTCATTTGTCTAATAGATGAGATTAAGTCTATAGAATTGGAATCATTTATTAATAAAGAATTCTTTCCAAGGGTATGCTTCAATGATGATGATGATGATGACGATGGTGATGATGATGATGATGGTGGTGATAATCTGTCTACAGCTGATAGCAATGATAGCACTGAAGTTCATATTGGTGATAGTGAAAATGATAATGAAGTTGATATTGAAGATAATGAAAATGATAATGATAAAGAGTTGTAAATTTGAATATAATAAATTAATTCAATCTAATAATAATAATAAACGGAATGAATTACTCAGATTGTTCTTTATTTTTAATTTTGTTATACAAGTAGAATACATTATTCAACGCACAATAACAATTATTATTTAAATGATAAAAACACAAAGGTTTTGATGGTCTAAGAGCAGGATGTTCTTCCAATTCAATTACAGGTGCAGTAACAAATTTACGAATGAATTTAGCTTTTTCACGCCCTTTTACATAGATTCCGTCAGTATTTCTTGTTAAATATTCTATTATTTGAGGAAACAAAAAGGATGGCGTAAAACCTGAATCCCAATCAATACAATGATGATGTCGCATTAGCCATAAAACTTGCTTTTTAAATTTTAACGGTAACGTATGAAGCGGATACGGTCGTTTAAACACGTAATGCGAAAGACAAACTCCATCATATACAGCCAATTCTTTAGGTGTAAAACCATTTTCAGATGTTTTAAAACACTGTATATCAATAACTAACATAATTGTAGTTACCGAGTGAATAAAAACATTACATTTTATAGTTTAATCTCACGTGATCAAGTGGGAGGAGGAGATAAAATGATTAACTTTCATGCAATGAAAACATAATTGTTTTACATAATTGTACTGCAGTAGTAATGTTAATTCAGCAGAAGGGAGAAGGTCTGCTAAATAAGTTAATAAATCATTTGCCGTTTGAATTACATTTACCTTCTTACCAGTATTGTGGACCTGGTACAAAATTAGAAAAACGTCTTCAAAGAGGTGATTCTGGTATAAATCCGCTAGACACTGCTTGTAGAGATCACGATATTGCTTATCGCGACTATAAAGATATAAAGGATCGTCATCAAGCGGACAAAGTGTTGCAAGAGAAATCGTGGGGAAGAGTAAAATCAAGAGACGCTAGTTTTGGAGAACGGACGGCTGCTTTAGCAGTAGCTGGAGCTATGAATGTAAAACGAAAATTAGGAATGGGGTGTACTAGAAGAAAACGGAAACATAATAGTGAACAGAAGAGAAAGTCGGGTGGCAGCGTTACTCATAAGAAAAAGAAGTTATCTTTCAAATCCACATTGAAGAAAATAGGAAAACTATGTAGTAATGGTAAAGCAGGCAAAGGAATTATGGAAAAATAAAGAACGCTCTTGGAATTGCTCATCGCGTCATTAAAACAATTGGAAAACAAAATTTAAATGTACCTCGTGTTATACCTGTACCTAAACAAGGAGGATTCATACCATTCTTAATACCATTATTTGCGGGGCTTTCCGCAGCAGGTGCCTTAGCAGGTGGAGCATCAGGAATAGCTAAAGCGGTTAATGATGCAAAAGAAGCGAAAAAACAGTTAGAAGAGAGCTCACGTCATAACCAAGCAATGGAAGCTATTGCGTTAGGTAAAAAGGTAGCGGTTTATACTTAAAACCGTATAAGGCATCAGGAAGTGCTTTGTATTTAAAACCTTATAAAACAGGAAGCAGTTTATATTTGAAACCTTATTCAAAAACTCCTAAGTTTACCCAAGAGGCCTTTAACCGACATCGATTTGAGAAAATACGCTAAAGGAGTTCCTTATTTTCGCGGTGTATTTATGCGTGACAATTTACCGCAAACACCATGGAAAAACGAATCAGGTATTATTAACTTAGATAGTCGATACGGTAGTGGAACTCATTGGGTATGCTACAAAAACGAAATAAACATGTTTGGTACTATGACAGTTTTGGCGATCTTCAACCACCTAAAGAAGCGATTAGATACTTTTTCGATTGTAATGTATTTTACAATTATGATAGAGAACAAGAATTTAATAGTGTAATTTGTGGACATTTATGCCTCAACTTTTTGTATAATAATAAAGTGTAAATAAATAATATGTTCAGTCATGTCACTGTCTTTCAGTTTAACAGGTGTTGGAAACACTTTAAACTATTCATTTTATCCTCCAATTGAATTAAATCCGAATTATAACTATGTTTTAGGGTTAATTGGGTTTTTTGGATATAATTCTATAAGAAATATAACATCTAAAAATGATAAATTTTACTACACGTTTGATACACAAAATGAAATTATGAAAATACCACATGGTTCTTATGAAATTAAGGAGTTGGCTAGATATATTCAAAGGAAAATGTTGTTAGATACAAACGGAACAGATCTAATATTAGAAATAAAAGCTAATAATAATACACAGAAATGTGAAATTACATCAAGTGTGGAAATTGATTTTACTAAACCGAACAGTATTGCACGCATGCTTGGATTCTCACCTCAAAAACTAACAGCCTACAAAACATATGAATCTGATTTAAATGTTCAAGTGATAGATAGTACAAACATTCAAATAGAGTGTAATATTGTTACAGGATCATACAAAGATGGCGTACCTGCCCGCATACTTTACGAAATACCGATTTCTGTAGAACCCGGATTTCGATTGATAAACACACCTCCGAATCCTTTATATTTATTTGTTAACACCGATACAATCAGTAACATTGATATTAATCTCATCAATCAAGACGGTGACCTGATTGATTTTGGAAACGAGCGATTTACAGTGTACTTAGAACTAAAACAATATGGTTTTAAAGCTTAATTGTCAACAATCAAATTACTATAAGAAGAGCGGTTGTGGGTTTGAAGCGCCATTTGCAAGTAATAATCGACTTCGTGCTGAGCAACGACTTACGTTAGCCGAAACATCGTTTTTAAAATCTATTGGGTTAAAAGTTATTGCATCATGTCCGAAAAACAATTAAATATTTTCGAAAACGTTCATTTTGATGAAACGATTAATAGAAATGATGTTCATACATATTTACCATACGGATCAGCTACTTATGGACTTTCCGATGAAATTCGAATAGTGATTCAAAGCCAAGATTTAATCACTGCTACATATGACAGTTCTATCTATATCGAGGGGGTGATTAAACAAACAGATGACATTCCTGCAGGAAAAACATGTACATTAACAAACAATTTCCCATGTTTTCTGTTTGAAGAAATAAGATATGAGTTAAATGGGCAAAAATTGATATGTGTAGATTACCGGGTATAACATCAGCGATAAAAGGGTATCTATCCTATACACCTTACGAAAACACAGCCTTAAGCAGTGCAGGATGGACTAATGATGGAAAGTTATTGACAGTTTATGATAATGTCGAAACTAAGGAAAAATACTTTTCTGTATGTGTTCCGCTTAAGCATTTGTTTGGATTTGCTGAAAACTACAATCACGTTATAATCAATATGCGTCAAGAGTTAGTATTAATTCGTTCACGAACTGATTTCGATTGTTACAAGGGTGGTGGAACAGGGGCTATAACTCTGACAAAATTGCGTGGAAAGTTCCACATTTAACTCTGAGTGATAATGCAAAAATTGAATTATTTAGTAATTTAAACCGAAATGCTATTATCAACCTACCATTTCGGCAATGGGAGATATACGAATTACCTGCGCTTAAAGCAACAAAACTTGATGTATGGCCTGTTAAAATATCAACACAATTAGAAAAACCTCGATGGATAATTGTAGCGTTTCAGAAAAATATGAAGAACTCTAAAGATGAGGATGCAAGTCAGTTTAGTGATATTGATATAACAAACATTAAGCTTCATCTCAATTCGGAAAGCTATCCATACGAGTCGATGCACATGGATTTTTCTAAAAACAAATACATTACAGCTTATCAAAATTATATAAATTTTCAATCTAACTATTATAACAAAGGGGTTAGAGAACCATTATTTAATTATGCTGATTTTAAGAAATGTCCACTGTTTGTAATTGATTGTTCTAGACAAAATGAAAATTTAAAATCATCAACTGTTGATATTAAATTAGAAATTGAATCCTTGAAAAACTTTGAATCCGGAACCGTTGCATATTGTCTTATCTTACACGATGCGATTATGCAATACAATCCACTTACAGGGGAAGTTAAAAGATTGTAAATAACAATAGTTTTAAAAGTTTTTGTGATTAAATAAAAAATACTTATAAATAAGTTAACTTTTTATTTCGCATCTTATTAATGAAGATGAAGTTCGTGCAGCAAAACTGTCAACTACCTATATTGAATTATGATGTGCATGATGAAGCAAAAAGTGCGAAACATGGTGTTTTACTACCAAATAGTGTGCGAGGTATCATTTGCGGTCCATCAAATTGCGGGAAAACAAACGTTATGTTAAATCTAATTACAGATATTAATGGGTTAAAGTTTAAAAATATATATGTATATTCGAAATCGTTGAATCAAAGTAAATACAAGTTTTTAAATGAAGTTCTTAAACCGATAAAAGAAATAAATTATTACACCTTTGTCAACAATGATGACATAATGGCGCCTGAAAAAGCAAAGCCGCATTCTATATTTATATTTGATGATATATCATGTGAGAGGCAAGATAACGTTAAGGCATACTTTAGCATGGGTAGACATAATCTAATCGATTGTTTCTATCTCTGTCAAACGTATAGCAAAATACCGAAACAACTCATTCGAGATAATGCAAATTTAATTATTTTATTTCAACAAGATGAACTTAATTTAAAACATGTATACGATGATCATGTTGGATGCAATTTAGATTATTAACAGTTTCGAGAGTTTTATAACAATTAACAAAGATGCTGAGTTTAATAAAGGGCGATATCGAAGAAGATTCGATGAATTCATTCATATTTAATAGTGTAACATGTCTCATTTGCATCAGTATTAAATAACTGTTAAACCGGTTAGAAACAGGTTTTGTACAGCTTAACAACAGGTTAATAACAGCTTTTAACAGGTTAAAACAGGTTTAAACCAGATTTGCAACAATTTTTCAAGCAAAAATGAATATTAATGAAATTAAACTAAAACAAAAACTCGTTAAAGCTCGAAATGCGATTAAGTATAAATACAACGCTTTAAAACATAACCGTATTGATAGCGAAAAACAATTTGCGGATACCTATCAACCTTTGATTGAGCCGCTTACTGAAATTGCTAGTAAAATTAATGATAAAAGAATGATGAATTAACTACCGTTAAAAAGATGAATATAAACGAAAGCAATCGTCGACACCAAGATCGGAAAGTAAGATACCGAAATTAGATTTTGAAACACCTATTAGTAGAAATTATGGCAGAAAACACCCCACTTCACCACAATTTTTAGATACCTACGACATTGCGAGTTATCACCCCAAACAAAGCATTGAAGATGATATTAACACTAGTATAAGTCATAATAAAACTGCAACAAGAACTATTTTGGATACGTCAGCGGGGGATTCATTCTTACAACAATATCACGAGTTACCTAGATTATATGTAGAAAGAATGATTAAAGATGTTGATAACGCTATTGATCATACTTACGGGATTCACTACAATGCTAATACTGATAAATGGGTAATTGGTAAAACACCTGTTGATATTGTTGATAAAGATTTAGTTATTGATAATGTTAGGTATGAAGGCACTCCTGGATTATATGAATTACTTGTTATGTTAGATCCGAATAAGAGCACCATAACATTAAATGATGAAATAAATTACAAACGAATTTTAATACAAACCAATGCAGTTGGACGCTCTAATGATCCAAACGAACAGCTAAAAGGAAGTCGAAGTAGGAAATACATAGAAGTTATTAAACCGTTATTAACAACGAGTGCTCAATCATCCTTACATTCTAAAGGAGGTTATGGTTTATTTAAAAAGCCAATTCAAAACGTATTGAATATAAATATTGGAATAATGTACACGAACTGATTGATAAATTACAAATTTTGTGGGCTGAAAAAATTGCCGGTAATACTAATGTTGATAATGAAGTTATTGCAATCGTTGAAGAACTATATGAAGATGGTTATATTGAAAAACCACATAATTTTTTAAACACTTCACTACATACTTTATAAGAGAGGTTGTAAAACTATGTAAAGTAATAGTTAAAATGTCTTTGAAACAAGATGTTATCGATGAATTGCATCGACCTGCCCGAAAAAATTTTCCTCGAAGAAAAGTTGTAATCAAAGGGTTCGATGATCTATGGCAGGCAGATCTTTTAGAATTTACTGCATATGGAAAACAGAATAGAGGTTACAAATACATTTTAGTAGTAATTGATTGTTATTCTAAATTTTTATGGACTCAACCGTTAAAATCTAAGACGAAGCATGAAGTTTCAAAAGCTTTAAATTTAATTTTAAATAACAGCTTAAAAAGGATTCCCAAAAATTTACAGACTGATCAGGGGACTGAATTTTACAATCAAGAATTTTCAAAATTAATGATGAAATTTGATATTAATCATTACTCGACGTATAGTACTGTAAGAAACCGACATTTTAATTATAGAAATTTGCCGCCAAGATATGGAAGATCTGACGTCATAAATTACAATGTCGCATGTATCCGTCGCGCGCACGCCCTTCCACGCTATTTTCCCCCGTCTGAACGGTCCCTCTCTTCATCTCAGATAACAACCCCTATATAAGAAGGAGCATGACGATCCGAAAGGGACTTCTCTTTGAGAATTCACCTCTTCTTCTCCTCCTCCGAGTCCTAGACAACCACTCCGAATAACCGTTCTAAATCTGTGCTTTTCTATTTACCGTACTCTGAGAAACTAGTCTAGAACAGGTGATTCAATTCGTCTCGTCTAGACATGGGCCGCAGGGGTTTCACTAACCGTATTTTCAAAGACCTCTTCAAATGCTGACTAGAGTCGGTACGGGTTGAGGCATCACCGAACTAACACTTTTAAGTCCGCCTGCAACATCACACTTGTTAATCCGTTCCCTTACAGCTAGCACCTACCGAAACTCCTGTGGCTGATTAATTCGGTAACACTGGAAGCAGGGGTGCCAACGTACTCTGCAGACTAGGCCGCTCGTAACCAATCCGTCTACATATACCGATAACTGTAGTTTATCGTGAGGTATACGAAGGGCCACCGTTGTTCATAAAGCCGAACATTATTCTGCGACGTGGAACATACAAGAAGTAAACGCAAGACCAGTCTAGGGTGTACTAACCTGCAATATTATTTGTTTGTCTTAAAAGATAAACACGGCAAGTACAATACTAACTTGTTGCAGTAAGACACCACCGCTAATAGCCAGCTGTAAATACACCGAAACCGGGTCAATCAACCATCGGCACTTAGGGCAACTACGCCGGTATAAACCACCGTTCCGAACCCACTTCACCATCCCCTAGCAAATGGGATAATTCCACCTGTTGCGAACCCGTTTTGTACCGATAACCGCACCGAAAGTCACACGTCAAATATTACACCAGCAAGGTCGTGGCTGTGGCTCTATAAACGCCGTTATACACAAAGTGAATCAACTTTATTTTTATTTTGTAAATCATCGATTATGGTACATACTTTATTATTTTATTTTATTTTATCTATGTAACTACATCTGAATATATTTGTTTATAACGAACCCTGGACATTATTCTCAATAGGGGCGAACCCGGGGATATATAAATTTTATGAGACGCACCTTTTGATGTCACACGATCATCAATCGGGCATCAAAAGTGGACGGCTTATAGTACTAAGAAGGCTAGCATTGTCGAACGAGTAATTAGAACTCTAAAAACTCGTTTGTATAAGAAGTTTAGTATGCTAGGAAAATATAAATGGATTGACATCTTGAATGATACTACATTTCAATATAACAGTAGTAAACATAGAACTATTAACATGAAACCCGTTGATGTCACACCTCTAACGGATCTATCTTTTGTATTTGATTCTGTAAAAACATTTAAGAAGAAGAATAAATTTAAGATTGGTGATATAGTACGAATAAGTAAAAATAAGAATGTTTTCGCAAAAGGTTACACCCCTAACTGGTCTACAGAACTGTTTGAAATCGTAAAAATTAAAATTACGCAGCCGACAACTTATCTTATTGAAGATCTTAATCATCATCCAATTGCAGGAGGATTTTATCAGTATGAACTTCAAAAAACTAAACATCCGAACGTGTATTTAGTTGAAAAAGTGCTTCAACGTAAAGGAAATAAACTGTATGTTAAATGGTTAGGTTTAAACGAAAAATCTTGGATTAATAAAAATAATTTATTACAATAATCATATATGTATAGCAAAAAAAGTTTAATTTTTATTTTGTTCTTTTTTATTTAAATACTCATACTCATACACATCAACCTTAACATTAACCTTTTTTCGACTGCCTCGACAAACTTCAGTGGGTTTGCTGTAGAAGAAAAAAATAATTTAAGAAAGTTTTTTCGTAGAAAATAAAATACTTACAGGCTATCAGGTATCGATTCTGTACAGCATAGTTCAGCATCCGTGTTATGAGCTTCAATAGATTTACTACAGAAGCAAAAATATTTATTGCATGTATAACAAAATGAAGTCATTTTTTTATCCCCCTCGTTATTAGAGGATGATGATGATGAATACTTCTGCACTATTTCAAATAAAATTCAGTTTTATATAGCTGTAACGATTCTATGATATCCATTTTTATTGATTCAATATTAACACCATCATAGACGAATGGGATATTATCCAGCTCTGACATAATATCTGCTAAGACGAGCACATCTTCACCGGAGTTTAAGTACACGTTACGCGGGCTCAGTACAATCGCGATTGATTTAGATATTTTAATGGCACTTCTACTTTCGCAATATGTGATGTAAATTATTATTTTAAAATTATTCATAGACCGTGAATGTCGCGTCAACATAAAAGAAACAAAACTTTTTATTTCTTCAGTTGTTTCATAGATGTTGGTATTATTAAATTCAATGTTTACGGACTTCATCGCGTTTAAAATATTAGTGCAGTGAGAAAGGATTCGCATGATCAATTTATAGCATCTATTTTTCTCACCCCCTCGCTTTGCATAATCTAGATTTGGGAAACAAAAAATAAAATATCATTCCCTTGAAAGTATAATCAACCATGTTAAGGTAAAATAATGATTAAAGATCAAGGATGAGCAAAATATAAACTCGTTAAAAACGGAAAACGGAAGCGCTTTTTAAAATTTTCTAATCAACACCTTGAAAAAACAAAAAATATATAATGAAAGTGTGTTCTAAATTTCTTATCATCATCTGTTAGAAAAAATGAAAAGATAAGAGAATTTAACCTTAACATCTAAAAATTAATTAGTACGGAAGAGCATTTTTTTATCAACTCATATATATACACACATCACGAAGTGTAATAAGTTCAGTTAAGAGAATGGAAAACTACAGAACTTTCGGGTTGGTGGCATGCTGTTTTGACGCTAGACACCTTATAAAACCTTCCAGGGTGGCTATACACTACTGGAAGGTGCATAAAAATGAGATGGAAAAGCGTGAAGTAAGTAATTTTTTTTTTGCATTTAAATAGTATCTTTTGTATTGTTTTTAGCGCCTATCACTATCATCACCAGCACCGACGTTACCATTATTGTCACCGCCGCTCCCACCCCCGCCTTCGTCGCCACTGCCGCCGCCGCCACCATTATCACCACCACCACCACCGGCTTCAGATTGCTGGCATTAATATACATGAATAAATAAATGTCTTAATAAATATATATCAGATAAATAAAATCAAAATCTTTTTATTATTACATCAATAAAAATTTTTAAATGTATTACAAAATTATGGATTAGCGTCTTTATCTTCTATTACAGCTAATTTTGAAATCAATTTCCAAAGTTGTTGTAAAATACTTTCGTTTGGACAAATTATATTAACAATTTCCAATTTACTTGAACCTACAGCTATTAATTTATTTATAAATTCATTGTATTGATAATAACGATATTTGTTGAAAAAATATAAATAGCCATCTATATATCGAAATACTCCAGAAACTTCTGTAGGGGATCCCTCAAATTCATTTCTTCGATATCCGTAACTAGCGGGTGTGTAAGTACATTCATTTAATTCTAGAAAATAATCATCATTGTAAAAAACCAACGTGCGACCGTTGTATGAGTTTACTACAGCAGTAATTTTAAATTTTCATTTATCCCCAAATCGCTTTGTTTTTCGGAAAACCTTTAATTAATTTTAATGCGGGATATGACATCATGTAAACTTCATCTTTAATAAAAAATACAATTTCTCCGGTAGGTCTTCGATATACAGCATCAATTTGTTTAAAATCTTTTGGTAAAAAGTTTAACCAATCAGTAATAATCATAGGTTCTTGATATTTATTTTCTTCTAGTTTACCTATCCAAACATATTCTTTATAGAAAATATATTTATATTCATTAACTATTAAAAATGTATCGAGACTTTCAGATAGTAACGGTACAGCGGAAGTTCACATTAATATCGCTCTCAATTGGAGCGAAGAATTAACTTTTTCCGTTGATAAACATTCTCTATTTCTTGTATTAGCACATGAAATAGGGCATGCAATCGGAATTGACCATTCACATAATGAAAATGCATTAATGTTTGCTTACTATCATCAACTCTCCTCATCTCATTTCAATAATTATCAATTACCTATTGATGACCAATTAGCAATTCAAAGTTTATATAATTCTAAAATTTTAAAAACTACAGAAAAACCAAAAACAACTGCGAAATCAACTGCAATTTCTAAAAACCCAAAAAAAAAAATCTTTTCCTGATTTATGTAAGATTCAAGAAAGTCTCGATACATTTTTAATAGTTAATGAATATAAATATATTTTCTATAAAGAATATGTTTGGATAGGTAAACTAGAAGAAAATAAATATCAAGAACCTATGATTATTACTGATTGGTTAAACTTTTTACCAAAAGATTTTAAACAAATTGATGCTGTATATCGAAGACCTACCGGAGAAATTGTATTTTTATTAAAGATGAAGTTTACATGATGTCATATCCCGCATTAAAATTAATTAAAGGTTTTCCGAAAAAACAAAGCGATTTGGGGATAAATGAAAAATTTAAAATTACTGCTGTAGTAAACTCTGCTACGGTTAATTGAAGAAAAGTAAGTTTTGCCGGCAGCCGAAGAGTAGGGCGTGGGTGAGAAAAAGGATCCACCGCTTCTTCAGAACTGTCTTGAATTAATCCGAGGGCGCCATAGTCCTAATGCGTGGATACAAACCTGCTTCCGAACTAAAGAAACAGACGCAACAATCAACCGTAACAAATTAAAGGAGCAATAAATACAATAAAGAGAGAGAGAGACACAAGTAACCTACAAAACGTTATATTTAATAACACACCATAAAAAAAAAGGAACAGAGCACAATTTAAATATATCCACTTACAACGTAAGTTAATTCTACGAAGCGTATTCGTTCGTACCCATATATATAGTCGTACACAAAAGAAGGAAAAAATATATAAGATTAATAGCAAGTTATTAATTTATGTGGTACGCCACTGGCGTTATTTAATCTAGACAAGATGGCGACGTGACCACACCCGTACAATACGAAGGTGTATTTAGTGTTCGCAGTTGCAATATTTAGCGTTAAAAAGTATCGGAGATTTAGGTGTTTCCCCAAAAGAGCGCTCTTCCGTGGTATTACACTTATACTCTAAAAATCCCCAAGCAATGGTGGGTAAATGAAGCAAGTTCGCGCCTTTACGGTACACATTCGTTTACAGATTGGGCAAGTATATGCGCCACAACAAGTTAATTAATTATATTGTAGTGAATTAACAAAAAAAATATAAATACGTGAACAAATACGTTTCGAGTTCCAAAGATTTAACTGCACTTAAGGTGCCAAGACAAGTTGTACTTATTTAGGTGTTACGCTTGAGACGTTTTCGGTAGCAGTGTGACGTCCCGGAGATGGTTTGTTTTCAGCGTAGAAGTATAATTAGAAAAATCTGACCTTATGTTGTAGATAGAGGTTTACGATGTTGACACACAGGAGGAGATACAGATATGTGGTGTCGGTTCCAGCTGCGGCGACCCCTAATTTCGGTAGGATGTCCCGTACTTCAGCAATCTTAACAGCGAACCCCAAGTATGCGACACACGCAGCGACAAGACAATAACAGGTAGAAAGAGATCCCACGATGAATTTAATCAGCCAGGTAATTGGTTTTGTTTAGGCCAAAAGAACCTTTAAAGCCGAGTAATTTTAATCCCGGAGTACTCGCCTTATCTGAAAATTATGCACGGTGTAACGTTGAGGAAGCCATGAAGAATATTTGTCGTACCTGAATGCAATCGAGCGACCATTAGAAGAAATTAGTACACGCATCCGTCCTAAGATAAACTTCAGAAAATCGAGTAATCAATCCTTTCCCCAGCTAAAAATATACCGCTATACATTGAAAGTTTGCAGGGTCCTATACATACCACTAGAAAATTTGACGGAATTACGATTAAGCACTCAGATGAAGGCAAATTTGAATTTCACGTAACACGACGTGATGGTAGTTGTTACAAGGCGGAAATTGAAGATCAGCCGAAAATGTATTGGCCAATTAGGACAACGCGGAAGTTGAATTCTGGGAATTAAATCCCCAAAAATTTTCGTTAAGGAGCGAACACGGAGAAATGTCGCGTTTACACCTCGACTCCGTGCATTGTGTGTTGCCTAACTCACAGTGACCGTTACAAATTCCCCCCACACAAAACTTCAAGCCCGCGCAGAAGGATAAACATAATCCGCTGCACCATACATAATCCAGAAAATTAACATCCGTAGGTGTTCAGCAAAAAAAAAAGGAATCTCCAACATGAGCGACATATAACCAAAGATACCCACCCCACACATATAAAAAACCTAATGAAACCCAACCCCTAAGAGATAGACGGTTTGTTGAACTAAGAGTAGCTGATCTGATGAAATCTGTTCAAAACTCGCATGAAGCGTTTGGTGTATCCAGCAACAAAGTCAAGCAACGACCAAGAAAAAGAAAAGGATAACACCAAGAGATTGAACGCCCACAAAAACTCGCAATTAGCGATTTCCGAGAAGCAAGGTAAAGAAAACGTGGGTCATCCAACAGTATCTCAACCAACCTTACTAAACCCAGTCAACAGAAAATATTATTATAGTAAAGTTTGAAGTTTGGACAAGCGTCCAGGACAGAGCCCTAAAAACCAATGAAACCCCAACCCAAATTAAAACAATACCACCCTGAATTACCCCAAAATAAGGTACCCTAGGAAAGGTTTAAGGTAAGATAGGAATAAGGATAAGGCTGAAACCCAAATACCAAGAGGTTAGGATAAACCCTAGGAAATTATTAAGATCGGGCATTTCCCTAGCGGCGTGCATGTCGAATGGGTGGCACCAGGCATCACTCCCACCAAGACCCTCGCGAAGGATGGAAACTCGCGTCATTGGGCCCCCAGTGAAAATCCACCCCTCGCCATTCACGACCCTTAGTACTGAGCCTTCCCAAAATAAAGTCCTCCCACCCAGGAAAGGATTTAGTCTTGGGCCGATACTCCCGACACCACAAGACTAATGGATATGCAGTTAAAGAGTGCGACTCTGAAAACCGAGGATAAACCCCCAACCCTATAGCATAATGGAAGAATGAAAGGAAGGATCCCAAAATTTTGCCCAAAAATTTCCAAAAGTAAAAGACTGGAACAAGTCAACAGTTTGAGGTTCTGCAGTGGCTACGGCCAGTGATCCATTGACGGAGGTTAAGGGCGAACGGTTTACCCCTGCCCCAGATCTTGCTCGCCCTGTACGGCCCCTAAGGGTTGGTGTGCCTGGTAACGAAACAAGGGTACCAGAAACAGGAGCTCCGACTCCCCTCACGCCAACACCCACTGAAACCCCCAGCCAAAGCGGTACCTCTACGCAAGAAAGAAAGAAGGAACAGATGATAGCAAAGACAAGGAAAAGGGAAATACTCTATCCCTCCTCGAGAGGACAGAGAGCAACAAAAACGACGTTCACACAAGACAAGACACATTCAGGTGTCTGAATTCGGCTTTGAAAAGGATTGCCAAACTGGCGAAGACGTACACCAACGAGCCATATAGGAGAGGGCGTTCAATCCGTCACGGGATCGGGAAATCACGGTACTCCCACAACTACGTGAACTCATGAAACTAAGTCTCGAAGCTCGAAATCCAATTCAAGGTCAAATTTTGGTATTATTTACCTGAGAAGGTCCAATCCCTACGTGCCCAACCAACCTACCCATATCACATGGAATTCTAACGAATGTGAACCATTATGGTTCCAGCAAAAAAAAAAATTAAATATAACTATGAGCTAACTCAATTAGAACTGAGTCAGTATATCATTAAGCTCGCCGAAGCGGTTTGGTATCTCCCAGAAAAAGAAAAAGAAAACCCAACAATCTTGATGCATTGTCAACAAGAGCAGGAGCACGCTCAACTTGAACTCAAGTCAACAGGCATCCCCAAAAAAAATAAAGCTTCTCAAACCAAAAACAAAAGAACCTGTATCTACGTATATACAGTTCTCGCAGAAAGAAAATAAAGATATACGGGAGAGCACCAAATAAATCAGAGATTTCGATGTAAATCGATCATAATGTCGTGTAGCTAATAGAGCCAGAAACCATCGATAATCTCATTAATAACCAACCTACAGTAAGGCAGAAATAAAAGAAATTTATTCAGCAACAATATAAGAGAAAATACGAACTTCTCCTTACTAGAAAGAAGATAGTCCGAGCAAATTCGTTAGAAACCCGTGGAAAAAAAATAATACAGATATGATAAAATCAGCAAAAGTAAATAGTCAAGTAAAATAAGTCGTGTCCAAGTAGAAATCCAGTCATGAACCGTGTCTTCTAGCTGGCAGTACAAGCAAGTTTACGACGCTTTTTCCGTCTAGGATAAAGTAAAGAGTGATCTAAACAATTAGGCTCCAGCACAGCAAGTTCAGCATTAGCCTCTTCCGAATTCGAGAGAGGTTCTGGCTTAAGGTCTTTCACGTGCCACGTACCTAGTGACTTTCCTAAAGAATCAGCTAGTTCATACGTCCAGGGAGACACGACAGTTTTCACCGTGAACGGGCCTAAGAATTTAGGTGCGAGTTTCGCATTGAAATGCTTCGAAGCGTCGGATAGTTGGAAGTTACGACGCCACACCAGATCACCCACGTTATACTTGACATGTCGGCGGCGTAAGTTATACCTATTTCGGGTAGTTTCATAGGCTTTCCGAAGGCGTTGAAGTATATATTCCTGGATAGCCGCGTAACGTCGAGTAGACACATTATGATCAGGTTCTGAGTCAGTTGGTTCAAGACGTGATTTATTGAAGAGATTGCCAGAGATGACATGTTCACGACCAAATAGAGCAAAGTACGGGGTACATCCAGTCACTTCGTGTTTCGCCGAACGAACTGCACATCCAATGTGAGGGAGCTTCACATCCCATTTCCGCTGGTTGTCCTTAACATAAGACGCTATCATGGTCTTAAGAACGCGATTTATCCGTTCAGCCGGATTTGCTTGCGGATGGTATTTGGCAGTATATAGGATGGTGCAATGATAGTTCTCACACATTTGAGTGAATTCACGACTGCGGAACTGTACTCCGTTGTCAGAAATAAGGTACTGCGGCACTCCAAATAGTAAAAACACCTGTTCTTCCAGGATTTTAGTAACCGCAGCAGCAGTAGCAACACGCATAGCAAAGAAAAGGGCAAATTTAGAGAAACAATCGGCAACCACAAACACGTAACAATTGCCTTTAGAAGAACGAGGAAGCGGCCCAACAATATCGCAACATAAAGTTTGCCACGGTCCCGTAGGACGAGCACGAGGAGCAAACATTCCAGGAGGAGCTGCTTGAGATACCTTATTGGAAGAGCAAGTAGAACAACGGCGGATATAGCGAGCCACGTCTGCACGTAATCGAGGCCAGTAATAATGTTGCAGAATTCTTGCGGTTGTCTTAGTTACTCCACCATGGCCAACAACTGGAGGATCATGGTTCTCCTGAATGATGCGTCTCCTTTGTTCAGCCGGAACGACTAACTTCCATTCATCATTCGGATCCACCATAGAAGTGGTAAAAGAACTAGTCACTCTGCGATATAAGATGTTATTATCGACAGACCAATGAGGCAACTTGTGAGGTGTTGTGAGTACACGATTCAGTAAGTTATTATACCATTTATTTGTAGTAGGTAAGTCAAGACCAAGAGAAGAAGGAACAGCTAAGGAATCAAGATGAGGAGAGGTGGTTTCAGCTTCATCACCAACAGCAGGAACAGCACGAGATAACGCATCTGGCACAACGTGGTCTTTGCCTTTCCTATGTCTGATGGTGAAGTCATACTCTTGGAGTTGTAAGGACCAACGAGCAAGACGACCAGACGGACTCTGCAAACGGTTAAGCCATACCAGCGAGTGATGGTCAGTAATGATGGTGAAGTGAGAGCCCTCAATATACGGTCTGAACTTAAGAATGGCGAATAAGACTGCAATACATTCTTTTTCCGTAGTACTATAGCGCCTCTCCGCTTTAGTTAAGGAGCGACTGATGTAACTGATAACCTTTTCCCCTCAGGCGATTCCTGACTAAGGACAGCACCCACGCCAAAGTCCGAAGCGTCAGTTTGAACAACAAATGGCAGAGAAAAATTAGGACAAGTCAGGATAGGAGCAGAAACTAAGTGTTCTTTAAGAGAAACGAAAGCAGATTGACATTCCGGTGTCCACACAAACAAAGCATTTTTCCGAGTAAGAGCAGATAAAGGAGAAGTAAGAGAAGCGAAGTTCGGTATGAAACGGCGATACCAGCTAGCCATGCCAATCACGCGTCGCACTTCGGTGACCGTGGTCGGTATAGGAATGTTAAGTATGGCAGTCACCTTTTCTGGATCCACCAGCAACCCATTTTTATTCACAACGTAGCCCAAGTATTTCAACTCCGAACGACAGAAATGGCATTTTTCCTGATTTAATGTCAAACCGGCAGCAAATAATCGTTTCAGAACTTTTTCCAGTACTCGAAGATGTTCGTCGAAAGTTGGTGTCGCGATAACAATATCGTCCAGGTAGGCGAAGCAAAACGGTTCCAGCTCTGCACCGATAATTTGGTCGATCAGCCGCTGAAAGGTTGCAGGAGAATTATGCAGACCGAACGGCATTCTAGTAAATTGGAACAATCCACGATGAGGAACAGTAAAGGCAGTAAGCGGTTTGGATTCAGGAGTTAAAGGAATTTGCCAATAAGCAGAACGAATGTCCAAACTCGAGAGAAATCTAGCATCCCGTAAGCGATCCAAGATAGAAGTGATATACGGCAGAGGATAAGCGTTGCGTTCCGTGACCTGATTTAGCTTCCGATAGTCAATGCAAAACCGATAGGAGTTGTCTTTCTTCCTAACCAAGACCACAGGACTGGACCATGGACTGGTGGATGGCTCTACTACACCTAACTGTAGCATCTTGTCCAGTTCTTCATTGACAATCCGAGATAGTACTGGTGATAGAGGATAGTACCGTTGTTTAATTGGCTCAGCCTTGGTATGGATACTGTGTTGAACGAGCTGGGTACACCCTAGACCAGATGGCTGTAAAGAAAAGCTGGCAGAGATAGCAGCCTCTAGCGAAGACTGTTGCGACCTTGATAAGTCGTCTTTGATGTTCAGCGCACTCGAATGAACCGCATGTCCAACCGCATCAGTACCAAAGGACCAATGACCCTTGCTGAAATCTGGTACGAAGGCCATCGCCTTCCAAAAGTCGATCCCCAATATCAACCCTTGAGAAATCTCAGGAACCACTAAGGTTTCTATTACCTTGGTTTTTCCCTCTAAAGTATACGGAAGAGAAACAACACCCAAAATGGCACATTGTCCACCATTAGCCACGTTACAAAAAGTCGAAGTAGATTTTTTAAGGACACCTTAAGGGACTGAAGCAAATGCCAACCGATACTTCCTAGTATCGTCCTAGAAGATCCTGTATCCAGTAAGGCTTTAAAAGGTATGCCCAGCACTGATACGTTAAGAAAAGGTCGTTCATCACCACGAACGCTAGCAAAAATAAAGTTAAGTAACAATTGTTGAGAGTGGTCTAGATCAGTAAAAGAAGAATCCGAGGTTGAGAGAGAAGTAGAACCTACGACTCGGTCCGAGGGTTCTGACGTGCGTTTCCCTGCGGCGAACATTGGGAGCACTTAGGCTTGGTAACACCTGCCTTTCCACAGCCAAAACAATGAAGGTTCTGTGGGTTTGGACAACGAGGAGAAACATGTCCCGTATTCCCGCAATTCCAGCAACGTACAGGTCCCCTGTAAGAGTTGAGAGGCCTAGAAGGAATAGTCGAAGAGACCGAAGAACAAGAAGAAGTATTCAAAGAAGAAGTTTCTGGAGCGACGTAAGCTAGGTTAGGTTCCAGCAAAGAAGTCACGCGTCTAGTAGGTGGTGGTTTGAAAGATTGGGTTAAGAATTGACTATGCTCAATCTTTTTCCCAAGCGACAATAGATGCGAGATGGTTGAGACATCATGAAGAGCCAAGGCCGTTTGGAAATATGGCGTTAGATTGCGCCTGATTATTCGGATCTGTTGTGGTTCCGATAATGGTTCACTCAACCGTGAGAAAAGGCTTTGCATAGTAGCCAAGTATATCCCAAACCCCTCATGAGCACCCATGGTTCGTGCCTTAATTTCGTCCAGCAATCGATCGTTGTAATCCACCGGAAGAAACTCCGATTGTAGTAAACGCACCACATCCTTCCACGAAGACAGCGATTGTCGATGAGCCCTGAAGAGAAGAAGAGCTTTTCCAGTTAAGAGTTCTGGAGCACCATGAAACAATTGCGTCAGAGAAATTCCCCTAGCCGTGCTTAATTCCTCCAAGCGAGTAAGAAATTCAGAAAGAGATGTTTTACCATCCCCAGAAAAAGTTAAGTTTAGTTTCGCTGTAGCAACAGATTTAGAAAAGTAGGAAGCACTACAAGAGGCAACAGGTGTTGGTTCTGGTTCGACATCAGACTCCGATGATAGTTGGTCAGGTTCACCTTCGTCCTCAGTAACCGTTAATTTAGGACTAGAAGTAACAGCTTGACTGAACCCAAAAGTAGTATGCCGATGCTTCTTGATCATAGAATCAATAGTGTTATGAAGATCGGTAAGAGAAAGTAGAAGAGAATTCCTATTGGCAGCTTGTTCTGTCGAGGTGGCAACCATCAGCTTGCACCTGCGAATAGTATGAGTCCAAAGAGTAGAAAAACGAAGAAATTCCGAAGTTGTGCTGTCACCAGTGAAATTATCAACGAACGTACGAAGCTCCCCTAAAGAGACATTTACCGCAGTTACATCGGTTTCATACTCGATGCTGTATTTAATTTCGGATAAAGATTTTTCCGCTTCCAGCTGAAGAGCACTACGGACCAGTTTCCGAAGACCCTCCACCGAAACGTCAGCACTAAGTCCCCTAGAAGCTAACTCGTATCGCAGTTCGTGTTGTTTAAGGCGATTGACCTCGAATTTCCACACTTTCGGCATTTTAAATAAAATCTCCTAGCTTCCAATACAAAAAAAAGAATAAACTCGAACCCACAACAACAAGTAAGAAAGAGAAAACAGTATTAAAATACTAACCCTAGAATAATAAAACAATTTTAAGTAAATGTCCTATTACTGATCAAACTGATAGTAATAAGGAAAGCAAGCAATAGCACTAAGTACTAGAGAGAGAGAGAAAATAAAAATTTCCAAAGAGAATCGAACGACAAGTAAAGAAAAATACTCGAGCAACCTTGACTGATAATCCGATTTCACAAAAAGAAAGAAACGAGAAGAAAATCGAGCCCCGAAGTTGGGATGCCAATTTCTTGCTACGGTTAATTGAAGAAAAGTAAGTTTTGCCGGCAGCCGAAGAGTAGGGCGTGGGTGAGAAAAAGGATCCACCGCTTCTTCAGAACTGTCTTGAATTAATCCGAGGGCGCCATAGTCCTAATGCGTGGATACAAACCTGCTTCCGAACTAAAGAAACAGACGCAACAATCAACCGTAACAAATTAAAGGAGCAATAAATACAATAAAGAGAGAGAGACACAAGTAACCTACAAAACGTTATATTTAATAACACACCATAAAAAAAAAGGAACAGAGCACAATTTAAATATATCCACTTACAACGTAAGTTAATTCTACGAAGCGTATTCGTTCGTACCCATATATATAGTCGTACACAAAAGAAGGAAAAAATATATAAGATTAATAGCAAGTTATTAATTTATGTGGTACGCCACTGGCGTTATTTAATCTAGACAAGATGGCGACGTGACCACACCCGTACAATACGAAGGTGTATTTAGTGTTCGCAGTTGCAATATTTAGCGTTAAAAAAGTATCGGAGATTTAGGTGTTTCCCCAAAAAGAGCGCTCTTCCGTGGTATTACACTTATACTCTAAAAATCCCCAAGCAATGGTGGGTAAATGAAGCAAGTTCGCGCCTTTACGGTACACATTCGTTTACAGATTGGGCAAGTATATGCGCCACAACAAGTTAATTAATTATATTGTAGTGAATTAACAAAAAAAAAATATAAATACGTGAACAAATACGTTTCGAGTTCCAAAGATTTAACTGCACTTAAGGTGCCAAGACAAGTTGTACTTATTTAGGTGTTACGCTTGAGACGTTTTCGGTAGCAGTGTGACGTCCCGGAGATGGTTTGTTTTCAGCGTAGAAGTATAATTAGAAAAATCTGACCTTATGTTGTAGATAGAGGTTTACGATGTTGACACACAGGAGGAGATACAGATATGTGGTGTCGGTTCCAGCTGCGGCGACCCCTAATTTCGGTAGGATGTCCCGTACTTCAGCAATCTTAACAGCGAACCCCAAGTATGCGACACACGCAGCGACAAGACAATAACAGGTAGAAAGAGATCCCACGATGAATTTAATCAGCCAGGTAATTGGTTTTGTTTAGGCCAAAAGAACCTTTAAAGCCGAGTAATTTTAATCCCGGAGTACTCGCCTTATCTGAAAATTATGCACGGTGTAACGTTGAGGAAGCCATGAAGAATATTTGTCGTACCTGAATGCAATCGAGCGACCATTAGAAGAAATTAGTACACGCATCCGTCCTAAGATAAACTTCAGAAAATCGAGTAATCAATCCTTTCCCCAGCTAAAAATATACCGCTATACATTGAAAGTTTGCAGGGTCCTATACATACCACTAGAAAATTTGACGGAATTACGATTAAGCACTCAGATGAAGGCAAATTTGAATTTCACGTAACACGACGTGATGGTAGTTGTTACAAGGCGGAAATTGAAGATCAGCCGAAAATGTATTGGCCAATTAGGACAACGCGGAAGTTGAATTCTGGGAATTAAATCCCCAAAAATTTTCGTTAAGGAGCGAACACGGAGAAATGTCGCGTTTACACCTCGACTCCGTGCATTGTGTGTTGCCTAACTCACAGTGACCGTTACAATCCTTACTAATTTTTTAATATTATTTTTATTTTAATAATTATTTTAAATTAATTAAATTAAATTTATTAATTTTATAACTAAAAAAAATAGAAAAAAAAAAAAAAAAATTTACTTTTTCATATTTTTTTAGTTTATAGATTTTTTTTTTTTTTTTTTTAATTTATATTTTTTTAAAAAAAATATAAATAAAAATAATAATTAATTAAAAAAAAAATTGGATGTTTAATTAAATTGTTAATTGTTAATATAATTTGTCCAAACGAAAGTATTTTACAACAACTTTGGAAATTGATTTCAAAATTAGCGGTAATAGAAGATAAAGACGCTAATCCATAATTTTGTAATACATTTAAAAATTTTTATTGATGTAATAATAAAAAGATTTTGATTTTATTTATCTGATATATATTTATTAAGACATTTATTTATTCATGTATATTAATGCTAGCAATCTGAAGCCGGTGGTGGTGGTGATGATGGTGGTGGCGGCGGTTTCAGTGGCGACGAAGGCGGTGGTGGAGCGGCGGTGACAATAATGGTAACGTCGGTGCTGGTGATGATAGTGATAGGCGCTAAAAACAATACAAAAGATACTATTTAAATGCAAAAAATATTACTTACTTCACGGTTTTCCATCTCATTTTATGCACCTTCCAGTAGTGTATAGCCACCCTGGAAGGTTTTATAAGGTGTCTAGCGTCAAAACAGCATGCCACCAACCCGAAAGTTCTGTAGTTTTACATTCTCTTAACTGAACTTATTACACTTCGTGATGTGTGTATATATATATGAGTTGATAAAAAAATGCTCTTCCGTACTAATTAATTTTTAGATGTTAAGGTTAAATTCTCTTATCTTTTCATTTTTCTAACAGATGATGATAAGAAATTTAGAACACACTTTCATTATATATTTTTGTTTTTCAAGGTGTTGATTAGAAAATTTTAAAAGCGCTTCCGTTTTCCGTTTTTAACGAGTTTATATTTTGCTCATCCTTGATCTTTAATCATTATTTTACCTTAACATGGTTGATTATACTTTCAAGGGAATGATATTTTATTTTTGTTTCCCAAATCTAGATTATGCAAAGCGAGGGGGTGAGAAAAATAGATGCTATAAATTGATCATGCGAATCCTTTCTCACTGCACTAATATTTTAAACGCGATGAAGTCTGTAAACATTGAATTTAATAATACCAACATCTATGAAACAACTGAAGAAATAAAAAGTTTTGTTTCTTTTATGTTGACGCGACATTCACGGTCTATGAATAATTTTAAAATAATAATTTACATCACATATTGCGAAAGTAGAAGTGCCATTAAAATATCTAAATCAATCGCGATTGTACTGAGCCCGCGTAACGTGTACTTAAACTCCGGTGAAGATGTGCTCGTCTTAGCAGATATTATGTCAGAGCTGGATAATATCCCATTCGTCTATGATGGTGTTAATATTGAATCAATAAAAATGGATATCATAGAATCGTAAATACTTTTCAGGTAAGTTCTTTTTATAAATTAGTTTTCTCAAACATTAACATTTATTTTTTTAGATAATCATAACTCATGAAGATAATACTATCGAAATTACTTTTTATATAAATTCCATTTATAAATAAAAATGCTTATCATTATCAAATAAAATAGAATCTTTATTTATTTATTTGTTTATTTACACCTTCCACATCCAATTTCAATTTACACTCGATACAATTTCGAATTCGTGGTGCCGGACCATCGATGTGAACACGCATTCCTGGCAAATTCCAATGTTCTTCACACAAACGGTACGTCTGCATTTCCTTATCGTTTCTCACCTCTAAAGGTAAGCTATCCCAAGCTTCATGAATTTCCGTATGTTTAGTGTAACTTTTTAAATACGCCTTAGATAACCACATCAAATCAAATTTATCCATCGTTTTTAATTCACCCACTTCACGATGACGATTCATTGCTCTTTCCGTAAAATAACATACGCACGCAATCACAAACCACAACATGGGCGACCTTATACGCCCCTCTTACACACAGCCTATCACGAAAAACAACATGGACGACTTTACAGCCAATCACAAACGACTACAAACACAACCAATCATCTACCACATCCCGCCTACGCCCTCTTTCACACACACACAGCCAATCACAAACGACTACGTTGGGTGGGGATACGCCCTACTTCCGGATTGCACTTACGCCGGTTGCGGCGGGTTGCATACCCGGTCAGGGGATTTTGAGCCAGAACATACACAGATCATCTACTTACGTCATACAAGATGGCGCTACGTGAGTGTTATTTTTGTTTGTGAATAACAGTGATAAATATATGTTTTTTATCCTTTTTCATCTTGTTATTAAATGTTTTATCTTTATTCATCTTTTCAATTAACAGGTCTTCTCATCTTAACATACATTTTACAGCATCATACATCATTAATTCATCTGAATCAACCTTTACAGCTATATACAAACTTCAAACTCTATCTTTCAATTGTCGCCGTAGCCTAGTGGTTAAAGCCTTGGCTCGGTAATGCAATGTTAGTTGCAAGTTCGAATCTTCAACCAAGTTTTTTAAATACTAAAAACTGTAGGACATCATGATAGAAATTCAAATCGATTGCCGAGACATCCGCCATATGATGGAAATCAACTTCAACAACAACAGCCTAATGATCATAAAAAGCTTTAGGACGCCATGTTGGAAATTCAAACGACCGCCGAAACATACGCCATGATGGGGCGCCATGTTGGAAATTCAAATCGACCGCCAAACCACCGCCATGATGGAAATCAACTTCAACAACAACAGCCTAATGAGGTGAGAGGCCGTATTTTCCATTGACGTCTTCAAAAACAAAAACAAGTAATTAAATAGAATGCCTGCGTCAACAGCCTGTTGACAACAACAGCCTAATGAGGTGAGAGGCCTAATTAGGGAACTGCCTGATGAGGAGAGGTAGGTGAGAGGTTGTTAGCCTAATTAGGCTTTTTTTTAATTATGCCCTCGAGGGCGTCAATCTGTCCTCATTCTACTGCTATTTGATGTTCTTTTGTTTTAGCCTTATTCTTAGTGCTATTATCTACTTTATCGTATCTTGCCGCTGCGACAACGTCTGGACGTTCTTTCCCCAGCACCCCGTCTGTGTAGACTGCCCTGTTGCATCACACCGAGAATCCAGCTGCAGCACCGTACGCTTAAGAATTATATGCCTACGTATTATTCTTGTTATGATTATTTTTTTTGTTTTACTATCGCGAATTCCTTCATTCGTATTGCTTCAATTTTTGTTTAATAACATCGCCGTCACATTCATTTCATCCGTCATCAATATATTGTTATCGTGTCGATTTGCAAGCGAGTATTTATCTGTTGCCGCGTTGTGACCCCAACTATTGGGACAGCGTTAGTGTTCGGTTTAGTTTGCAAGCGCTTGCATAGGTATACCTGCATGAGTTAATTTTCATTTTGTCTGTCAAGAATCGAACTTGCATCGTCGATTACATTATACCCATTTGCCATTTCGCTTAGTATTAGTTTTTAGTTTTAGTCTTAGGCGAACCGAGACTAGCCTAATCCCCTAGTGAAGAATTTCATGTACGGCTTATAATTTGGATTTAGCGCCCATATTGTTTTTGTTGAACTAGCCCACGACGTACCTGGGCTACCGGTGATTATTATAATTAGTATCTTTGCCTCCGACTCGCCGTCGTAGCAATCTTTATCAAGTGGAAATTTTTCCGCATTACAATTTGGACTTTTATAATTCAACAATTACTACTACATTAGATGAAGAAACTAGAAAATCAATGGAATCGCCTAGATGCGGAGTCGCTGATATAATTCCATATAGTGTTCGAAAAACGTATGGGGCGTTAGACGTTGTTAAATGGAATTTTCCCGGAGGAACTAATAAACAAATATCTATTGAACAAGCAGCGTGGGAAAAATATGGAAACATTAAATTTGTACATTCTTTTTCCAATCCAAACATAATAATGTCAATCAAAAGAAGAGATCACTTAAAAGATGTTACCCGTCAAAGATGTCCGTACTCATTTGGAGATGATGTGTTAGCTCACGCATTTTTTCCTCCTTCAAATAATAGTATCGGTGTAGCGGAAGTGCACATAAATTTTCCTCATAATTGGAACAAAGAATTTACGTTTTCATCAGATAAACATTTCCTGTTTCTTGTATTAGCGCATGAAATAGGACATGCGATTGGTATTGATAATTCACAAGATGAAAATGCGTTAATGTTTGCTTACTATCATCAACCTTCATCATCTTCATCGTTTCATTTCAGCAACTATCAATTACCTATTGGTGATCAATTAGCAGTTCAAAGTTTATACAACGTGAAACCTTCAAAAGCGACTAAACGTTCAAAAACAACAACAGTAAAATCAACTGTAATTACTAAAAAAAACCTAAAAAATCTTATCCTGATTTATTCAAGATTCAAGAACACCTTGATACATTTTTAATAGTAAATGAATATAAATATATTTTCTACAAAGAGTATGTTTGGATAGGTAAAATAGAAGAAAATAAATATCAAGAACCTATGATTATTACTGATTGGTTAAACTTTTTACCAAGAGATTTTGAACAAATTGATGCTGTATATCGAAGACCTAGCGGATAAATTGTGTTTTTATTAAATACGAAGTTTATATGATGTCATACCCTGCATTGAAATTAATGGAAGGATTTCTGAAAAGGCAAAGTGATTTAGGAATTAATGCAAATTTTAAAATTACAGCTGTAGTAAACTCATACAAGGGTCGCACATTTGTTTTTTACGATGAAAACTATTTTCTTGAATTAAATGAATGCACATATACGCCCACCAAATACGGATATCAAGTAAAAGAACTTGAAGGATCTCCTACACAAGTTTCTGTGGTACTTCGAAATAGAGATGGATTTTTGTATTTTTTCAACAAATATCGTTATTATCAATACAATGAATTTATTAATAAATTAATAACTGTAGGTTCAAGTAAATTAGAAATTGTTAATATAATTTGTCCAAACGAAAGTATTTTGCAACAATTATGGCAATTGATTTCAAAATTAGTATTCTTATTAACGCAATAGTAATAAAATTAGAAATAATACACAGATTTTTTTATTTACCTATAATTACAAATTGTTATAATATAGATATGTACATACATATACATATATAGTATAGGTGAGAAATCCACTAAAACAAAAAAACAAGATATAAAGTTTATTTCCTCCTTGGTATTATAATGTTTTTAATTTACCTTATCACAGCTAATTATACTATAAAAATTGAATGATTTTTTTCTAAAAGATGCTGATTAGGAAATCTAGAACGCCCTTCCGTTCCACAATTTTAATCTTATATCCTTGTTCTACTATATAAGTAGGTATAGTATATTCCATTTAATTTTTCCGCTTTTCGATTATCTAGTAAAAGCAATAACCCAGCGGGCGGTGTACATAAACAGATAAAAACTGAGGTTAGACAGAGACATGCAAATTGCTTTTCCTGTTAATAAGAAAGAGATAAATTTACTTACAAATTCTAAACCTATTGTATTTATTCTCACTCTCTCTGTCACGTCTAACGTTCAATATATTTATCTTTCTCTGCATCGAGAGCGCTTTAAACCCAATCTGCAGTTCTCAAACATCTAAATTAGAATATTATTACAAATCTTTTTAAAATAAATTATATTCAAAAATCGTCAAAAGGTCCGATTTGAATTGAATTAAATATTGCATTCAATAAATGAGTACTATTTTATTAATTACCTACACTTCTAGTTTTATTTAAGTGTACCTAATTACTTGCAATTGGAATTCCAAAGTCAGGAAAGTATAATTGCTTTTTAATTATACACTTTCTATTTCCACTTTCTGTTTGTTTAAAGTTAAAGTACCTATTCAGTTGTAAAAGTGATTCGTGTTCATGCATAATATGGCGCCACATTTAAGTATACAAACACAACAAATAATTTTAAAGTGTACGAATATTTCATAAGAGAAAAACAGAATGGCGGTCCTTTATTGGATATAAAAACGTTCAAGAAAGGGTAGCGACTGCCACCGGAATCACAATGCGAACTTTACGTAATATCACCAGTAGAGCAAAAATGACAATTTGGAGGAAGAAACGAGAGTTAAGTTAAAACAAGAACAAGTGATTTGGACAACGCTGTAAAGCAAAATGTAAGGCAAACCATTTATGAAATGTACGAACTAAAGAAACATATAACCTTGGAAACCCTTAAAACAACGTTGGGCGAAAAATACATTTTACATGTTTCAAAAACGTCATTGCATAGATTGGTAAGAGATTTGGGATTTCGTTTTAAAAAACTGACAACAGGCGTGTTTTATGCGAGAAAGAGAATGTACTATTTAAAAAAGTCCGGTTTTGAGGAAATATATGGAAAATTTGAATTCGGCGTGTCCTAAGCCTACGATTTTTAGACGAGACTTGGATTTTGGAAGAGGATCCATTAAACGTTCGTGGCAGGACAATTCTACTAAAAGTGTCAAAAATTGGGGAAACGAAGGCAAACGTTTCATAATATTACATGCTGGCGGAAAAGAAGGCTTCATCGACGGTTGCGATCTAATTTTTTCAACAAAATCTAAAAGTGCCGACTACCATGATAACATGAATCATGAAAATTTCGAAAAATGGTATGAAGATATGTTGATGGCGTTAGAAGAACCTTCCATGGTTGTTTTGGATAACGCTTCATACCATTCCCGAGTTACTGAGACCGCATTAGAAAATAATTCCGTAACACAATCACAACTGTCTACTCACACAAGCAGCCAATCACAAACGACTAGATCGACCACAAGTCACGCCTACTAGGGGGCTGTTAACCAATCACAAACACAAACCACTTCATGATCTATCCAACCCCCCAGCCAATCAGAAACTTCAACATGGACACCAATCTGACACCACAGCCAATCACGAACGCCAACATGGCCCAATCACAAACACCAAAATGGCGACTTCATAGCCAATCCAGCACCACATCCAATCACAAACGTCAACATGGCCGACGGTCACACCTACCACAGCCTATCACGATTCAAACATGGCGGGAATGACACGCCCAACTTCCTGTTGTTGCGGGTTGCATACACGGTCAGGGGATTTCGGTCTAGAACGTACATAGCTCATCTACTTTCGAAATCTAACTTTGTTAACTTACTTTCCGATCTTGGCGTTGATGATTGTTTTCGTTTAGATTCACCTTTTTTAACACTAGCACTAGTTAATTCACTATTTTTTGTATAAATCTTACTAGCAATTTCAGTAAGTGGTTTTATCAATGGTTGATAGGTATCAAGAAATTGTTTTTCACGAGCGATTCGATTGTATTTTAAAGCGTTATATTTCTGTTTAATAGCATTTCTGAGCTTTAATAAGTTATTGTTTTGCTTTAAATTCACTAAAATCCATATTTTGCGAGAAAACCTGTTTCAAATCTGTTTTTTAACTTGTTGTAAAAGTTGTATAAAACGTCTGTTCGTCGAATTTTCTTCGATATCGATGCTCTCTGAATTCTGCATCTTTATTAATCGTCATAAAGCTATGTGATGATGGAGTCTAACAATTAGCACACATTTCTCGAAACTGTTGAAAATCTGAATTACAAACCAACGTGATCATCAAACATGTTTTTAAATTAAGATCATCTTGTTCAAATAAAATAATTAAATTTTGCATTATCTCGAATAAGCTATTTTGGTATTTTACTATATGTTTGACAGAGATAGAAACAATCGATTAAATTATGTCTTCCCACGCTGAAGTACTCCAAAATGTATCTTTCTTCTTTCTACTTTGATATATCGTCAAATATAAATAGTATAAGAATGCGGTTTTGCCTTTTCCTTCGCCGTTATATCCTCATTGTTGCTAAAGGTATAATAATTGATCTCTTTTATCGGTTTAAGAACTTCATTTAGAAACTTATATATACTCTGATTTAACGATTTTGAATATACAGTGCGAGTTTCTAACTTGGAATAAATTCAGTAAAGAAAAGACAGTTTTTTTTTCGGAAATATGCTCAGAACACGTCGATTAGTATTTTAAATTGCGCTTTTTTTGTAGAAAAATTTTATACAGTGTGTCCCAAATTTGAGATATGACGTCACCGACTTTTTTTTAATGGTAGCCCTAATTTTTTATGGCTATTCTTAAAGTGTACATCGAGTTACACATGCGTACCTAATTTCAAGTTTTTATTCCTTGTCATTTAAAAGATATTTAACAAAACCATTAACTAATTGAAAAATGAAATTTAAAAATGGCACGTCAAAAGGTATTCGTTGTTTGTCAAATCGGGTTGACGTCTTATCAAAATGTTATAAAAACAAGATAACAAGTAAGTTAATAAAACAAGTAAGAAGAGCTGCATCGTATTCGAGTTGTTGAGCGAGAACCCTATTAGTTTGTGGTTTTGTGAGACACCGTTTTTTGAAAAATACACGAAAATGCCGTACTTAACTGAAACCCACAAAATTGAAATTTTAATGATGATTGGCTACGGAGATAGGACTAGAACACAAATTGAAGTTATTCATTTATTCAGAGAGAAGTATCCTGATTTACCACCCATATCGCAAAGTACCGTAAGCAAGATTGAAAAACAGTTTAGGGAAAACGGGCATTTAAGAAAAACAAATAATCATCGTCAGAGTGCGCTAAATGAAGAGGAAAAAATTAATGTACTTCTCTCTGTTCAAGAAAATCCTCATGTCTCCACTAGGCAGATAGCTAGGGAACTCGAAATTAGCCAGTCTTCAGTGGTAAAACTCTTAAAGCGCAAAAATTTCATCCCTATAAATTGACAATCCTCCAGGAACTCACCGAAGATGATCCGGATAGAAGACTCCAGTTTTGCGAACAAATGATGGACCTACTAGACAGAAATGTTCTAAACATAGAATAATCCACACTGGATGAGGGAAGGCCATACTCAACATCCAGAAAAAGTCAATGTTTGGGCAGGGATTATTGGTGATCGAGTAATAGGACCATTTTTCTTCCAAGAAAATCTCAATGGAGCAAGATATTTAGAATTCTTGGAAGAAGAACTAGTTCCGACTTTGGCTACTCAATTCCCTGATCCGGTTGAAGCTGATGTCCCGAATAGAAACATCTGGTTTCAGCAAGACAGGGCGCCTCCTCATTTTGCTAGAGCTGTCCGTGAGTATCTGGATGATGCATTTCCAGGCAGATGGATTGGTAGAAGAGGGCCCTTTGAATGGCCACCCAGGTCTCCTGATTTAACACTTATGGACTATTTCTTATGGGGGTACTTGAAAGGCAAAGTTTTTAGACCAAACCGGAAAATATTGAGGAGTTGAAAGAACGAATAAGACAGGAGTGTAGGCTAATTTCCGCTGAAGTAATTAGAAATGTTCAAAACGAGTTTCATTTCCGTTTAGGGTATTGTCAGTTAGTACATGGACAACATTTTGAGCATTTATTGAAGTAAAATTATTGAGTTGAATCAGATTTCTTCATTTTCGAATTAGTTAATGTTTTTGTTAAATATCTTTTAAATGACAAGGAATAAAAACTTGAAATTAGGTACGCATGTGTAACTCGATGTACACTTTAAGAATAGCCATAAAAAATTAGGGCTACCATTAAAAAAAAAGTCGGTGACGTCATATCTCAAATTTGGGACACACTGTATAAAATTTTTCTACATGAAAAAAGCGCAATTTAAAATACTAATCGACGTGTCTGAGCATATTTCCGAAAAAAACTGTCTTTTCTTTACTGAATTTATTCCAAGTTAGAAACTCGCACTGTATGTATATATTCTTTTAAATTTTAACCCATTAATATCTGTAATTAGATTTAACATAACGTTTGTTTTGTCACAATTGGATGGACCGCAAATTATACCCCGCACGCTATTTGGTAGCAAGACGCCATGTTTTGCACTTTTGGTTTTATCGTGAACATCATAATTCAATATAGATATTCGACAGTTTTGTCGCACGAACTTCATCTTCGATAATAAGGAGAAAGTATAAAAGTCAACTTATTTAAAAGTATTTATTATTACACAAACTTTACAAACTATTGTTATTTACAATCTTTTAACTCCTGTAAGTGGATTATATTGCATAACCGCATCGTGTAAGATAAGACAATAGGCAACGTTTCCTGCTTCGAAGTTCTTCAGCGATTCAATTTCCAATTTAATATCAACAGTTGATGATTGAAATTTTCGTTTTGCCTAGAACAATCAATTACAAACAGTGCGCATTTCTTAAATTCAGTATAGTTAAATAATGGTTCTTTAATTCCTTTGTTGTAGTAGTTAGATTGAAAACTTATTATAATTTTGATGGGCTGTAATGTATTTGTTTTGGAAAAATTCATTGCATCGGTTCGTACGGATAGCTTTCAGAGTTGAGATGAAGCTTCTTAATGTTGGTAATATCAGCATCACTAAATTGACTTGCGTCTTCATCTTTAGAGTTCTTCATATTTTTCTGAAATGCGACAATTATCCATCGAGATTTTTCTAATTGCGTTGATATTTTGACCGGCCATATATCAAGTTTTGTTGCTTTAAGAGCAGGCAATTCATATATTTCCCATTGTCGAAATGGTGGATTAATTGTAGCATTTTGGTTTAAATTATTAAGCAATCCAATTTTTGCGTTATCACTTAGAGTTAAATGTGAAACTTTCCAAGCAATTTTTGTTAGAGTTATAATTGCCCTTCCTCCACCCCTTATAACAATACAAATCAGTTCGTGAACGAATTAATATTAACTTTTGCCGCATATTGAAGATAACGTGATTGTAGTTTTCAGCAAATCCAAATAAATGTTTCAGCGGAACAGTCACAGAAAAGTGTTTTCCTTTGTTTCAGTACTATCGTGTACTATCGATAACTTTCCATCATGAGCCCATCCTGCAATGCTTAAGGCGGTATTTTCGTAAGGTGTATATGATAGATACCCTTTTATTGATGATGTTATACCTGGTAATCTACACATATCAAATTTTTGTCCATTTAATTCGTATCTTATTTCTTCAAACAGGAAGCACGGGAAATTGTTTGTTAACGTACATGTTTTTTCTGCAGGATTTTCATCTGTTTGTTTAATCAACCCCTCAATATAGATATAACTATCATACGTGGCCGTGATTAAATTTTGGCTTTGAATCACTATTCGAACCTCATCGGAAAGTTCATAAGTAGGTGATCCGTATGGTAAATATGTATGAACATCATTTCTAGTAAGTGTTTCATCAAAATTAATGTTTTCGAAAATATTTAATTGTTGTTCGGGCATCGTGCAATAACTTTTAAACCAATGGATTTTAAAAACGATGTTTCAGCTGTCGTGAGACATTGCTGAGTGTGGTGCCAATTATTATTCCCAAATGATTCGTCAAACCCGCAACCGCTCTTATAATAATTTGATTGTTGGCAATTAAGCTTTTAAACCATATTGTTTCAGTTCTAAATACACTGTAAATCGCTCGTTTCCAAAATCAATTAACTCACGGTCTTGATTGATGAGTTTGATATTAATGTTACTGATCGTATCAGTGTTAATAAATAAATATAAAGGATTTGGACTTGTGTTTATCAGCTAACCTATATCAGGGTTTGACAAAATCGGTATTTCATAAAGTATGCGAGCAGGTACGCCATCTTTGTATGATCCTGTGATATTATTACATTCAATCTGAATATTTGTACTATTATTACTTGAACAGTTAAATCAGATTCATAGGTTTTATAAGCCTTTAGTTTTTTTACGTGAGAATCCAAGCATGTGAGCAATACGATTTGGTGAAATCAATTTCAAAACTTGATGTAACTTCACACTTCTGTGTATTATTATTAGCTCTTATTTCTAAGATTAGATATACTCTGTTTATGTCTAGTGAAATTTTCTTTTACAGATATCTTACCAATTCCTTAATTTCTTAAGAACCATACGGTATTTCTATAGTTTCATTTTCTTTATCAATCGTGTAGTAAAATTTATTATTTTTAGATGTTATGTTTCTTATAGAATTATATCCAAAAATCCAATTAATCCTAAAACATAGTTATAATTCGGATTTAATTCAATTGGAGGATAAAATGAGTGGTTTAAAAAGGTATCTCCAACATCTGTTAAACTAAAAAGACACCGACATGACTGCACACATTATTTATTTACACTTTATTATTATTCAAAAAGTTGGGACATAAATGCCCGCAAATTACACTGTCAAATTTTTGTTCTCTCTCATAATTATAATAAACATTACAATCTAAAAAGTATCTAATTGCTTCTTTAGGTGGTGCAAAACTATTATAATACCAAACACGTTTATTTCTTTTTTTGTAGCATACCCAATGACCATATCCATTATCTAATGATTCCCGATTCATTTTTCGGTGATTGCGGTAAATTGTCACGCATAAATACATCACGAAAATAAGGAACATTTTCAGCATATTTTCTCAAATCGATATCGGTCAGGGTCTCTTTGGGTAATCTTATGAGTTTTTGAATTGAAGGTTTCAAAAATATACGGTGCTTCCTGTTTTATAAGGTTTCAAGTATAAAGCGCTTCCTGTCTTATACCGGTTTCAAAAACAAACCGCTACCTTCTTACCAAACGCTTATAGCTTCCACGGTTTGTTTATGACGTGTACTCTCTTCTAACTGTTGTTTTTCTTCTTTCGCATCGTTAACTGCTCTAGCTATTCCAGATACTCCGCCTGCTAAGGCGCCTGTTGCAGAAAGTCCCGCAAATAATGGTATTAAAAATGGTATGAATCTTCCTTGTTTAGGAACAGGTATTATACGAGTGTACATTTAAGTTTTGTTTTCCAATTATCTTAATGACTCTGATGTGCAATTCGTTGGATATATACAGGGTCCGGCAGGGAGGTATGGATGATTTGAGCGGGGCGCCGTGCGAGGTAGGGATAACCTTGGGGGATGAAGAGTTAGGTTATCTGTTTGTCATGAGTTGCCATTTTAGTAGCAATGGAGACGTGGTCGATAGAACATCGTGTGTTTGTGTACTACACCTTTATTGAAACGGGCCGTTCCGTCGTTCAAACTCAGAGACGGTTCCGGAATCATTTCAACGTTGGCCGCCATGGTCGTGTTCGAAGTTTGAAACAATAATGAAGTGGGTAAATAACTTTCAACGAACAGGTTCTTTGAGACCTGGAACTGCACGTGGTGGTGAACAGGAACGGTACGAACGCCGGAAAACATCGAAAGAGTGCGTCAAGCAGTTCAAGCAAGCCCTCGTCGTTCGGCTGTGCAACATGCTCGTGCTCTTCGATTGTCGGACCGATCAGTTCGCCGGATTTTACATCTTGACCTGCATTTTCATCCGTATAAGCTGATGGTTTGTCCAACAATTGCAGCAAAATGACTACAGAAGACGATTCAGATTTGCAGAAACAATGTTGGAGAACATGACTGATGATATTGTTTTGATTATGAGTGACGAAGCCCACTTTCATTTATCAGGAGTGGTAAACAAGCAGCACTTTAGGTATTGGGCTTCTGAAAATCCACGTCAACTCCATGAAAGACCTCTACACAGCGAAAAGCTGACTGTTTGGTGTGGCATTAGTCGAAACTTGCCCTTACTTTTTTCGAGAAAATGGACGAACCGTCACTGTCAATACAGATCGTTACCTAACGATGCTGCGTGAGTTTTTCTGCCACAGTTGAGAAGACGACGTATCAACATCAATACTGTATGGTTTCAACAAGATGGGGCGACATGCCATACATCGAGAGCAGCTATGGAATTTCTTAGGCAGACGTTTCCTGGGCGCCTCATTTCGTTGCGTGGAGATGTGGAGTGGCCTCCTCGGTCACCAGACCTGACACCTTGTGACTATTTTTATGGGGCTACCTCAAATCACGTGTATACATACACAAACCACGTACACTTGAAGCCCTGAATGAAGCAATAACTCAAGAAATTCGAGCAATACCACGTCCACTGCTACAGAAGAGTATGGACAACTTCTCACAACGTCTACAGGAGTGTGTGGACAAAAACGGACACCACTTATCAGATGTTATTTTTTCGTAGATAATCAATGTTTTATTTTTTTCCTCTTTAATTTTCATAATGGCATCATCCAAGGTACACACTGAAATAATAAAATTTTAGTTTCATTTGAAAATGAGTGTGTAGCTATTATTTCAAATCATCCATACCTCCCTGCCGAACCCTGTAAAATGAATAGGTTTAATTTACAATTAACTAGAATATGTTAGTTATTGACTTGCAGTGCTTTAAAACATCTGAAAATGGTTTTACACCTAAACAATTGGCTGTATATGATGGAGAGCAACCGTTGAAATTTAAAAGGCAAGTTTTATGGTTAATGCGTTATCGTCATTGCATTGATTGGGATTCAAGATTTACACCGTCTTTTCTGTTCCTTAAAATAATTGAACATTTAACAAGAAATATAGATGAAATTTACGTAAAAGGTCGCGAAAAAGCTGAATTCATCAGTAAATTTGTTGCTGCACCTGTAATGGAACTAGCTGAACATCCTGCCCTTAGACCATCAACACCTTCATGTTTTTATCATTTAAATAATAATTGCTATTGAACGTTGAATAATGTATTCTACTTGTATATTAAGATTAAAAATAAAGAACAGTCTCAATAATCAATTTCATTTATTATATGTAGGGGAAAGGTAGGTACAGTGAGACACGAAAATTCAAAACTAATTTATTTTTTAACGTACAGCAACAAAAAGCTCAAAATCAAAGTGTAATGTCAACAATTATTTGACCTTTGTCTTAAAGTATAAAAAACCTATAAAAATCAATTTTAACTCAACATTAACAATTTTTTTAAAAAAAGTTGAAATGTCTCACTGTTCCTTTCCAGTAAGGAACATTGAGACATGTTAGTTTAAATGAATTATCGTATGTTGTAACCATCAAATTTAACCTTAAACGTCAGGAAAGATTGCTGGCGTTTTGTAGAACCTATACTTTCGGGATTTGGCAGGACCTATTTTATTGTACCTCTATATATAGTGGCAATATCCTCGTTTGGTGGAAAAGTAAACGCATTACAAGCTTTAGCGCTCTTTCTTAAAAAATTAACATCAAATTCGGAGTCACTGATTTTTTTTAATAATTTGTCCACAGTAAAATGCACTTTCTCTGGATTTATTAGAGGAATGTGTTCAATGATCGTTCAGGAACGATTCTTCTTTGTTATTTAAATCAGAAAAACTTTCTTCATCTGATGATTCTTTGTATTCCGGTTCAATGTCGCTGTCTTCACTGTCACTAAAACATTGTCTCTTAACTTTTTTTACCTTGGCTGGTATTATCTTTTTTTTTCTATTCTCAGGCGTATCCGTTGCTATCATTGTTTTTCCTCTTCTCCTTGGTTTTCTTACTCCATCTATTTTACTCCTTTTTGGAAAACCTCTAATTTCTTCCGGGGATTTGAAATGAGAAGAACTTGGTTCAATACTAATACCATTGGTAATATTGTCATTATCTATAGTATTCTGTTGGGAACCACTTATTGCAGAATCGTCAAGTGAAATCTCGCTCTGCATTTCAGCTGTAGTTCTGTCTATGTTTTCAAATATTTCTGTATTGTCCGTTACAGAACTGGGCAAAAAATCTTCTTCGCTAAAGATATGCCGATTGAACGGAAAAATTCCCGTCTTTTTAAATGCTGATGCGATATTAATTGGAGTCATAGCTCGAGGATATGCTTCACCTACACAAGAAGCAACATTGTATATAGAAAATGCTTCCCCAGGATGAGCCTTTAGTATACCAACATCTAATGGTTGAAGCTTATTTGTACAATGTGGTGGTATAGTTAGAACTGTTATCCCATTTGTTTTACACAATTCAATAGCTTGGATACTCAGGTGACTTTGATGGTTATCAATTAACAAAAGCGATGGATTCTCCTTCGATGAATGTGTGTGACGAATGAAATGTTTTATGACTTCTACAAATTTTTCTGAGTTCATCCATCCTCCTTTGGTTGCCAGTCCAAGAGATCCAGTGGGTGCTCCATTTAACATGTGGGGTTTAAAATGTACCCTCGGGAATACAAGAACAGGTGGAATGGCAATCCCTGATGCTTCAACTATACAACATGTTGTAACTAGGGTGCCACGTTCACCACTAGTAATTACGCTGACCTGCTTGGCACCTTTTTCAGCCAAAACTTTGGGACATGTTTGGACCGTCGTTGTCCCAGTTTCGTCCAAATTAAAAATTCGCAAACCATTACCAAAAGTTGGGTGACGAGTCAAAACTTCTTCCAATTTGAAGAAAAATAAATCTACGTTAGGTTTATTAAATCCAATAGCCCTGCCGAGACTGCACTCTTCTGGTGTTCTTAAAGATAGGCAGGCCTCTGTTTCGTTTGCGAAAATCTTTCATCCAAGATATCAGAAGAACTCCTAGTAAATGATTTAACTTCTTCTTCTTCAGATTCTTTGCGTCCCGTAGCGGACATAATCATCCCATTGTTTTCCATGTTCCTCGTTCTCTTGCTATTCTGTACCATTGTTTGGCTGCTATTTTTCTTATGTCGTCCTCCCACCTTTTTGTGGTCGCCCAAAATTTCTTTTACCGGTTCTTGGTCTCCAGTACAGTATTCTATTTGTCCATCGATCCTCCGCTCTTACTATATGGCCGGCCCAGCTCCATTTCTGTCTCGTTATTTTTTCTACTTATCTGTTACTTTTGTTCTTTCTCTTACCCATTCGTTACGCTTTCTATCTCTTAATGTCAGTCCTAACATTCTTCTTTCCATCGCCCTTTGTGTTCTTTCTAACTTCATAATGATTGAATTTGTTAAAGTCATTGTTTCTGTTCCATAGCTTAGTACAGGAAGTATGCAGGAGTCGAATATTTTTGCATTCAAATTCTTCGGAAACTTTCTGTCCTTAAGAATAAAAGATAGTTTGCTGAAGGCTGCCCATCCGAGTGCTATTCGTCGGTTAATTTCGGCAACTTGATTTTCTTTTCCCATTCTTATAGTGTGGTCCAAATACACGTACGAATCTACTTGTCTTATTTGTACGTTTTCTATTTCAAAATTTTCTGTTTATTCATATTTAGGCCAATTAGTTGAGACTGTTCATGTAATTCCTTCATCATAACCTTCAGTTCTGTATCATTTGCTGCTACCAACACCATGTCATCTGCATATCGCAAGTTCGTCAAGTTTCTCCCGTCCACATTAATCCCTTTTCCTGTCCAGTCTAAGTCTTTAAATATATTTTCAACTGCTAACGTAAACAGCTTGGGCGACAAGGTGTCGCCTTGTCGAACTCCTCGTTCTATTTTTATTTTATTTGATACTTTTAGTTTTATCGTGCTTGTTGCTTTTCTGTATATATTCTTAATTATTGTTGAATAGCGGGTATCAATGCGGCAGTCGTCAAGAGCTTTTAATATAGCATGTATTTCCAAAGTGTCGAAAGGTTTTTCGAAATCAACACATGCTAGGGCTATTGATAAATTGTACTTGTTGCATTTTTCGATTAGGTTCTTTAGACATTGTAAATGATCTGACTTTCCAAAACCTTTCCTAAATCCAGCTTGTTCAACCGGTTGATATGCATCTAGCTTCCTTGTCAATCGGTTTGCTATAATTTTCATGAATAACTTGTACAAATGTGACAACAAGCTGATTGGTCTATAATTCTTAATGTCAGGTCTGTCTCCTTTTTTATATAACAGGATTATTACTGCATTATTCCAATCGTCAGGTGTATCGCCTTCTATGCATTTGTCGAATAGCGTTTTAATGCATTAAGGAGTTCTATTCCTCCATGTTTAATATGTTCGGTGATTACGTTGTCTTCACCTGGTACTTTTCTATTTTTTGTTTGTTTTAAGGCTCCTCTGATTTCATCCAGTGTTGATTGATAAATTAAAAATTCTCGAATCAATTGCCCAAAGTAAAAATGGATTTTGCGTTATTCTAAATAATGAAGAAAACAAATTAGAAAATTCATTGGCAAGAACGAATAGACGTGGAACCATTTATAAACGTAGAAACTAAAAAACCCGAACAAATAAAAACACAATTAAACACGCCAAAACTAATTAGAAGTTCACATCTAAACACTGAAGAAAAATCAGAAATCTTAAATCTTTGCTCTAAATATCAAGATGTATTTTATAACGAAAACAATACCGTACACAAAGCGATAGAAAATCCCGTATTTAATCTTCCAATTTCAGAAAAACCCTTAAATTTATTTGTCAACAGAATTATTATAAAACTAGGAGATAATTACGAATTTAAAACTACCAATCAATTTAAAAAACACCAATACGAAATAACAATTAGAAGAGGTCAAGAAAAAGATAATTTAACAAAAATGTTTTCAGAAATAATTAATCCCAAAAATTTGTATGGAATCCATTTTAAAGATAATGAAATAGAAAGTCATTTTCAAGATCTTTGCAAAAATAATCTAAACGAAAAAGTACAATTAATTAAATGCAACATATGGTGCAAAGACATCGAAAAACCAGAAGATCAAACAAAGGAAATCGAAAAATACCACATAAATAATCATAATGGAATTAATGAAACATACGAACATTTAAAGAATAACGTATATTGGCCCGATATGAAAACAAAAATTAATAAAATAGTCAACAACTGCGAAACATGTATGCAAAGTAAGTAGGAAAGGCATCCTTACGATATAAAATTTTCCGGACCCATGTTAGCAATTCATATTGACACTTTTAGTTTCGACGGAGCAAAATTTGTCACAATAATTGATTTATTTTCTAGATACGCACAATCATACTTTATAATAGATACAACAAGTATAACGGTACTTAACAAATTAAGACATTACTTTGCACATCACAATTATCCAAAGAAAATTGTATGCGATGAGGGAAAGGAATTCAAAAACAATACATTTCAAGAATATTGCAAACTATTAAAAATAGATTTACATTTTACAACAAACTACAACACAAACTCAAACTCACCAATAGAAAGATTTCACTCAACCATAATTAAAAAAATAAAGTTTAAAAATTGAAAACTCAAACGAAAGTCCCCAAAATCTAATGATCTCAGCAATCCTAATATACAACAATCTGTACACTCTACAACAAAATTTACTCCTTATATGGGCCTTATGACAACTTAAACACAAATGAAATTGATTTAGATACTGCCGAATTATTACTATTTTACGAACTTTATAATAAACAAAGAGAAGAAAAAAAATAAAATTTTAGAAAAACATAACGAAAACAAGAAAGAAAAACCAACAATTAGAGAACCCATACTTTACTTTAAAAAACCAAAAATAAGAAAAACCGACCCAAATTACGACAAAGTAAATGTCATTGCAATTGAAAATAACAAAGTTTATGGTCTAAGAGACAGACCAAAATTACCAACTAATATCAACACTAGAAAAATAAAAAGAGTAAGAAGAAATTTCCTTTTACAGAACGATTCTCCTGGGAACCAGCCTGGGTCTTCAAATTCAACAAATAGATCATAATGGATATTACTTAGAAGAATTAGGATACATCAAATTACTAAATCATTATCATAAATTCTATTTTTTATATTAATATTACCGAAATAGAACTTAGTTATGAGAACCTTCTATCACAAAATTACATTTTAGAAGTTCAATTAGGAGACACAAATAAAAATTCATTTAAAATTTTAAACTATTTTATGATACAAATAGAACACGAACTAGCCAAATTTAATCACAAATCAAAACGATCATTTTTCAATGGGTTAGGTTCAGCCATACGATTCATAACTAGAAATTTGGATCAAAAAATCAAATCAAAAAAAGTTATAAAACAAGTAAATAAATTTTCGTCATTTGCAAATCATATTACAAACTATTAATAATACTTCAAAAAATTCAAAGAACAATAACTTTAGCCTTTAATAACATTTCAAATCTAGAAATTATCTCAGCTAATGAATTATCCCAAATTCTAAATCACTTACGGGCACCTTACACTATCAATATTATTGTACAATATATTGAAAAAAAAATTTTTGTGCAATAATATTGACTGTTTCAGGATAAATATTGGCAATATAAGTGGGTTGTTCAATATATTGAAGGCGTTCAATATTTTTCAAAACAGTTTGATATTTATTGAAGACCCGTCAATATATTGCACCATGTTACATATTTGGAGAAACGTGTGAGGTGATATATTGACATATTGCGCAATATTTCATCAGTCTGTTCATGTACTTGCACCTGACTTGACGTGCTTTTGTTCTTGTGTGCCCCGGAGATTATCACAATGAGTGACCAAGTAAAGAAAAGTAAAAAGGAAGGTGAACACGACTTTTGCTGCACTGCATTGAGGTATAAAATGAACTTGTTGTTTTTACGGAACGGTGAAATGACACAACTCTGCTGTTGTAGGTTTATAGGTCACTGCCAGCCCTATGGAAAGTGAAGTCGGATGACTACAAGGATCGGGACAAAAAGGCCCAGTCGTGGACTACGTTATTAGAGGTATACAGCGAAAGGTACCCCAATGCAACGGCGGATGATGTCAAAAAAGTTCAATTCAATGCGCACTAACTTTAGAACGGAGCTGAAGAAAGTAATAAAAAGCAAGAAATCAGGAGCAGGAAGTGATAGTGTGTATGTGTCGACAAAATGGTTCTACAACTCCTTTGCACAATTCCTGACAGACCAAGAAATCCCGGCTTCTTCTATAAATACTATGGGGAAGAAAATGAGGTAATTTAAAGTTTTTTTTGCTTAAATTCTCTTTTATTATGAAATGATAAACACGTGTACAATATAAAAACGGTAATAGTAATAACTATAGACATAGATAAGTAATGCGCAAAATGATGGAATAAATGACAGTTTTTAAGCAATAGCAATTGCTGTATCCTGCCAATCAACAGCACCGGTCCCATTGAAATACTCAGTGAACGTATCTCTAATAGATTTTGCAATAATTGACGGATTCCTATTAGCACTACTATTTTGGGGGAATTTTTCGGATATCTTCTGGCCTCCAAGACCCAGCGACAGTTTCACCAGTCTCTACAATGTCATAATCTACGGAATCCCTAGGCATGTATACGTTTCCTTGATTTTTCGTAAGTAATTATGTAAATAACAACAAGTCAAAACAATTTTCCTTACTTTATTTGGCGAGAGTTGAATCGGTGCACGAAAAATTCTAAATCTTGAAGACATTATTCCGAATACATTTTCTGAAATTCGCCGAGCCCTGCTGCACCGGTAGTTGAATATTCGCTTCTCACGAGTAAGGCTAGCTCCAGGGTAGGGCTTCATAATAGTAGAAGATAGCGGAAACGCGTCATCACCGACGAAAACATATGGTACTTTGTTAAAACAATTAGGCAATTCTTTCTCATCAGGAAGGCCAAGGCTGCCTTCCAGTAATTTTTCTCCAAAGCGTGTGTATCCCAACACACCACCATCAGAAACACGCCCGTTTATGCCACAGTCGGCCATTATGAATTCGTAATTGGCATTTACTACTGCTAGCAGTACTACACTAAACGTTCCTTTATAGTTATAATAAAATGAACCAGTGTTAGGGGTTTTGTGATTTCTACGTGTTTTCCGTCCATTGCCCCTACGCAATGTGGAAAATTCCAACGTTCGTTGAACTGTTTTTCCACATTTTCCATTCGGCGCAATTTGTAGGAAACTGAAACAAAATAATTACTTATACAGTTTGGCTATCATATTTTAATATTTAATTAATATTTTTAACTTTTCTCTAAGAGTTCTCTAAGAGTAGATGAAATTGTTGCAGGATTCTTTAACTGATGCTGATTCTGTATCAGGTACTGCAGAGGAAACTGGGCATTCTAATCAGGAGGAGACGCCAACAGCACAGGCCCAACAACTTCCTGAACAAATCTCCCAGGATGCCTCGACTGGCCCACAGCAACAGCCTGCGATAATACCACAAAACAGGAAAAGAAAGACTGATTGTGTTCCCCAGAACAAAGCTGATGATCTTATTGAGCTTGTATACTCACGACTTCGAAAGCCTGTCTCCGACTTGGACAACAATCATATAGCTCTGACTTGGGCACATGAGCTTAATAAAATGGAGCCCCGCCAACAGGTTTATGCCAAAAATTCATAAGCGATATTATATTCGAAGGGCAAATGGGTACACTTCACCGCAATTCAGTGACCATAAATCAGCCAGCATCCACTCCTTTTCTTACACTTCCTTCTCGCATTCATCCAACGATCAGAGCCGTAGTTCTTCCCAACCTCCTACACCGTACAATCCTTTCCCGAATGCATCTCACAGTCAACAACAACCTCCCCACAGCTCGCAACTACCCCACAGTGCTACTAATCAGCCGCCAGCGCCAGTTGATTTGGAATTTAACCAAGAAGACAGGGATTCAGGGTTAGTTTACGAGGACTCAAGGCATGCCTACTTTCAGAATTTAATTTAAAATTTATTTTCGAAAATATGTAGCAATTAAATTAAGATTTTGTAATAATAATATATTTTAGTATGGTTAAAAATAGTTTAGTTACTTTCAATAAATTACTCTTACTTTACTTAGTATTTTTGTTTCCTTACCTTTATGTAATCTTTCAAGCATAAGCAGATGGCCTCGCAAGTTTCCATAACTATTTTACTAATGGTGGTTGGAGCAATGAACGAAGAAAATTTAAGGTCCTCAAAGCTGTTCCCAGTTGCCAGGAAGCGCAAAGTGAGACTTAGACGCTCGGTTGGAGAAATGGCTGTCCTCATTGGTGTATCCTGCTTTTTAATTAGTGGAGAAACCACTCCCAATAGTTGATTGAATATCTCTTTACTCATTCTTAAGAAATTTTGGTAATCTGTCGGCTCCAAACTGAGTTCACGAAGCAGGTTTCTGTGACCATGAGTCGGTCGCTTCTTTAACCAATTTTTACCCAAACTCTCTTCTTCCTCCTCTTCTTCAGCTACGCCAACCTACTTAAAGCTGCGCATAGCGCTACAAATATGCCAGCAAATTCAGGATCCCCAACGGGTGATAGAATAGATGCCACTATGGCGGAGCATAAAACAACACGCTGTGCGTACATCACAGTTTGGAAGCCAAGCGAATACTGAAATATTGCGCAAAGAATTTTGACATGTAAGGGCTCCACGAGCAATTAATATTTCTGTAGCATATTGCACAATATATTGAGTGATAAATATTGTGCAATAATATTGATAGTGTAAGGTGCCCATTAGAAGTAATATACCAAAAAGATGAACTATTAACCTTAAATTCAAAACATTTATTTAACATAATAGAATTTACAAAATTTAAAATAATTAAAAAACACGATTACATGTTGTTACGTTTAGGAAGGTAAAAAAAATAAAATGCCTTCAGTTGGTGAGTGGCGTGCGGTCAACAATACGCAACTTGTAGAAATTAATTGAATTGGGCGCCAGGCTGAAAATTACGCAAAAAAAGAACCTAGGTCAGCCAACTTACGTCTCGCTTCCTAATTATATAAAAGAAATGTAAGCCAATACTGTGCATAAGTAACGACATGTATATTTTGCATAAACAGATCAATAAGAAAAAAAAATAAATAACATTAGTAAAGATTACTATAATCGCAGGGTGCTCTTACCATTAAACATATATATGAACAATATGGTTAAATTTAATTTCGAATTACACCCAAAAAGGATAACTATTACAGTAACCAACGCCAACAAATAATTTACATAATGAATCTAAAGATAGATTCGCGTTTTATTAAATAGTGTTAAAAATTTTGACAATGTCAACGCGCATAAAAATTAAGATAAAATTAGAGGTCTGGCCTTTTTAATCTTCAGGTGATTCCGAATAAAAAGGATTTCTGGTATGATCTGGACCATCCACAAAATTAATTCCTCGTAATTGTTGTTGATTGAAAAGAAGGACACATGAACCCCTTTTAGATGTCGTAGTTCTTTGGCGCATCAAAAACGATCGACGTCAATTAGCGGAACACCAATAATGAGCTAACGTCTCTTCCGGTTATCGATACAGACTCCAAAACAAATGCGTTGACCAAAAATGTCAGATACGAATAAAGAGGAAAAAACCATTAAAAGAAAGACAAATTATTCCAAGTTGATTAATACAAGATGATTGCTTATCAGGGTGGTTATTTTTATGAAATTATAAACGCCTGCAACTTATATAGGTAATATTTAAAACAATTAAAGTGTTTTTCCGTTGCAATAATTGATTACTCCTGTGGCTTTTTGGAAAATACCCATCGCGCGAATTGTTAATCAAAAATTTTACGATAAACCAGTCGTGCGCCGACGACTCGGATTTAAAACTTATTCGCGTTTTGAGAGTTTGGTTGTCAATTATAGGCGCTTATTGAAAGCGTTTTCTCACATAAATAATTTATCCTTTAACACGTAACAAATTCCCCCCGACAAAAGTTCAAACTCCCTTGAAATACCTGCAAATTCGCACATACCTTTGAACTTCGCACTTTCAATACAAGTAATCAATTTAGAAAAACGGAAACTTTTTGATAAAAACTCCAACCCCCTCTACTACCCCTTAGACCCAGAAGATCATACGTCGGTAACGGCTAATCAGTCGCAAAAAGCGTTTGATATCTTCCGTATATAATTAGAATAATTAAAAGAAAATATCAAGATTTAGGAAACTCAACACTAATCCGCAAACGCGAGACTCTGGAAGCAAGGTAGCAACGTTGAGTAAACCATCCAGCCCTACCATTCTTCCTCACAACCAACAAAAAAATACGATGAATAGAAAAATCGTAATTTCGGACTAGGGTCCAGGTCACTAAGCACCAATTACATCCCAACCCTTATAAGAAAGTAACTTTCTCCGAATTACAACCCAAAAAAAAACAATTTAACCAAACAAACAAACAAAATTTGTCGAGACGAGACAACCAAAGAAAATAATAATGAGAGAAAAGTTCATAGATTTTCTTCTTTTGGTGGATCAGTAGTACTACAACTAATCAAAATTTTGGTATAGTCTCAATAACTTAGAAGTATTGAACAAGTGATCCTAATAAGTCGATGAAGCGAAGGAATAGTGGCAAAAATTGGTAAATTCACGACCAAACTTGAATCGATCTCCAGAAGATGTGTAATCCTTACCTCTACCATAGCTTTTGTTACACTAATAGAATTCGAATTCCATCGCGATGCTTCCCAACTTAACTTAAGAACTAAGAAAAAATACGTTAGCCACATATTCGAAATATAAGAGGGCAATACAAGTCGATTTTTGTCGTAACACCTAACTTAGGCAAGAATATCTTGTCATCCACCCAAAAATTAATTTAAAAAAAATTTACAGGTTATCAATACAAATCTAAATAGTCATACCCAATAATCAGGAAACATATGCAAGCCACACTCCTAGTGAAGTGCTGAAGGTAATCTTTTATGACGCTTTCGACGACGAGGTATATTTTGAATCCGTAACCGGGCGTTCCTGATTGCTAGAATATAAATCAGAACATTCCGGTTTCAAGTCCTTGACATGCCATGTACCTAGAGAGACACCTTCCGATGTTACCAACTCGTAAGTCCACGGAGAAACAATCGACTTAATAGTAAAAGGACCCAGAAATGTAGGGGCTAACTTAGCGTTATGATATTTTGCCGCATCAGACAGAGTAAAATTGCGACGCCACACTTTATCACCCTATAGGAACTGCATGCACAAGCAATTTCCGCGTCCGTATTTTGCGGAAGTATAAACAAACAAAGAATGCTACGTTCGCAAGGAATTATTGTAACCTTGCAAGCTAAGCATCCCAACACGCCAGACGGTATATAATGAGGCGAACGAGTCAACAGAAGACAGACCCAGAGTACGATACGGCGTAGTAACCAAAGTGACTAGTGCGATCCCAGCAGTTCCGCGTTCCTATATGGCGCTTACTCGCATTCCGCTCTCGCAGCAAACGCATTAACATTAAACAACTAACAGCGCGGTTATTGTAAGTTAAAATAAACTCGTATTCGCAAACTCAACGTAGTTTTTCTCTGATGCAAACCGGCGCCTAGAACTAACCCCTAGCCGCCACAGTGGTGACCCCGACGTGATGTATTTGATCAGAGAAAGGTCACCGTTCGAAGACTTCACCGCAGAATTCAGAAACAACGGTGCAACGTCTTATCCAGTGACGACCATCATCATATTTTTCGTGATCGTCCTGTTCGCCGCCAAACACTGGTAAGACTCCGACGCACATACGAGTAATGGGAGGTTCTGAATCTAAGGAAGAGATCATCGTGCAGAACGCAAACGGCAGCGCATCTGCCACCCTAAACACCGCCGAAACTCTCCACACAATCACCGTCGTATTATTGGTATTAATCATCATCCGGTTCGCCGCAAAGGACCTCTGCGCATTTCACAAGAGGAAGGTAAACCGCGCGGCCACCAAGCTCCAGGCACAAGCGACAGTGTAATCTTCGAGACGACATCAGATCACACTGGCTGCCGCGAACAAACGAAAAATGGCCCCCACAATCGCAACCGCTTCCGCGAACCTCACGACGCCTACAACGACCCCCGCAATCGAACGCGTAGGCGTACGCATCCCCCATTTTGGCCGGAAGACCCTCTCATGTGGTTCCTGCAAATCGAAGGCCAATTCGCTTTAGCTGGGATCATCGCGGACGAAACAAAATATAACTACGTGATCGCCAATATAGATACCAAGCATGCCACGGAGGTACGCGACATCCTTCAATCACCGCCGACCGAGGGCAAATACGACACCCTCAAAAAGGAACTAGTCAATCGCCTCAGCGCATCGAAATCGCAAAAGATACAGCGATTGCTTGAAGGCGAGGAACTCGGCGACCGCAAGCCATCGCAGTTCCTACGACACCTGAAAACCTCGGTGGGAGCACCATCCCTGACGACTTCCTACGAACCCTATGGCTCAACCGTTTACCGGCAACGATGCAGGCGATTCTGGCAACGCAGACCCACGACGACCTCGATAAAATAGCCGTGCTCGCCGACGCCGTAAACGAGACGCTCGCATTCAAAAACGTATATACGTGCGACGCACGAACCCCCGCATGGACGCCGAACCCCGACGCAACAGGCAACCCGCGTTCCGACAATCACGACCACCATCTCGAAGCCGTTCCAATTCGAGAGATCGACATCGAAATTACGACCCCAATAACACTGCCACATGTTGGTACCACCAAGTTTTCAAAGGCCGAGCGAGAAAATGCCGCGAACTGTGTGATTTCCCTTCGGGAAACGGACAAGGCAGTCGATAAACGCGGCCAACGACAGCCTCAACATAACCCCGCGCCGCCTCTTCTTGCACGAGCGGGCCACACGACAAAGATTCCTAGTGGACACCGGCGCGGACGTCTCAGTTTTTCCCCGCAAGTTAGTTAACGGACCACGACACAAAACATCATACGAGCTGACAGCAGCGAACGGATCCAACATCGCGACATATGGTTTCATAACCCTCAGCCTCAATTTAGGCTTACGACGATCTTTCACCTGGCGTTTTATAATAGCAGACGTAACGAACCCCATAATCGGAGCCGACTTTCTGCACCACTACGCCTTGCTGGTGGACATCCACAACAATAGGATCACCGACCCGTTAACAAACATATCACGAGCCACTGGAGTGACCTCAGACCACGAACGGCCTACGATACGCGAAATCTCAGGGACGACACCGTTCCACGAAATTCTCAAAGAATTTCCCGAGATCACGAGACCTTCGGGCGCACCGCACGTGCCAAAACACGAAACGAAGCATTACATTCGAACCACTCCAGGGCCACCAATAACTTGCAAACCACGCCGCCTTGCACCCGACAAATTGAGGATTGCAAAACATGAATTCCAGTCCATGGTCGACATGGGCATCGCTCGCCCGTCAGACAGCAGTTGGGCATCACCGCTGCACATGGCACCGAAAAACGGCCATGACTGGAGGCCTTGCGGAGACTACAGGCCCCTCAACGCCCGAACAATCCCTGATCGCTACCCCGTGCCACACATAGAAGACTTCGCGCAAGGACTCCGAGGAAAAACCATATTTTCGACAATAGATTTGGTACGAGCATATCACCAAATCCCAGTTGCAAATGAAGACATTCCGAAAACCGCAATTACGACACCTTTCGGACTGTACGAATTCCCTTCATGTCTTTCGGACTACGAAACGCCGGCCAGACTTTTCAGCGTTTTATCGACGAGGTAACCTGAGGTTTGGACTACTGTTACACCTACCTCGACGACATACTCGTAGCCTCCACATCCGAAGACGAGCACAAAATCCATTTACGAACACTGTTCACGCGCTTACAGAGGTATGGGATACTCATTAACCCAACGAAATGCCACTTAGGCGTCACGAACGCACGTTTCCTCGGATACCAAGTCTCGAGCAAGGGCACGACACCACTGGCGGACAAAGTGGACGCAATCAGGAATTTCCCCACGCCGACAACGGCCAAACAATTGAGACAATTTTTGGGCATGATAAATTTCTACAGGAGATTTATACCAGGAATTGCCGAACTGCAGGCACCGCTAAATGACCTGCTCAAACGCAACATTAAAGGCGCAAAACCAATCGAATGGCAGACCAAAGCAAACGAAGCTTTCGATGCCTGCAAAGAAAGACTGGCACAGGCCACGATGCTCGCACACCCCGAACCCGGAGCAACCCTTGCCATAGTCACTGACGCCTCAAATAACGCAATCGGAGCCGCTCTCCAACAACGCATCGACGACGACTGGGAACCACTCGCATTCTTCTCCAGGAAACTTTCAAGCGCAGAGAGAAAGTACGGGACCTACGACAGAGAATTACTAGCGATCTACCAAGCCATAAAACACTTCAGACACATGGTTGAAGGTAGAGAATTTTCTGTTCGTACGGACCACAAACCCCTGGTATACGCATTCCGCCAAAAGCCGGACAAATGTTCCCCCGCCAATTTCGTCACCTAGATTTTATATCCCAATTTACAACAGACATCCGTCACATCTCGGGCACGGAGAACGTCGTTGCGGACGCGCTATCCCGCATCGAAACAATCGCCACAGCCCCGATCGACTTCGAAAGTCTCGCAAAAGCACAGGCCACGGACAATGATCTGCAAACGCACCTGCGTCCAGGGAATTCACTCCAACTAAAAAGTGATTCTCCCCAACACGGACACAGCCGTATACTGCGATCTGTCCACCGCCAACGCCAGACCTTTCGTCCCTACAACCCACCGCCAGCACATTTTCAACACAATGCACAATCTGGCGCACCCGGGAACGAAAGCCACAACAAAGCTCGTCAAACAGCGTTACGTTTGGCCATCCATTGACGCCGATTGCCGACAATGGACACGCGCATGCATACAATGCCAACGATCAAAAGTCACGCGACACGTAAAAACACCTTTCGGAACGATAGCGAACCCATCCACACGTTTCGAGCACATTCATATCGACATAGTGGGACCGCTCCCCATATCGCAAGGCAAACGTTACTGCCTCACCTGTGTCGATAGATTTTCACGCTGGCCCGAAGCATACCCAATCGAAAATATCGAAGCCGAAACAATCACGCGCACGTTTTACAACGAATGGATCACACGCTTCGGTGTCCCGCTGCGAATAACCACAGACCAAGGGCGACAATTCGAATCACAACTGTTCAAACAGTTCAACAAACTCCTCGGCACCACACATTTGCGAACAACGGCCTACCACCCGCAATCGAATGGGATGGTGGAGCGTTTCCACCGCCACCTCAAAGCCGCCATCCGTTGCCACGAAACGAAACAGTGGACCGACGTACTACCCACGATTTTACTAGGACTACGAGCAGCATGGAGGGAAGACCTGAACTCATCTGCAGCCGAACTGGTATACGGCGAACCCCTGAGACTCCCTGGCGAATTCCTAGTACCAAAACAAACGCCCGCAACGGACCCGATAAATTACATAACGAACCTCAAACGCTACTTCGCAGAATTAAGCCCCACAGCTGGAACAAACCACGCCAAACCAAACACATTCATTTTAAAGACCTACAAACGGCCCAACAGGTATTCGTTCGACGCGACGCAGTAAAGACGCCACTCGAACAACCGTACGAGGGACCATTCCCGGTTTTAAAACGAGGAGATAAAACCTTAACGTTAAAAATAAGGGATCGCGAAACGACCGTCTCCATCGACCGCACGAAACCAGCCTACGTAGAAGGGAACCACACGCAGACGACGCAAACTTCAAGGACAACCTTGCCCACCACGGATCATCAAGGAGACACCGCCTCCAAACGAACACCACACACCATAACAAAGTCCGGAAGACACGTTCATTTTCCCAAGCGCCTGCATTAAGCGCGCACGCAAAATAATAAAGCGGCAAGGTAAAGCATACGCAAAATTAAACATTTTTGCCCACCAGCTCCGTTTTATCGTGGGATTTACCCACTAAGGGGGGACCCATATAGGAACTGCATGCACAAGCAATTTCCGCGTCCGTATTTTGCGGAAGTATAAACAAACAAAGAATGCTACGTTCGCAAGGAATTATTGTAACCTTGCAAGCTAAGCATCCCAACACGCCAGACGGTATATAATGAGGCGAACGAGTCAACAGAAGACAGACCCAGAGTACGATACGGCGTAGTAACCAAAGTGACTAGTGCGATCCCAGCAGTTCCGCGTTCCTATATGGCGCTTACTCGCATTCCGCTCTCGCAGCAAACGCATTAACATTAAACAACTAACAGCGCGGTTATTGTAAGTTAAAATAAACTCGTATTCGCAAACTCAACGTAGTTTTTCTCTGATGCAAACCGGCGCCTAGAACTAACCCCTAGCCGCCACAACCCACTTTATATTTAATAAAACGTCGTCGTAAGTTGTATCGTGTCTGAGTGGTAAGCCTTCTTTAAGCGCTTTCGAACGTAATCACGTAGAGTAGAGTATAACCTAGGCAAAGGAGATGGACATTCTGGTTCCATAGAAGTATTATTAATCGTAAGTTGTTTAAAGAGGTTTCCCGAGATAAAATGTTCTCGACCAAAAACAGCAAAATATGGAGTACAGTTAATTATCTCATGTTTGGCAGTTCTGATTGCACAACCAATCTTAGATAAATTTACATCCCATTTGCGTTGATTATCAGAAATATATGAAGCTAACATAGTTTTCAGCACGCGGTTTATTCGTTCCGCGGGATTCGCCTGTGGGGGGTATTTGGCCGTATATAGAATTGTAGTGTTATAATCATTACACAATTTCGAAAACTCACGGCTACGAAACTGTACACCATTATATGTAATCAGGTATTGTGGAACCCCAAACATTAGAAATAAATAATAAATTTTAGTAACTGTTTGTGCGGTAGCTGTCCGTAACGGAAAGAATAAAGGGAACTTTGTAAAACAGTCTGCCACCACTAGAACGTAAACATGACCTATTGAAGATCGAGGAAGTGGCCGTACCAAGTCGCAACAAAGTATCTGTCATGGTTGCGAAAGTTTTGCACATGGAGCGAAATAACCAGGTGGTGCCAATTGAGAAGGTTTAGTAGCAGAACAAACTGAACGGGTTAATTTCCAAGGTGCGTGGAATGTAAACGTGTATTGAATCGTTTCGAAACTAAACCTAAAATTTAGGAAGTATCAAACGCGTTAAATACAGAAAAAAAAAGTTGTAAACAGTGAAGGAAAAGATAAGAGTTATATCGACAAAATTAAAAGTTAGAAAACTTTCTAACTTAATTAAAAATTAAGGAAATAAATGCCAAGAAAGCGCTTATCGTGACATTGCAGATAACGATATTAAACAGAGCCGAGAATATTAAAGGAAATGGAGAGCAATGATGAATATTCCACCGACGAGCGGACAAAAAAACGACGAAGCGAAGAAGAAGCGTGGAATGACCTATTTAGTAGAAGCAAAAAAACTCAAAGATCTCCCGCAAAGACAAATACTAAAAATGATGAAAAACTTGATGCAATACTGCAAAAACTAGACCGAATGAATACGAAAATAAAAGTAGAAATAAAACAAATTATACAAAATCAATTAGAATACGTAGAAGAAATTAAAAAGTTGAAAAAAGAAAATGAAGAGATAAAAAGAGAGAATAAAGAAATAAAAGAAGAATTAACTCAAATCAGAGATACCGTACAACGTCTAAGTAAAGATAAAAGAAAAAACAACGTAGTCATAAGCGGATTAAAAATAGAAAATGAAAAATCAGATAGCATAAAAACAGATGAAATTCAAATTTTTCACTAACAGCAATCGGAAAAAGTTCTTGTGAATACCTCTTCGTAATCTGTCACAATTTATAAAACCGTGGATTATATATCTATATACAAACTGAACATTGACGTATACCGAGCTACATCAGCTCGTAGTCGTGGCCAATAGTAATGCTGCAGAATCCTAGCAACAGTCTTAGTAACCCCACAGTGACCACCAGTCGGTGGATCATGATGTTCCTTAATAATACGTCGTCTTTGATCAGAGGGAACTACGATCTTCCATTCTTCATTCGAATCATTAGCTATGTCAGAAAAGATATTTGTCACTCGCCGGTAAAGAAAATTGTCCACAACTAACCAATAAGGAAATTTTTGAGGGGAAGTAAGAATACGTTTGACTAGGTTACTATACCACAAGTTTGTAATGGGTAACAGGATACCATGTGGAGGCGAAGTATCCACCGAATAGATGAAAGGCGAAGTAGTACCTAAAGGATTAGAACTAACAACATTAAGTGCAGGTACAGATCGAGACAAAGCGTCTGGGACTACATTGTCCTCACCCTTGCGGTGAATGATAGAGAATGAGTACTGCTGTAACCGGATCGACCAGCGAGCAAGACGACCAGATGGTGACTGTAGCCATAACAATGAATAGTGATCAGTAATCACAGTGAAATGATTACCTTCAATATAAGGGGCGAAACTTTTCTATAGCCCAAAGGACTATAATATAACTATAAACTGGCCATTCCGACCAAACGTCGAACGTCAGTGACAGAAGTAGGTGTTTGAATCTGTAAGATGGCTGACACTTTCTCGGGATCCACCATTAGACAGTGTTGGTTGACCACATAACCTAAATATTTCAGCTCTGGCAAGCAAAAGTGGCATTTTTCTCGACGTAGAGTAAGACCAGCGTTCCGTAAGCGTAACCGTATAATGATGGAGTAGCTATTATTATATCATCTAAATACGCGAAACAAAAAGGGTTCCAGCTCCGGGCCTAGCAAACGATCGATAAGACGTTGAAACGTCGCAGGCGAATTGTGTAACCCGAACGGCATTCGGGTGAACTGGAAATGCCCTCTGTTCGGAATCGTAAAAGCAGTGATAGGTTTAGAATCTTTAGCCAGCGGTATCTGTCAGCATGCCGAACGAATATCCAGGCTAGACAAAAATTTCGCGTCACGCAGTCTAACTAGAATAGCAGACACATAAGGTATGGGGTATGCGATTTTTGAGTAACTGCATTTACCTTTCGGAAATCAACGCAGAATCGGTAAATATCATTTTTTTTTCGCACCAGAACAATTGGGCTAGCCCAAGGAGTAGAGTATCTATGTACGTACTGGACCAATTTCCCCTGACCGGGTATGCAACCTGCAACAACAGGAAGTTGGGCGTGGCATACACGCTTGTGATTGGTTGTAGGAAGTGAGAGGGCGTGGCATTCGCGATTGTGATTGGTTGTGGTTAGGCAAAGTAGGCGAAACTTGTCGGCCATGTCGACGTCTGTGATTGGTTGAGATCTAGGATTGGCTATCACGTTAACGATAGTGATTGGCTATGCTTTCGGCCATGTTTGTGTTCGCGATTGGCTGACACACTTAAAGTAGGCGTGACTAGTTGATCACGTTGGTGTGTAAATGAAGGCGAGGGCCGGGGGTCGAGCGGGGGCGCATGCTTGAGTGCAGAATGATATTCAGTTTATATTGAATCCCTTAGTTCGATGTGATGAATCCGTTTGAGAAAGATCAGTTTTTATCAGCTTCTCGTTTATGCGTACGTTATTTTACGAATAGAGCAATAAATCAACATCGAGAACTGGGCGAATTGAAAAAGATGAATGAATTTAATTTGATGTGGTTACCTCAGGCTTATTTAAAAACTCATACTAAACATACGGAAATTAATGAAGCGTGTGATAAGTTACCTTTGGAAATGAGAAACGACAAAGAAATGCAAACGTACCATTTGTGCGAAGAACATTGGAATTTACCAGAATCACCAGTTCGCATCGATGGTCCCGCACCCCAAATTGTATTGGGTGTAGATTAAAATTAAAAGTGATGTAAATAAATGATAACATTTGATTTTTTTTATTGTTTGAAATAATTGTGTTAAACTTCACTGAAATGGAAGACTATAGATCGCATGGATTGGTGCGCTGCAGATTTGATTCAAAGCATTTCATAAAGAGATCCCGGATAGCCATCCATTACTGGAAAGCGCATAAAAAAGAGATGCTTGAATGTCAGGTGAGTACCTACTTTTTTATTTTTTACATTTAAGTAAATATTATCGATTTTAAATAATTCGTATTTTTTACACTTAAGTAAATATTATATCTGTTTTGTTTTTGTTTTAGTCTAATAATAATAATCTGCAGCCACCATCATCACCGTCACCACCACCGTCAGCATCATTTACACCACCACCACCGTAACCATTGTATGTATTATTGTAAAAATACATTATAAAATAAAATAAAAAAAATTTATTATTCCTGATTTTTATTACATTAAGGTTATTACCATTTTTTTTTTACAAAAGTTAAATTTTATTTTTACATAGTTACAAACTAACGTTTTTATCTTCTATTAACACTAGTTTTGAAATCAATTGCCACAGTTGTTGCAAAATACTTTCGTTTGGACAAATTATATTAACAATTTCTAATTTATTTGAACCTACCGTTACTAATTTATTAATAAATTCGTTGTATTGATAATAACGATATTTATTGAAAAAATACAAAATCCATCAGTATTTCGAAATACTCCAGAAATTTGTGTAGAGATCCTTCAAATTCTTTTGCCTCGATATCCATATTTGATGGGTGTGTAAGTACATTCATTTAATTCAAGAAAATAGTTATCATCATAAAAATAAATGTGCGACCGTTGTATGAGTTTACTGCTGCTGTAATTTTAAATTTTGCATTAATTCCAAAATCACCTTGCTTTTTCTGAAATCCTTCCATTAATTTCAATGCAGGGTATGACATCATATAAACATCTTTAATAAAAAACACAATTTCTCCGCTTAGTCTTCGATATATAGCGTCAATTTGCTGAAAATTTGTTGGTAAAAAGTTTAACCAATGAGTGATAATTATAGGTTCTTGATATTTATTTTCTTCTATTTTACCTATTCAAACATACTCTTTGTAGAAAATATATTTATATTCATTTATTATTAAAATGTGTTAAGATGTTCTTGAATTTTACATAAATCAGGATAAGATTTTTTTTAGGGTTTCTGGTAATTACAGTTGACTTCGCCGTTGGTTTCGGATGTTGCGTAGTTTTTGAAGGTTTCACGTCGTATAAACTTTGAACAGCTAATTGATCATCGATAGGTAATTGATAGTTGCTGAAATGAAACGACGAGGATGATGAAGGTTCGTGATAGTAAGCAAACATTAACGCATTTTCATCGTGTGAATGATCAATACCAATGGCATGTCCTATTTCATGTGCTAATACAAGAAACAGGGAATGTTTATTTGATAAATGCGTAAGTTCTTCGTTCCAATTACGAGCAATATTAATGTGCACTTCTGCTGCAGCGCTATTATCTGAAGGAGGAAAAATGCGTGACCTAAGACATCATCTGCAAATGAGTATGGACATCTTTGACGGGTGCCATCTTTTAAATGATCTCTTCTTTTGAATGAAATAATTATGTTTGGATTAGTAAAATAATGTTCAAATTTGATGTCTCCATAATTTTCTCACAAATTAAACGCTGCTTGTGCAACAGATATTTGTTTATTAGTTCCTCCAGGGAAATTCCATTTAACAACATCTAACTTCCAACGCGTTTTTCGAACAATATATGGAACTATATCAGCAACCCCGCATCTGAGATAATAATTTTTTAGTTTCTTCATCTAATGTTGTGGTAATTGTTAAATTGTAAAACTCTTGAATTTGTTTAACCCAAATTGTAATGTGGAAAAATTTTTACTTGACACAGATAAGGATTCGGTTTCGGTAGTATCAAGTTATCCATATGTTTCTAAATAAATTTTAGTTTGTTCAAAATCATTGCAACACGCTCCTTCATTGATAAAGAGAAACAGGAACAACGATTTAATTATTGTCACCACATTCATTGATAACAACATCTTTTATACTAATTAAAGAAGGTTTTATATTTTAGTTTTATTACAGAACATTTTTTTTAAATCTAAATGCGTAATTATACAAACTTTTAATTATATTGTAAAAAATAAGTAAGTTATTTTTAGAACAGTGTAATTGAGGTGTATAAAAGGAATTGTTTTATTTTGAGAATATGAATTGTGAAAAGAAATGGCGGGGAAGGTTTAAATATATTTGATAAAGCTCTTATTGTGTGCGAAAAAGCTTTCAAAATATTATCTTCAAAATATAGGACTATGTGCGGAGTTTGTTCGTAAAAGTGGAAACGAAATTGTTTTCGATAAATTTTGGTTTAATACGAAAAACCATATGTTTTTATATGTGAATCTATTAAAGAGTGAACTTCAAAATTGGTACACCAATAATATAATCGATTAAATTCTAAAAAAAATTGAATGATTTCTCTGAAAAAGGAAGCGGATGGGCCTTAAGTGAAATTATCTCGTTAGCAGTCAATATAACAGCTGCAATGATTTTTTTAACGGATCTTCGTATGTGGAGTATGTGGAGCCGATGGAAATTAAACATAAAAAAGCGTGCATTAATGTAAAAAATAACGATCAAGCCTGTTTCGCGTGGACTATTGTATCGTCGCTCTATCCAGCGCAAAATCATTCAGATAGAACATCTTCTTATCCACACTACAGTGAAGAGTTAAATTTAAAGGATATTAACTTTCCAATGACAATTCCCCAGATAAAGGTTTTTCTAAGAAACAATTGTAATATAAGTGTTAATGTATACTTAATGGAAGTAGATGAAAATCTCATGAATATAAGTTTCTACCAGTTTTTCTCGATACCAACGTCGGAAATAAACATCACATTAACATACTCATGTTTGAAGATCGTTGGACTGTTGACTGTTGGATTAAAAATTTATCCCGCTTAATTCACGCATCACTAACTAAACATAACCGAAAGTTGTTTGTATGTGAACGCTGTCAACAATACTTTCACAGCAACAATAAATTTGAACAACATAAAGTAGACTGTCAATTAATAAATACGGCTAAAATGATTTTACCAGTACCAGAAAAGGCAGACTTAAAGTTTAGAAATTATGTAAACAAACAAACCGTTCCATTCGTTATATATTGTGATTTAGAGTGTTTACTAGTTAAGTGTGACAATGAAGATAGTAACAAATATCAAAAACACGAACCGTGTAGCATTGGATGCTACCTACATTGCGCGTTTGATGAATCGTTGTGCTATTATAAAAGTTATAGAGGAAAAAACTGTCAAGAATGGTATGTAAATCAATTGCATGAAATTGCGTTAAAACTACAGATTCAGTTTGCAACTGTAATACTTTTACATGATTTAAAAAATGAAGAAACCATTCATTTTTCAACTAATCAATGGTGCCACATATGCGAAAAGAAGATTCTCGAACCTCAAATCAAAGTTAAAGATCATTGTCATTTTACCGGAAGGTATAGGGGCCCTGCACATCAGCGATGTAATTTAGAGTTTAAAAAGAAAGAAGAAGTACCTGTAATTTTTCACAACTTGTCAGGTTATGATTCACACTTTATAATAAAACAATTAGCTAATCAAGTTTACGGAGATATATTGCTATTACCTGTAACTAAGGAAAACTATATTTCTTTTACTAAAAGAATAGAAGAAATTAAGTTTAAATTTATTGATTCCTTACGATTCATGAGCGGTTCTTCAGACAAATTAGCATCATTTTCAGCTAAAAGTGATTTTAAAATTTTACAAAAACAATCGATTTGGCACTCTAAGCGATGAAAACTTCACGTTATTAACACGTAAAGGAGTTTATCCTTATGATTACATGTGTAATTGGAATGTTTTTAATGAAAATAAATTACCTGTAAAAGAAAAATTTTATAATAAATTACGCGATGCCCATATATCAAATTCAGATTACGCGCACGCTACAAACGTATGGAAAACGTTCAATATACAAACCTTAGGAGAATATAGCGATATCTACTTAGAAACAGATGTACTTTTGCTTGCTGATGTGTTTGAGAAGTTTCGTAGTAGCTGTAGGAAAACATAATCTCGATCCCGGGTGGTACTTTACAACCCCCGGATTCGCATGGGGTTGTATGCTTAAGTATACAAATATTAATTTGAAACTGCTAACAGATATTGATATGTTGTTATTTTTCGAGAGAGGTATTCGAGGTGGATTAAGACAATGTAGCACTAGATATAGCAAAGCAAACAATAAGTATATGAAAAATGATTACAATTTAGCAGAACCTTCGGCATATTTGTGCTACTGGGATTTTAATAATCTTTATGGAATAGCCATGAGTCAACCATTACCGATTTCAAATTTTGAATGGTTAACGAAAGACGAAATCGAAAAACTAAATGTTGTACAACTTGCAGAATCTGAAAAACATGGATACGTGTAGGAAGTGGATTTGGAATACCCTAATTATTTGCATGATTTACACAAATATTTACCGTTTTGTCCAGTGAGCGAATATTCATCTGGTTCAACTCATAAAAAATTGATGGTAACTTTTCATAAAAAAGAAAGATATGTGCTCCATTATCGTAACCGGAAGCAATGTTTACAAGCTGGTATAGTATTATTAAAAATACACCGAGCAATTAGATTTAGACAATCAGCATGGTTAAAACCATATCGATTGAATACTGAACCAAGAAAAAACGCGAAAAATGAGTTTGAAAAACATTTATTTAAGCTATGAATAACGCAGTTTTCGGAAAAACTATGGAAAACGTGGATTTTTTCCTGTGGGGCTTTTTGAAAAACAAGATATACAAAACTCGGCACAGAACAGTAGAGGATATATGACAGGCTACACACTTAGCATTTCAGCATTTACAAAATCACCCCATAATAATTTTAAATGACTTGAACAAAATTTCGCAAAAGTGCCAATTTTGCATTAGGGAAAATGGCAACCATTTTGAACAACATCTATAAATATATATACGCGTTATTGGTTATTGGTTTTTACTATCAGTTTAATAAAAATAAATCTGTTTGGCTTTTAGTTTCTAGGCTTATTTTAAAAAAAAAGGAGATTCTAACCTTCGATTGGGAACAAAGTGCCGACTATTATACATTTCTGGAAAGCTCTTAATGAGTGGAATTTAAATACAAATTGACATACAGGGTGTCCCATTTAAAAAGTCCTAACTTTGGTAACTTTCTCAAAAATGGGGACACCTAGAAAAAAACTAAGCACGTCACTGGATTCTGCATAAAAAATGTGTAAGATTCCGTTTTACCTAGTCGATAACTTATCAGATACCTGAATTACAGAATGTGTCTGAAAATGCACACTTCAACTTCATTCTGTATTTCAAAAACGAAGAGAGCGATGATAAATATGTCTGCGCCATCGTTTGTTTTACAAAAAAGTGACACAGGTTCGCGAAAACCCCAAAACTCGAACTGCAATAATAACGGAGATACCCTGCAAAAGTGTCGAAAACAGGACACCCTGTACACTGATACCGATAGTTTGCTATATGAATTTCAATGTGAAGATGTGTACAAGATAATGAAACAAGATTTAGATAAATTTGATACATCTGATTTTGAAGAGAATAATATATACAACATACCTAGAGTTAACAAACAAATTTTAGGTAAACTCAAGGATGAGAAAAATAGAAAGATCATGACCGAATTTGTAAGGCTAAAATCGAAATTATACAGTATTAAAGTGGATGGTGAAGATGTTATCAAGAAAGCTAAAGGTGTTGTTGACTGCGTATTAAAAAAGACTATATCTTTCGAAGACTATACACAAATTGTTTCAGAAACCGTTCAGAAAATACATCACGTGTGCAAAATCACATAAAATCAACAACTCACAATGTATTTAGCATTCATCAGAAAAAGATAGTTTCATCATCAGATGATGATAAACGATTCGTTCTTCTAAATAACATAGATACGTTACCATGGGGACATTATTTGTAAAATGAATAGTGATAGAATAGTTCTTATCATGATATTAAATAAAAAATATACATTGTTTTACTAACCTGATTACTGAATTATCAATAAAACAGGAAGTAGTTAATTAAATCAACTACTATATAAGGATTAAACTAACTTTAACTCAACACAGTTCAGAAGTTGCCTTTGTTTAATAGTGAAAACGAAAAAATGTCTTCATTTTGTTATACATGCAATAAATATTTTTGCTTCTGCAGCAAATCTGTTGAAGTTCATAATACCGATTCCGAGCTATGTTGCACGGAATCAATACCGGAGAGCGCGTAAGTTTTTGTTTTATTGAAGAAAATATTTTTTATATTTCTGCTTCTGCAGGAAATCGATTTAAATCCTGAATGTTAATGCTGCTCAGTCAGTGCAAACTAATAATATTGTGTAAGTATTTTATTTTAATGAAAACCATTTTTTAAAACAAGTTTTTTCTGTTAATTAGAATGCAAGAAAATAAGAAAAATATTGTTCCCCGCAGTTACCGGCAGAGAGATAATCCATATCAAGATAGAAGATACGTTCCAGGTATATTACAAATACGTACAAAACGTGACAATTAATTCTTTATTATCGTACATAGTTATTATAATAAATTATTTTGATTAATCCAAGATTTTTCGTTTAAACCTAACCATATAACATAAAGGTTATTTTCTTTACGCTTAAGCACTTTTTCAACTAAATATACATCCGAATGTTTGGTTTTTGAAGTTCAAATTGATAAAATCCTCCTAAAATTGGACGATGGTGAAGATCTTCAATAAGGTATGTTGTTGGTTGTGTAATTTTAACTTCTTTAATTTTAAACAGTTCTGTAAACCAGTTAGGTGTGTAACCTTTTGAGAAAATATTCTTATTTTTACTTATTCGTACAATATCGCCAACTTTAAGGTTATTCTTCTTCTTAAACGTTTTTATGGAATTAAATATAGACAGTGTCGTTAGAGGTGTAACATCAATTGGTTTCATCTTAATAGTGTGATGTCTGCTATTGTTGTATTGAAATGTAATTTCATCTAAGACATCAATCCATTTAAATTCTTCACGCATACTGAACATTTTATACAAATTTGTTTTCAGAGTTCTAATTACTCGTTCAGTAATGCTAGCCTTCTTTACACTGTATGTTGAGTAATGATTAATATTAAATTTCTTCATTAAATTTGAAAATTCCTGATTACAAAACTCAGTTCCTTTGATCAGTCTGTAGATTTTTATGAATCCTTTTCAAAGTGTTATTTAAAATTGATTTCATAGCTGTTGCAACTTCATGTTTTGTTTTAGATTTTAACGGTCGAGTCCATAAAAATTTAGAAAAATAATCAATTACCGCTAAAATGTATTTGTAACCTTTATTCCCTTTTCCATATCTTGTAAATTTCCCCAGATCCCCTTGCATTAATTCATCGAATCCTTTAATTACAATTTTTCTTCGAGGAAATTTTTTTCTAGCTGAACGATGTAATTCATCAACGACGTCTTGTTTCAACGACATTTTAATTATTACTTATCATTTTTGTGAAACATTCTATATAAAGGTAAGTCTACGAGTTGAGACGTTTAAAAAATTGCGTGGCTTTTCAATGTAACCATCTTCAAACAGTTCTTCAACGATTTGTGTTACCAGCCATCTTTCCGCCCACAAAATTTGTAATTTATCAATCAATTCGTGTACGTTGTTCCAATATTTGTATTCAATGTATTTTGAATTAGCTTTTTAAATAAACCATAACATTCTTTAGAATTTAAATATGATTGAGTAGTCGTTGCTAACAATGGTTTGATAACTTCAATGTATTTTCTACTTCGACTTCCTTTTAACTGTTCGTTAGGATTATTAAAACGTCGAAAATGGATGTTATGTTCCTTATAGAATTATATCCAAAAATCCAATTAATCCTAAAACATGGTTATAATTCGGATTTAATTCAATTGGATGATAAAATGAGTAGTTCAAGGTGTTTCCGACACCTGTTAAACTAAAAGACACCGACATGACTGAACACATAATTTATTTACACTTTATTATTATACAAAAAATTGAGACATAAATGTCCACAAAAATTACACTATCAAATTTTTGTTCTTTATCATAATTATAATAAACATTACAATCTAAAAAGTATCTAATCGCTTCTTTAGGTGGTGGAAGATCACCAAAACTATCATAATACCAAACACGTTTATTTCTTTTTTTGTAGCATACACAATGAGTTCCACTTCCATGGTGATTGCGGTAAATTGTCACGCATAAATACATCACAAAAATAAGGAACATTTTCAGCATATTTTCTCAAATCGATATCGGTTAAGGGTCTCTTGGGTAATCTTATGAGGTTTTTTAATAAGGCTTTAAATATAAGGCGCTTCCTGTTTTATAAGGTTTCAAGTACAAAGCGCTTCCTGTCTTATACGGTTTCAAAAACAAACCGTTGCCCTTTTTACCTAACGCTATAGCTTCCTTGGTTTGATTATGACGTGTACTTTCTTTTAACTGTTTTTTTTTGCTGCTTTCGCATCGTTAACTGCTTTTGCTATTCGAGATGCTCCACCTGCTAAAGCGCCTGGCTGTAGAAAGTCCCGCAAATAATGGTATTAAGAATGGTATGAATCCCCCTTGTTTAGGTATAGGTATTATACGAGGCACATTTACGTTTCGTTTTCCAATTGTTTTAATGACGTGTCAGCCAATCACAAACATGGCCGAATGCATAGCCAATCACTATCGGTAACGTAGTAGCCAATCCTAGATCTCAACCAATCACAGACGTCGACATGGCCGACAAGTTACGCCTACTTTGCCTAACCACAACCAATCACAATCGCGAATGCTACGCCCTCTCACTTCCTACAACCAATCACAAGCGTGTATACCACGCCCAACTTCCTGTTGTAGCAGGTTGCATACCCGGTCAGGGGAAATTGGTCCAGTACGTACATAGATACTCTACTCTAGTTTAATTTTATTAGACAACGCTAGTTACCATTCAACAAGAAAAGAAAAATACTCAATGCTTCATCGACGAAACAAGATTTGTGTACATTTTTATTAAGGCGGGGCTTTACCCTTGCAGAATTGAGCACTGAAGCGGTTTGGTACTAGTCGAATAACTTTTTTAATTTAAACAATACAAATATACCCTTTTAAGTAAGACTAAGGCCTGGGACAGACGAGCGTTTATTTTACGTGCGTTGCAACGTTTATATTATCGTCGAAATCTAATTCTTGTAATCACAAGATAGTTAGGGTATCGTCAAAATTATAACCATCGCTGTTACGGACAAAGTTATGCAATACACAACAACACTTTACAATGTCAACAGCAAAATCTACATTTACATCAATTGACCTGTGAAGTATACGCCACTTGTTAGTAAGAATTCCAAAGGTACATTCCATGTAAGGCCTAGCCCTTGACAACCTGTAGTTAAACACTCTTTTTGGGACTGCTAGTTGTTTGTCAGAGTAAGGGCGAAGAAGATTAGGTGATAGCCCAAATGCTTCATGTCCTACAAATGCAAATGGTAAATACATTGTAACACCCGGTACCTTTCTTGGTCTAAGAAGCATTAGCGTATTAGTTTCCATCTTTCTATACAAAGACGAACTTCTAAAAATCGTAGAGTCCGAGTCTTTTCCGAAAGATCCAATGTTAACGTAGGTGAAACTGTAATTTGAATCAGCCACTGCTAGTAGTACAATGGAAAAATAATGTTTGTAGTTGAGATATGAAGATCCACTTGCAGTAGGTTTTACAATTCGAATGCGTTTTTCATCTACAGCTAGGATACAATTTGGAAAATTAGCTCGATGTCTAAAACCCTCTTCTATATTATTCCAATCTGCTTCATTAGGAACAGGTAAACATATTGGTTACAGCACATTCCAAATAGTTTTGCAAACAGTTTTTACAATTTCACCTGCCGTTGAACCTTCCAAGATACCTGAAAATAAAAACAGCTCTTGAAATTGAACAACTCAGGTTATATTTTAATTTTTGCAGTATAAGATGTAGAGAAGAAATGGGGAAGTATCAGTGATAACTTTGTCAGAAATCGGAAAAAAACAGTTAACGTTAGTAGGTCGGGCTCTGAGCAAAGCTAATTAAGAAGTTTATATATGCTGAGCAGCTACGTTTTCTGGAAAAGTCTATGCAATTGCGAGCTACCAATAGCAGTATTCCAGAAAATCCCGAACAAGAAAATAGTAGTAGTGCTGACAAGGAGACTGAAAATAATGTTGAAGAAACTGCAGTTCAGCAAGTTACCCTTACAACTTTAAAACAACCTGTGACAGTGGATACTGGAAAGCGTGTTCGAAAAACTAACAATGTTGAAGAGACGTTGATCAGTTTTATGAATGCTTATCAACCAAACTGACTTAACGATAAAATATATTCGCGGAGTTCCCAAAATAGTTAAATCAAAAACTTATAAATTACGTGTCATATTCAAGTGATCTTTCAATATATTTTCAAAATGTTCGTGGTCTTCGTTCTAAAATTCCAAGATTCCATAGTTTAGTAAATGAGGGTGAATTTAACGTGGTTAGTATTGTTGAAACTGCATTAAGCAATGAAATCTCTAACTCTGAATTATTTTCGTCGAACTATACAGTTTTTAGATGTGATCGACAGTTTAATATTACCGGTAAACAGTGGGGTGGAGGGGTACTACTCGCTATTAAATCGCCAATCACTTGTACATTAGTTGATACGTCTACCATAATTAACATAACGCCTGATATTGACTTGATTGGATGTAAGTGTTCTATAAACTGTTCTACAGTACACATTTTTGTTGTATATATACCACCTAGCACTTCTAGTTATGACTGTAAAATTTTTTTGAATTATTTGAACAATTATGTTATCACTTGGAAAATTTAATTGTAGTTGGTGATTTCAACGTTCCAGCTTATAATAATTCTGTTGTTAATGATTGTAAATCAAATACCATTCGTAGTTTTATGAATACTATTAATTTAAAGCAATATAATTTTGTTACGAACATTAACAATAGACTGCTAGATTTAGTTTTAAGTACCTTTAAATGTGATGTATCTCATGACAGTTCTCCTATTATTTTAGAGGACGCACATCACCCTGCTCTAATAATTAATCCTCACTTCATAGTAGATAAACATTGTTTCCGGTCAACCCGGAACGTAATTCATACAATTTTAGGAAAGCTGATTTTCCTGGTCTCTATAATGCATTTTTCAATGCCGATTGGTCCTTGTTGCGTTCATTTACTGACGTTAATTCTGCATGCGCGGAGTTTTATAAAATAATATACACTATTTGTGATAAATTTGTCCCACGTTATCGTCAAAGTAAGCGTACTTACCCCAAATGGTTTTCACGGGAAACAATTATTAACATTCGATTGAAAGTAAAGTTTCTCACAAGATTCAAAAGACCAAAGCATTAAACGATCTGAATGAATTTAAACGTTTAAGGAAAGTCATTAAGGCTCAGATTTTGTCTTCTTATCAGCAATATATACTTAATGTTGAACAAACGGTTAAGAAAGATCCTCGCTATTTTTGGTCGTTTATCAAGTCAAAGAGTGGCAATACAAGAATTCCAGGTAGAATGATCTTCAATGACCATGAATTTTCGACTCCTCATGAGATTGTGAATGCATTTCAAAAATATTTCTCTTCCGTATATTGTCCTATTACTGCACCATTTGCCGTGCCTTTAATACCTTCAACAATTTTCCTTGCATCAGCATGCCAACTTTAACTTATTCTATGATATATGAAGCTATTCAGAAAATGAAATCCTCAACGACTTCCGGTCATGACCAAATTCCGAGTTTTCTTCTAAAGGATTGCGCTAACGTATTCACTGAACCTCTCTGTATTATCTTTAATTTAGCACTCACTACACATTGTTTTCCAAATGTATGGAAAGTAGCGCGTATTTGCCCAGTCCTTAAATCAGGCGATCCCTATCTTATCTCGAACTATAGACCGATTAGTATCCTAAGCAGTTTTTCTAAAATTTTTGAATTGGTAATTTATAATCATATATATCCGTCTGTCAAAAACTATATATCTCTTCATCAGCATGGTTTTATGAAACAACGCTCTACCTTAACAAACTTAGCTTGCTTTTCACAATTTACTACAAGTGTACTTGATAATCAAGGTCAAGTTGATGTGATCTACACTGACTTCCGTAAAGCTTTCGATACTATCCAGCATTCTACAATAATTACGAAACTTCATGAGTTTGGATTCAGCAATTCCTTGCTTGCATTTTTGCTTCTTATTTACATAATAGGGTCCAATTTTCATCTTTCAACAATTATCTTTCAGAAAATTTCATTGCTACCTCTGGTGTTCCCCAAGGGTCGCATTTGGGACCCCTGCTATTCCTTATTTTTATTAACGATCTCTCGAATATCATAACTTGCAACCATTTATTTTTTGCCGACGATCTTAAAATGTATTACTCTATTTCATCTCTAAATGATTGTATATTCTTACAGAATGATTTAAACGTACTTTTTCAATGGTGTAAGTTGAATCATCTTCAATTAAATATTTCCAAGTGCAGTATAGTTTCTTATACAAAAAGAGTCAACCAAATTACGTTTAATTACAGTCTTGACTCCAACGTTTTAGATCGGAAGACTAGTATCAAGGATTTAGGGATAGTTTTTGATAATAAATTTAGTTTTTCTGAGCACATTGACTATGTATGTGCTTCAGCTAACAAATCGCTTGGATTTATTATCCGCAACTGTAAGTCATTTCAAAACCCCCAATCCTTAATTTCTCTTTACACTTCACTAGTTAGATCAAAATTTGATTACTGTGACTTAATATGGTTTCCTTTATATTACCGCTACATTGATCGTATTGAAAACGTTCAAAGAAGGTTTTAAAATATATTTCTTTTTAAAATGGATGGTATTTACCCAGAAAGAGGTTTTCCTCAAAAATTACTTTTAGCTCGTTTTCAAGTACCGTCCCTATACTGCAGACGAATTCAAAATAGTATTCGATTTTTACATGGTCTTTTACATAACAATGTTGACAGTTCTTTGCTGGTGTCTTCGCTGAACTTTGCTGTCCCAAGTCGCTCTTCTCGGTCAACTACTGTTTTCGTTTATAAAACACCAAAAACAAATTTACTACTAAGATCACCATGTCATATCATGTCCCGCAATTTCAACCAGTTCTGTACTATGTCTGACATCAACAGTTGTTCACTTGGATCGCTTGTTGATCTAATAGTTATTGAGGACTGATTGTTGAAAGTTTCATTGTTTGTTGTAGTATTAGTATTCAATTGTACTTTTGTTGTTGTGAAATTGTTCTGTAAATGGATTTAATCTGTTGAACAATAAATCTATTATTATTATTATTATTATTATTATTATTAAGTAACCTCCTAAACTTTGGTGTACTCAATCGAGTACAATGGGGCAATCACGTACCAACAATACATTTTTGGGGAAACTTCTTTACCATCTTCTAAATTATTTTCAATTGCAGATTTACTGCAATGGACACAACTACCTTTAGTTCACTCTCCACAAATTTATTTTACGTGAAAATATATGGGAATTTGGCTACAGCTGTAGATGATATCGTCTCCTCCAACCGCCAAAATAACATTGATATGATTGTTGCGGGTGAACTTGCTTACAGCTGTAATTTCAAGTCCATGAGAAGCGTAACTTACTCCTCAAATGTTGTCTCTTACAGAAAAATACGAAATTCAATATTTTAAAGTATTTATTGTGAAGTTTACACCGTGAAGTTCTAAAGGTCACTGCCGTAATATTCAAAAAGAGAAAAATAGTTTCTCATAGGAAACGGATTATGGCTTACATTAAGACCTAACCATTGGTTACAAAGCTAATGGACAATTTGCCCGTCGGACAATTGCTTTGTTAGGAACAACGACAAACACTTAAAATGCACAAACATCGGCTTAACGTTCATTTTACTTATAACTAAATACCAATAAAATATAATAATAACAAACTATCCTTAAATGATTCGCATGTGCAACAATGATCATTATTCCCCCTGAAATAAATCCACAAACGGACGAGAAAGATATTAATGACGGTTTTACTCAAGAAGAAAATACGCCCTAGCATTTTGATGTTCCTGGAGAAATTGATATCCAATGGTCTCACAGCGACATTAAACCGGAAGACTCAGATGAAGACTAAACATATAGATTGAGAGTTTACATTTAAATAAGAAAGAAAATTAAATTTAATTTGTAGTTAAGTGTTTTCTAAAAAGCCAATCTGTATTTTATAAACCATAATTAATTAATATTAATCAAAGAATTTGATTTATACATAAATAGATTAATTTCTGCTTAATTAAAGAGACAAAAATAATAAATAAATTTTGTGTAGCTATAATATGATGAACGCTTGTAAAAAGTGTATCAAAATTAGTTTCCGTGATAAAAACAGTTTGAGTGCTGCAAGGTTAATAAAAAGTGAGACGAGACAATCTTCATGTGGAAGTTGAAATGAGAAAAATCATTTGACAAACCTAACGTTCGAAGTGACTAAAGTGAAAGAGGGGAAATGCAAGTCCCAACGCGAAAGAAGGATTCTTACTTCGACTATTAAAGAAGTAACACGCATCGAGTTTAAAAATGCAATTAAAAACCGTTAACGGTAAATAAAGTAAAATTTCCTTCGAAAATAAATAAAGAGCGACAACAATTAATTATTCAACCGGTACTACAAAACAAATTTCGTGCACCCAACGATTAGAAGAGGTGTCAAGTTATCATCGATACAAGGTCGGTTTTAAGAACGTATTTTTTTGTTAACCCTAGGATGCATAACGGGGTGTTTTTGACCCGTATTGTGTTTGTAGTTAAAGTATTAATTCTTATTTATTTAAATTGGTTAAAATCCTTCTAGGTATTCCTCAATTGTTTGTTTAAGTACATAGTAAATCATTTTTCAAGTTTAAATTCTCAGCGGTTTTAGTACAATAACCGTATTGTCTTCGTTGTCGTCTTTTACACAATGGGGGTGTTTTTGACCCATACCTTACTTTACCGAAAATGGACAACTGTTGAAGGATTAAATGTTTGTTGTAATTTTAGCAAACAAAATACCTTGTTTATTATCCATTTAGAGAATGTTTTACACTTTTCCAGGTAGGTACTTTGTAATTAACGTATTTTACTTCATTTTACTTCATTCTTTTGACGACTGAAGTTGAGAGTATACAACTTTTAGCGCATAATTATTTCTATTAGGTAGAAGAAAATAACGGTGAGTTTATACCTTATCTATAATTTTAATAATATATATCTAAACAAATGATTTACAAATTTCAATATAAAAAACCGCTATTATAAGTAAGTTTTATCGTGTTGCATTCCATAGATGGCTTCTGGAAGTCGTAAGAGAACGGTTAGGGCCACAGATAGAGATTTTGAAACAGTTGTTACACAATGGCTTGATGAATTATCATATGTAGGCTCAGAATCAAGTAACGAGTCAAATTATAGCGGAGACGAAAGTGATTCGCGTACAAATGTGAAAGTTACAGTGCCTGCTACGGAATATATCCAAGAAGAAATCGCCATAAACGATATCAGAATCAATCATGACTCTGTAAGCGACATCGAAGTTTCAAGCGACGAAGAGAGTACGATTTCAGAAAGTGGAGATGCACAACAACTACATGAAAATATAATGAAAGCACCAAGTGGCAAGGAATGGCAAAAATCTATTAGTTACTGTTCAAAACACGACGTTATAATATTATTCGATTTCACTCTGGTCCGACACAACCGCATGAAGTATTCACACCACTAGATGCATGGAATAAATTTATAAATTCAGACATTATCAATGAAATTATACTGCAAACAAATCGGGAAGCTGCTAGAATTTCTATCGCTAAAAACAAAACGTGGCATGCAATTCAAATAGATGAAATGCTGGCATTTTTGGATTATTACTTTTGGCCGGAGGAGAAAAGTGGGATGTACTCAGTCAGAAAATCTTTTAGATAAACAGTCAAATTCCATTTATCAAGCGACTATGTCTGTGAATAGATTTGAAGATATAAAAGATTTCTTAGATTTGACGATAAAAGAACTCGATCAGAACGGTTGCAATTAGATAAATTGGCTCCTATTTCCTACATTTGGCATTTATTTTTACAACAGTGCAAAACAGTTATGATCCCTAAACCAATGTCACTATAGATGAACAACTTTTCAGTTTTCGAGGAAGGTGCAGTTTCATACAGTACATGCCCACCAAACCAGCCAAGTATGGGGTAAAATTTTTTGGATGTGTGAATCAGAAACAGGCTACGCTATTGATGGCAACATTTATGTAGGTAGACAACCCGGTTCTGACATTCAAAGAAATTTGGGTTTGACTACGGTACAATCCCTGGTAAGATCTATTCATAATAGTTCTAGGAATGTCACAGTAGATAATTTTTTCACAAGTGTGGATTTGTTTGAAAAACTGCTAAATGTTGGGCTTACAGCAGTAGGAACAATCAGAAAAAATAAAAGAGATATTCCATCTGATATGCAGGCAGACAAAAACCGACCAATATTTTCATCTCGTTTTGGCTTTAGTGACAATATGACCATTGTTAGTTATGTGCCCAAAAAACAAATCTGTTATACTTTTTAAGTACTTTACATTCTGACAACAACATTGAAGATACTCAGAAAAGAAACCTGAAATTATAACGTTCTACAATAAAACAAAAGGCGGTGTAGACGTTATGGATCAGAAAATTGCCAACTATACTTGTAAAAGGCAAACAAAAAGATGGCCAATGGCAATTTCATCTAATATTATGGATGTAGCGGCTCTAAATGCATTTATATTATTTACAGATGTAAACAAAGATTATTGTAAAGGAAAACGACAGAAGAAGGTTGTTTCTAAAAGAATTAGCGCAACAGCTTATATTACCTTATATGGAAAAAGAGCTAAAAATCCAAACCTTCAAAAACCCATTCGAGAAGCAATGTCCAAATTTATTACAGTAGAGCATAATATACAGGAGACGTTATCAGCCAAGAAACTTCACACAAGAAAACGTTGCATATCATGCCCAAAAAAAGAGACCGAAAATGTGACCGTTTGTGCTCAAATTGTTCACAACCGATATGTAAGGAACACTCTGTATACATTTGCACAAATTGTAAATAAATAAATTGAAATGTATAAATACATTGAATATATTTATAGTGTTTGTCTTTTAAAATTTTGTTTTAGTAAAAGTTTAAATGCTTTTTGGAGTCCGGGTATTTTTGAACCCCGTTATGTAAAAGTGTTGAATAAATCAGTCATGCATCCTAGGGTTAAATTG